>JAAGEH010000434.1:13246729-13359381 GCA_011751065.1 Lasiurus cinereus
TCGGGAGAGAGGCTGGAGACAGGGGAGGGGGGCGGGTGGAAAGGGGAGGTGTCTTAAAGGGCCAACGCCTGAGAGCGGCCGCAGGTGGAGCACATGGGAGCCGGCCACGCGGCTGGCCCGGCCTGCTTACGCTTTTTAGGTGGGGTGCTTCCAGGTTCGGGGAAAGGAACTAATAGTGCCACCGTCGACTTACAGGATGGTAGACGGGAGGGGGTGGGGGTGGGAGGAGGGCCCCTCCACCCCACAGACGCGCGGAGGCCGCAGGTTCCCTGCCACCCTGACCCCGCCGCCCCGGTGACCTTGGGGGAGCCGCCCTCACCTCCACGGTCCGTGCTCTGGGCCCGCCGACCCTGCGGGCACGGAGGTGGGTTTGACTCCGGGTGTGGAAGGCAGGTCCAGAAGCCGTAGGCTTGGGGCGCCTAGGAAGTGGGAATTGAATCACCAGCAGCCCCCAACCCTGGCCAAACTCCCGAAATTGTTTTACGGGCAGGAAATATTTCTTTCAAGTGGGTTTCATTTTTTTCTAAAAAAAAATCGCTTTGGGCACAGTTAAATCAACTCGTGATTGGGACTCATGAGGTCTGAGATTTTATCCTGGCCCTTATGTTCTCTGCAGCAGTCATTATTAATTCATTGGGCCTCCGTTTCCCTATTGTACAATGAAGGAGTGGTGTATGATTGGTTTCAAACTTTAGTGCACACTCATTTCAATAAATATTTACAGGCTTCGTACTGTGGGGGCCTTTGAGTTCTAGGAAACTCAGATTTAGCAATAAACCAGGCTAACAAAGTCCCTATCTCATGGAATGTGCATTTAAGGTGGAGAAAGAGACAAAAGTATGTGATAAACAAGTTCTTGTCTCCTATCTGTGAAGACAATAATGACTACAGTAATAGATTAGGGGCTTAATCACAAGCAAGAACAACAGCCTGTAGTTATTGGAATTGAGAGTCTATTTCAGATTCTTTAGTTTGGACAATAAGGGCAAATTTTGAACACAGATTCCAAAGCATTTGGAATCAGGCCTATCTGGGATTGAACCCAGAAATCTGCATGTCTAATAAGACTCCTTAGGTACTTAGCCACCAGGTGGTCCCACACTTCACTTGGAAAAGTTCTGGCCTCTGACTGATCAGGCTGTGATCCCACCTGCTCGAGAGAGAGCAGCCTGGAAATGTTGGCAGTCTCCCAGACAGAACTCACAACCTGCTTACTGAAAAGCTTCTTGAACCTGCCCCACAGGGCAAGGCTGGTTGTAGGGCTGTTGTAACCAGGACTACTCAGGAGACAATCTGATGTCTACCCTCAACTCTGCAAGGTGGCCAACCCTTCACACTTCTTTGGGTCCACTTTGCTGGTGGAAAAAAATGGGGGTACATAATACCTGTCTTGCTTCTACCCTCTGAGCTTTTGTGAGGAGTCAAGTAAGATAATACACTGAGTGGCCAGAGTATTATGATCTCTGAACACACAATAATCTGGCCACTCAGTATATATATTACAGGCCCGGTGCATGAATTCGTGCCTGGGTGGGGTCCAGCCAGCCCTGGCCAAGGGGAGGGGACATGGGTGGTTCCCTGCTGGTCAAACTCCTGGTCAAGGGGACAATTTGCATATTAGCCTTTTATTATATAGGATATACACTGAGTGGCCAGATTATTTTGTGTTCAGAGACCATAATAATCTGGCCACTCCATGTATATGTCAAAGAGCTGTGTAAATTATAGAGACTGAGGCCAGTGTTTCCAAAGAGGTACTAAAGGCTGGTGCCATTTGGGAGCTCAGCCCATCTGGTTTTCCAGATCACCTAAATTCATAATTCTTTACCCCTATATATATTAAAAAAAAAGGTACTAAAGAAGATAATGATTAAAGGTATCTCAGTGTATTTAAGCACAATTTTTCATAATTGCATTATATATGCCTTCAATCAGAAGGTAAATTGCCAATGGGATGCATAATTTTTTATTGTATTTATTGATAAATAATTTCTGAAGAGGTTCTTTACATGATGCCCTCTCTAAAGTTTGTTAATATGGGACATAATGGTCATGGTTGGTCATTCTTTCCAATCCTATATAATAAAAGCCTAATATGCAAATCAACCAAACAAGGGAACGACGGGTGCAGGACGGCAAGCAGGCTGTGCCAGGCCAGCCAAGGCGGATGCTAGCGGGCAGAGGGAGGGGATGGCGACAGGTGGGGGTGGACAAGGGGCAATGAGGGGCGGTGCCGGAGCTGCCCCTTGGTGGTCAGTGTGCTCCCATGGAGGGAGCACTGCTCAGCCACAAGCCAAGCTGAAGGCTGGTGTGCAGCGGTAGTGGATCCTGCCTCCACAGCAGCGCTAAGGATGTCTGACTGTGGCTTAGGCGAGAGTGGGCCTAAGCCACAGTCAGACATCCCCTGAGGGCTCCCAGATTGCCAGAGGACACAGGCTGGGCTGAGGGCCACCTCCCGCCCCTGGAGTGCATGAAAATTCATGCACTGGGCCTCTAGCATTCCTGCAGTTGGAGGTAGAGAGGGAAAGGTGCCCCCTTATAGTTCATGAGGGGACCAAGGCTCTGTGTGGACAAGTAAACAGTTCACACCCCTCAGCAGTAAGTCAGCTGAACAAGTATTGCCAGGATCTACTGTGTAGAGGCTGGAGGGGCATTGGGATCTACACATCCTAGGCCTCATCTGCCCTAGAAAGGGGCTTCTAAGTACCGTGTGTCATTTTACACATGGGCAAACTGGGGCCAGAGAAAATGAGACCTGCATGAGATTACATCTTACACTGAGGCTTTCGGAGATAGAAAAAAAGAGACTCTTACCCTAACCAGTTTGACTCAGCCTGCAGACTAAAGGGTCCCAGGTTCAATTCCGGTTAAGGGCATGTACTTTGGTTTCTGGTACATCCCCAGTAGGGGGTGTGCAGGAAGCAGCTGATCGACGTTTCTCTCTCATCAATGTTTCTAACTCTCTATCCCTCTCCCTTCATCTCTGTAAAAAATCAATGAAATATATTTTCAAAAGAGAGAGAGACTCTTTTCATTGTTAATCCTTGCCAGGGGATATTTTTCCATTGATTTTTAGTGAGAGTAGAAGAGAGAGGGAAAGGCAGAGAGAAAGATCCATGTGAGAGAAATACATCAATCTGTTGCCTCCTATCTGTTGCCTCCTACATGAGTCCTGACCAGGTCCTGGGCCTGGGAGGAACCTGCAACCAAGATATGTGATCTTGACGGGAATCGAACCCAGGACCCTTTAGTCTGAAGGCCGATGGTCTATCCCAGTGGTTCTCAACCTTTGTAATGCCGCGCAACCCTTTAGTACAGTTCCTCATGTTGTGGTGATCCCCAACCATAAAATGAATCGTAATGTAAATATCTGTGTTTTCCGGTGGTCTTAGGCGACTCTGATACCGGTTCTCAACCTCCGGCCCATAAAAGAGGAAAGACAGCATATCATTTAAGGAGAAAGGGACAAGGATCAGATTAAATTGTGCTGTACCCATGATTTTGACACATCATGTGCTGAAAACACATAGTCATACAGAGTGAGAAAATCAAACCTGAGATGTAAAAATGACAAAGTAGTCCAAATCCCTATTTGTAATCAATTACGTGCCAGTGCTCCTGGTCCTGGCAAGGTCCTAAGGAAAGACAGAGGAAGCCAAAGGAGAGATTAGAGAGCCGGGAGACCTGGTTTATAACCTGGGCTCATCTCTGGCTTTGCTGAATGCCTTCGGGCAGCCTCCTTCCTGGGCTTCTGTTTCCCCCTCCACAAAATGAAAAATATTATACCTGTCCCTCTGGTTTATGAGTGTGAAGAAAGATACTTTATTTTGTTTGTTTGTTTGTTTGTTTGGGGGTGGGCGCGGGCATGAGTTATTTGTGCTTATTAGGAAGGAAAATTTAACACACGTAGATGTGCAGTTTTATTCCTCTTTGAGTTTGATTTTCCAAAGGACCTTGTGTTTCTGGGAGAACTTGGGCTGTGTCACTTATCTGCTTCTGATATGAGGGGCTCCTGAGCCGGAGGCCTCCTTACACTGACATGGAGGAGTGGGTGGGGTCAGCAAAGGCAGGAGCCTTGGCCAAAACAAACAGTGCCAGCTGGGGAGTGTTTTTTCAATCCCTAAGGACTCTTGGGCTGTCTGGCACATGCCAAGAAACTTACTTCAGTTCATGGGAGGAGGCTCAGCCTAGATCTCCTCTTGGGAAGCAGATGTAGACAGTAATAGTTAACGGGTAAGGTGAGGAGGGAGGGGGGGGGTGCTGACTTTTCCCATAATACCTGGTTAACCCCCAGGGCACCCCTTCTCTGTAAGTATGATTATCCCCATTTTACAGATAAGGAGGTAGACTCAGAGACAGTCCAAGCTGCTCAGGGGACTTGGTAAAGCAACAGGATGGGTTTGCAGTGAAGGTGGTCTAATAGAGAATTAACTTGAAACACATTCACTACTCTGAGTTAGAGACAGGGCACCTTCTCCTCCAGTTTACCTAGGCAGCCTCTTTCCTCAGCCTTGCTACCACCCTCCCTGGCATTCCTGCATTTTTCAGGTGGTGTCATGATAGGCTTCCCACTAATTGTTCTTCCTGCCATATATATACACAGCACTTCCTCCTTACTCAAGGAGAATGTGTTCCAAGACCCCCCCAGTGGATGCCTGAAAATGCAGATAGTGCTGAACCCCATATGTACTGTTTTTTTCTATACATCCACTCCTAAAATAAAGTTTAATTTATAAATTAAGCCCAGTAAGAGATTAACAACAATAACTAATAACATGGAAAAATATAACAATATCCTGTAATAAAAGTTATATGACGGTGTGTGCTCTCACTCTCTGATAGCCAATCTGATAACTGAGACAACAAGAAGTGACTAACAGCTGAGTAGCATATGTAGTGTGGATGTGCTGGACAAAAGGATAGGACACAGCTCAAGATTTCATCGTGCATAGAATGGTGTGTAATTTTTAAAAAATACGTTTTATTGATGTTTTACAGAGAGGAAGGGAAAGGGACAGAGTTAGAAACATTGATGAGAGAGAAACATTGATCAGCTGCCTCCTGCACGCCCCCCCACCCCCGGGGATGTGCCCGCAACCAAGGTACATGCCCTTGACCAGAATCGAACCCGGGACTCTTCAGTCCGCAGGCTGACGCTCTATCCACTGAGCCAAACTGGTCCCGGCAGAATGGTGTGTAATTTAAAATGTATGACCTATTTTTAGAATTTTCCATCTCTCTATATAAAACCCTACTATGCAGATAGACTAAACAGCGGAACAACAGAACAACCAGTTACTATGACGCACGCTGACCACCAGGGTCTGCACATGGAACATGCAGAGCGTGGGACATGGTGGGCGCTGACTGTGGTGGCATGGTGAAGCAGGTGAGGAGGGGCGCTGGTCGCTATCACCAGGGCGAGGCTCTGATGATCACTGAAAAGTCTTTGTTCTCTGCCTGGCACTCACACCTGCTGCCAGCGACTGGCACCGGTCCCAATCACTCGGTGCCATCAGCGGGTGCAAGCAGCGGCTGCCAGCCCCAATCGACCCTGAGGGCTTCTCCACACCCCCCTGATCCTGAGAGAAAATCAGGGTAGCAGCCATCTCTTGCACCTGCCGCTGGTACCAGCCCCAATCACTCTGCACATGGAAGCAGCAGTGGCAGGAGCGGGGCTGCCGGCAGACTGGACTAGGGGGTGGGATGGGGAGGCATGGCAGGAGTGGCTGGGCGGGGTTGTAGAGGATGGGCTGAGACCCGTCCCTGTGCCCACTGCAGCCTCATAGCCCACAGTTCCTTTCAAGGTGTACGAATTCGTGCACTAGGCCCCTAGTTTAATATATTCGATTTATGGTTGACCGCAGGAAACTGAAACCATAGAAAGTGAAACCATGGATGAGGGGGAACTAATATATATCATCCTATCTAATAAAAGCGTAATATGCAAATTAACCACCACTCTGCTACACCCACAAGCCACACCCACAAGCCAATCAGGAGCGAGTATGCAAATTAACCCCAACCAAGATGGCTGCGGCCACAGAGCGAGCAGGAGGGAGGCTTGGGTTTCCCAGAGCGATGGAGGAAGCCAAGCTTTCCACACACCCTGGCCAGCTGAGGCCTCTGTTTAAGGCTACAAAGTTTTAATTATAGAAGATAAATAAATCCCAACCGAAATGGCTGCCACCTCAGAGCAAGCAGGAGGCTTGGCTCTGTTCCAGGCTGCAAAATCTCAATTGTAGAAGGTAAATAAATCCCAGATCTCAGGGCCTCTGCTTCAGTCGCCGGGGGTGTGTGGCCAGCCTACAAACCACCACAGGCCCCTCGCCTAGGCCATCCCACACTCCAAGGGAACCCCCACCCTGATCTGGGACACTCTTCAGGGAAAACCAGCTGGCCCCACTCATGCATCAGGCTTCTATCCTATCTAATAAAAAAGTAATATGCAGATTGACCATCATTCCAGTACACAAGATATCTGCCCCCATGTGGTCAAAGATCCTGCCCCCATGTGGACACAAGATGGCCAGCAGGGGAGGGCAGTTGGGAGGGACCAGGCTGGCAGGGGAGTGGTTAGGGAGTGATCAGGCTGACAGACAGAAGCAGTTAGGGGCAATCAGGAAGGCAGGCAGGCCAGCAGTTGGGAGCCAGCAGTCCTGGATATTGAGAGGGGTTGTTGCAAGGGCAGTTGGGAGGGACCAGACCTGCAGGGGAGGACAGTTGGGAGGGATCAGGCCTGCAGGGGAGGGCAGTTGGGAATGATCAGGTCTGCAGGGGAGGGAAGTTAGGGGTGACTGGGCCAGCAGAGAAGGGCAGTTGGGGGCAACCAGGCCTGCAGGGGAGGGCAGTTGGGGGGGACCGGGACTGCAAGGGAGGGCAGTTAGGAGTAACCAGGCTGGTAAGGGAGGGCAGTTAGGGGTGACTGGGCCAGCAGGGGAAGCAGTTAGGGGTGACCAGGCCAGCAGGGGAGGGCAGTTAGGGATGACCAGGCTGGCAAGAAAGGGAAGTTAGGGGTGATTGGGCCAGCAGGGGAGAGCAATTGGGGTGACCAAGCTGGCAGGGGAGGGCAGTTAGGGGCAATAGGGCTGGCAGGGGAGCAGTTAGGCATCGATCAGGTTGGAGGGGAGTGGTTAGCAGGTGAATCAAGCTGGCAGGCAGAAGTGGTTAGGGGCAATCAAGCAGGCAGGCAGGCTAGTGGTTGGGAACCAGGGTCCTGGATTGTGAGAGGGAATCCAGATTGCAGAGGGTGCAGGCTGACCTGAAGGACACCCTCTCTCTCCCCTGTGCATGGATTTCATGCACCAGGCCTCTAGAATTATATATAATAAATATATACATTATATATGTACAGTTGAACCTTGTTCCTCAAACTTAATTCATTCTGGAAGGCTGTTGGAAAACTGAATCATTTTTTTCCATTAGAAATAATATAAATTGAATTAATCCGTTCCAGACCCTGAGATGATTCTGTTTTACCCTTTCTTATATACAGTACATGTCTATTGTACTGTCTAATCTATAAATAAAGACTTTAAAACAAAAAGGACATGAAATGTAAATGAAAATTTGACCAAAAGGGAAGGATATATGTACAGTAAAAAATGAAAATTTAATAATTATAAGCAGCAACAAAAGCAAAAAAACAACAACATTAAAATATTCACTGCATAATATCCTGAGATTTTAACATGGTACATGGACTAATATTTGCGTATTCTCTCCTTTGTTTGACACTTGAGAGATGTGTGACTTAGCATATAGGTATCAGCATGAAAGGGTTGTCAGGTTGAGAAGTGAATTGTTAGAGATGGGAGACGTTCGAGATTTGAGGTTTCACTGTACTTTTAAATGATAAAATATAAAAGTAAAATACATTAATTTTAGCAAAGTATTTTTAATTTCCAATAACTTTTTTAAAAATATAGAAGAAGGGAGAGTGAAAAAGAGAGAGAAACATCAATGATGAGAAAGAATCATTGATCACTGCCTCCTACATGCCCTCTGCTTGGGATCAAACCTGCAATCCAGGCATGTGCCCTGACTGGGAATCAAACCGTGACCTCCTGGTTAATAGGTTGATGCTCAACCACACTGGCAGGGCTAAAAGAAAAAAGTTAAGTCTAGCTAAGAAAAACCCACATAAAAGCTCACAACTACCTTGGCTGGTTTGGCTCAGTGGATAGAGCATCAACCTGGGGACCAAAGGGTTCCAAGTTTGATTTTGGTCAAGGGCACGTACCTTGGTTGCAGAATGTACCTTGTCAAGGGTACATTTGGAAGGCAACCAATTGATGTCTCTCACATTGATGTTTCTCTCTCCCTCCCTTCCGTTCTATGTAAAAATCAATGGAAAAACATCCTCGGGTGAAGATTAAGAAAGCAAAACAAAGCAAAAAGCCCACAATTCAGAGGCAATCCCTGGCAATATATTGAAGTATTTTCTTCTAGCCTTTCTTTCTGTGTATATTTTATACAACTGAGATCATACTGCTCATTCAGCAGTTTTAATTTTTGCTGCTCCCCCCACCCAAACTCTATATGATGAGAGTGCTTTTTCCACATCATTGCCAATCCCCCCTCATACAGTTAAGTGTTGTCTCTTAAACACCTATGATATGCAGCCCACCTTTTAGTTGTATCACATTACATTTCCCCAGGTGTTTTCATGAAGACAGGACAAACATGATTGTCCCAGTTGGCAGCTGAAGAACTGCACCCCACAGAAGTTCGGCGACCTGCTCCTGCATGCCAGGGCACTATTCTGCAAAACCCCTCCAATAGCTTCAGATTGCAACAAGAATAAACTCCAGACCCCTTTCCTTGGCCCACAAAAACCCTCTGTGCTCCAGACACATCCTCCTCTGACCTCCCCTTTCCTCTCCTCTCCCCAACCCTTTCCATGTGCTATCTCCTTAAACACATGGAGCTCATGCCAGCCTGAGGGCTCTGGGACATAGCCCCCCACCACATGCACACCCACAAATACCATATACTTCTCATCCTTCAAGCCTCGGCTTGAATGGCCCCTTCTCAGAGAGATGTCCCTTTATCAACTTGACTCATCTACTCCATGTCCCTCATAACAGATCAGAATCTCTGATTTTATGTGTTTACCTGCTTTGTGCCCATTTCTGCAACAATGTATAATCTCTACGAGACTTGAGCCTGTGGCTATTTTGTTCACTCTTTAGTGTCCTCAGTCCTAAGCACAGTGCCTGGCCTAGTAGGTACTTAGTATTTTGTTGAATGGATGCTATGTATCCTCCGGCAAGGTGCTCATTCTCTGGGCCAGCGGTTCTCAACCTGTGGGTTGTGACCCCTTTCACAGGGGTCACCTAAGACCAGTGGAAAACACCTATTTCCCATGGTCTTAGGAATCAACAGACCCCTCCTCAGTGTAGCAAAATATACCAATGTAGTTTACTGTTGTTATATGAAAACTGTTGCCCATGCTACACCACGATTCAAGACAAAATTTCATTTATTTGTAATTAGAAATATTTCACAATATATAATTATATGTTGTTTTTGTGATTAATCACTATGCTTTAATTGTAACAATGAAAATACATCCTGCATATCAGATATTTACATACAGTTCATAACAGTAGCAGAATTACAGTTATGAAGTAGCAACGGAAATAATGTTATGGTTGGGGGTCACCACCACATGAGGAGCTGTCTTAAAGGGTCGCGGCATTAGGAAGGTTGAGAACCACTGCTCTGGGCCTTTGTATTCCCCATGTGTGAAATGAAGCGGTTGGAGGAGCTGCTGCTGAAAACCCCTGGAGCTCTGACTGTAGTTCTGTGACTAACACCTGGGCCTCCGACCCAGGAGTGAGCCTGCTGAGTTGTATCTCCATAAGCACACAATGTATTGATTTAATCAGGCAGCAGGCACTCTTGTAATTTGGTGTTCCCTGCCCCCAGTCCCTGGTCTAGGGACCATGCTGTCAGATTTCTAGGATGATCCACTCTGTTCTCCCAGCTGTGAAAGGGTGTTCAACCTGGAAATCCAAGGGCCAGGAGGATTTGTCACTATCCTGAACTGGAGCACTGGGATTTTTGAGACATTTCATCAAATCCTCTTAATTCCAGGATGGAGGGCCAGCTCTCTGCCTCCAGCCTAACTCCCCTCTAAACATTGCCCAGCAGGGAGCCACTTGGAGTGCTCCGTAGGGCCTCACTGCTTCTCTGGTGGCTCAGCTCGGCAAGGGATAGCTTTGTTTAGAAAGTTCTTTAATCAGCAGCATCGTGAAACATGAGGCAGTGCAACATAGGGCAAAGGGCCTGGGCACTGAGCCAGGCGGCCTGGGAGGAATCCCACCTCTGCAACCTATTGGCTGTGTCTGCTTGAGCAAGACAGGCACCCTCTCTGTACCTCCATTTCGTCGTCTGTAAAAGAGGGGAACACTTGATGAGCTGCTGGGAGAATCACAACTGAAAATACCTAGCAGGAAGGCAGTAAATGTCTGTTACCGTTAACCACTTACAGCCCGTGAGTGTTCTTACCGTTTTTTATAATTTTATGCAAATCATCTTGGACTCTGTTCTCTGGGTTGGTTGTTTGTAAAAAACACACACAGTGGTGGGATCCAGCCCAGAGACACAGGCCTGAGGATTCAGAAGGGTAAGCTCACTAGTGACTGTGAGAATATTCACTTCACATCTTTCCGGGCCTCAGGACCCTCACCTGAAAAGAGGAGCGCGCAAATCCCTGTTTTGCTTTCTACCGCAGAACCCAAGTATAGATCAAATGAGGACTGGAACAAGGAGGCTTTGAAAATGCGACATAAATCTGAGGGATTCATCTCATTTTATTGGAGAAATCCTTTCCTCTTTTAGCAAGGCACATTAGCTTCCAAACAGCAAAATAGCTAAACTCAACCTATTTGGCACACAGTGTGTTTTTGGTACTTGTTGTGAATTTGAAGCTAATGCCTTCAGAAGCTTCTTTCATTAATGTACCGGAGCAAACATTTGAGAAGGGTTTACTTGTAAGCATTTGGTACATTCCTACAGGATGCAGAGCTTGGCTTGGCTGATATCTGCCATTTTTGTTTATTGTTACCATTATTGATTATTTCTTCGGTTTCTCTCCTTCAGGAATTTGATTAGAAGGATCTGGGTGAGGTGCATTTACTCTGCAAATGTCAGCAGAACATAGGAACGCTGCATAATTTCAGGAAGTCCTGTGTGACCTTTGTTCAATGCCCGTCGTGTCATGTGGACCTAAGACTAGAGGAGGCTCCTAGAGTCAGCTTTCTCATCGCACAGATCAGAAACCAAGGTCCAGAGAGGGGAAGGTACTTGCCCAAAGTCACACAGCTAGTTAGTGGCAGAGGCTTGGCTACATAACCAGGTGTCTTGACTTCAAACTCCATTCTCTTTCCAACAGTTATATGGATCTTGCAATTTATCTACATTAGCTGATTTTATATCAAAATCTTATAATTCAGAGTGGTTTACATGTGTCAAAACTCATTGAGCTGGATAGTGAAAAGCTATAAATTTAGCTGCTTTTAAAAAAGTGATAAAATGGTATGGCAGAGTCCTATTTCATGAGAGGGTCAGTATCTAAGGTCAGCATTTAGGGCAAGAATAATGTCTTAATTTAAAGGGTTTAAGGATTGTGCTGAGAAAGGCAGCACACTGGAGCCAGTATAGTCTCTCAGTGCTTCTGTGGGCATGAGAATAGCCTGCTGTTTCTTCACAGGGCCCAGATTAGATGCTGGTTGGCATACAGAGGTCAGTTGGAGAGAAAAAAGAATTTGCCTGACCACTGTAGCCTAGTGGTTAAGTGCTGACCTATGAATCATGAGGGGGTGTGCAGGAGGCAGTCGATCAATGATTTCCTCTCATCATTTAAAAAAATTTTTTTTATTGATTTCAGAGAGAAAGGGAGAGGGAAAGAGAGATAGAGACATCAATGATGAGAAAGAACCATTCATTGGCTGCCTCCTGCACGCTCTCTACTGGGGATCAAGCTCACAACCTGGGCATGTGCCCTTGAGTGGAATCAAACCTGGGACCCTTCAGTCCCTAGGCCAGTGCTCTATCCACTGAGCCAGACTGGCTAGGGCCCCTCTCATCATTGATGTTTCTATATCTCTTCCTCTCCCCTCCTCTCTATAATCAATAAACATTTATTTAAAAAAAAGAGAAAGGAATTAATTTCTATAACAGAGTGGTATTCAGTAAGGTGAGATGCACAAGTGGTAACCAGGTCTGCTAGTATCCCCCCTCAGACAGACAGACAGATAGACACACGCACGCACGCACTCACTAAGCTCCCTGAGCAGATTGCTCAAACAGGTTGCCTGAGGACCTGGAG
Source organism: Lasiurus cinereus (assembly GCA_011751065.1). Taxonomy (NCBI): domain Eukaryota; kingdom Metazoa; phylum Chordata; class Mammalia; order Chiroptera; family Vespertilionidae; genus Lasiurus; species Lasiurus cinereus. The sequence continues at coordinate 13,259,067 of JAAGEH010000434.1, forward strand.
CGGGAGACAAGGATCTGAGGGTCCCTAGGGACCAGTGTGCGAGTGGGATCAGGGCAATTTCAGGGTCCCTGAGGGGGAGGGCTGAGGGGATGGGTGTTGGAGCAGAGCTGGAAAGCTGGAACTACCGAGAACACCTCATTCAAGAGGAGAGGGCAGGGTGGGAAACCCGGAAAAGAGCAGATCAAAAAGAGATGCCTGGAGGTAGGTTGACTTTTGAGAAGGTTGAGCTCCTGTAGCATCGCAGAACTAACTGTCCTTTGATAAGCAGACCCCCTGAAATTTGGAGTGACCATAGTGGGGACACTTATCCACAAAGCAGACTCTGCTTACTGAGATTAAATTTGGTAAGATTCAAAGCAATGTGTGACTCATTTATAATAAAAAAGAAGACGCCACCTTCCTGGTATGTAAGGGATTTATTCTTTTGAAGATTTTAAACATTCTCTCTAGGAATAGGGGCATATCCTAATGTAATAATGTCCATATGTCAGAACAGAAAAGGACATTTGATAAAAATAGAATCATACTAAATAGGCTGTTTTGTAAATAGTACATTTGTTCACTTCACAACCATTAGGAGGGCTACTATAAAAATAAATAAATAAATAAGAAGCCCTGACCCATTTGGCTCCGTGGATAGATCATCTGCCTGAGGACTCAGGGATCCCAGTTTCAATTCCGGACAAGGGCTGATCAATGTTTCTCTCTCATCGATGTTTCTAACTCTCTATCCCTCTTCCTTCCTCTCTGTTAAAAAAAAAAATCAATAATATATATATATATATTTTTTTTAAAAAATTAAAGAAAAGCATTGGCGAGGATGTGGAGAAATTGAACTCTTGTACGTACGCTGTTGATAGGAATGTGAAAGGTGTGACCATTATGGGAAACAGTATGTATCTTTCTCAAAAAATTAAAAAAAAAAAAAGAACTATGACCTGATCTAGCAATCCCACTTCTGGGTATATATCCAAAGGAAATGAAAGCCGGGTCTTGAAGAGATACTTGCACAGTCATGTTCATAGTGTTACTCACAATAACCAAGAGGTGGAAACAACTCACAAGTCCATCAATGGGTGAATGGCTGAACAACTGTGGCATATACACACAATAAAATATTATTCAGCCTTAAAAAGAAAGAAAATCTGGCCACGTGCTACAACATGGATGCATCCTGAGGACCTTATGCTGAGTGAAATAAGTCCGTCACCAAACAACAGATACTGTGCAATTCCACTTATATCAAGGCATACAAAATAGTCAAATTCAGCCCTGACTGGTTTTGCTCAGTGGATAGAGCGTTGGCCTGTGGACTGAAGGATCCTGGGTTCGATTCCAGTTGGGGGCATGCATGTACCTTGGTTGTGGGCACATCCCCAGTGGGGGGAGTGCAGGGGGCAGCTGATCGATGTTTCTAACTCTCTCTTCCTTTCCCTTCCTCTCCGTAAAAAATCAATAAAATATATATTTTAAAAAAATAATCAAATTCATAGAGACAGAGAGTAGAATAAAGGTTGCCAGAGGTTGGGGGATGAGGGAAAGGGGAAGCTGTTTAGTGGGTGTAGAGTTTCAGATTTGCAAGATGAAAACGCTCTGGAGATCTGTTTTACAACAATATGAATATACTTAACACATTAATTGTATACTTAAAAAAGGTAAATTTTATGTTGGGTATCTTTTTAAAAAATATATTTTATTGATTTTTTTACAGAGAGGAAGGGAGAGGGGTAGAGAGTTAGAAACATTGATCAGCTGCCTCCTGCATACCTCCCACTGGGGATGTACCCACAGTCAAGGTACATACCCTGGGACCCTTCAGTCTGCAGGCCGACGCTCTATCCACTGAACCAAACCAGTTAGAGCTATGCTGGATATCTTTTATTAAAATTAAAAACAAAAACAAAAACCTAATACATTTGCCTGCAGACCTCCTTTTACTCATTGGAAAACCAATGATTACAAAACAGCCTATTTAGTATGATTCCATTTTTGTCAAATACCCTTTTCTGTTCTGACATATGGACATTATTACATTAGGATATGTCCCCAAAGATTAACAGTGGCTCTCTCTGAGCACTGATTTTGTTCTTTTTGCCAATCTGTGTTTTCTAACGTTTTTGTAAGGGAGCATTTTGTTACTCAACAAAAACAGCAACAAAACCTTTAGCCCATACAAGCCTCTCTTGATATCCACAAAATTTACGTAAGTTGAATTCATATTTTCAGGTCTTATTTTCTATATAATTAGAAATCACTGCTAATAATTGACTTTAACATAATAACAGTAATATTAGGGCAAGCTTAATCTATGCCAGGCACTTGTGTTTTTCATGAATTATCTCATACAATAACCCTCTGAAGCAGGTACTATTACTAAACCCATTCTGCAGAGGGTTAATGGCACAAACTCATTTATAGACAGCAGAGCTACGTTCACACCCACAGCAGTCCGAGAGCCTGGCTATTCTGCTCGATCAATGTGGCGCACTTACCTGCCATCCTGTGCGTGGCTCCCTCCATTAATTATAAACATGTAACGTATGTGTTACTTAAATTGTTCAAACAGCACCCCTACTGCTCTCTGATGGTTTCAGAATATTTGTTTTAAAGATAGGACAACCTTTAGAAATCCCAAGCCATGTAACATTCCGGGTGGGTCCAGACAGCTCAGGATTGACACAAGCCTGGGGAGCAGGAGAGGTCTGGGATTGTGGGACATTCATCTTCTTCATCTGTGTACTAACTGCACCGCACACGACAACCACAGGACACCCCTCCCTGGACCAACTCCAGCCTGAGGGGCGGGCAATGGGCAGACAGGAAGGGCTATCAACTATGGTAATTGTAATAACCTAATTTATCTCAAAAGAATTTACAACTATGTAATTAACATTTTATATTCAGACATTTTCATCACCAAGGATCTCTGAGTGTCTTACACATTATTTAAATACAGATCACATACGTTGCTGGAGACAAAGTCTGTAGTTTTAGAAGATAATTACAATTCCTTCCCCTTTAGAATTCAGATAATTGTCTATGGGAGGGTATGCCCACCAGACACATGAATACATCTCAACCTGAGAATTCTGAACAGAAGGCTGGAAAAGGTCTTGAAGAGCAAAGTAAGTGATCTAATAAACATACTACCGTTTTTAAATCCCCTGCTCATACACACATTACTCATCAATTATAAAACTCCTCCCCACCAAGGCCGGACTTATCCTCAAGATGATTCTCCATGGAAGACTCTAGGCAGCCCCACCACCCAATCAGAGTCAAACCCTATTTGCCATCCTGACAATTAGTCTCCTCCCGTCTTTCTTATGTGACAGAAAGGGAACTGAAGTTCAGAGAGGGAAATTAACTTACTCAAAGTTACTCAGTCAGCAAGGCAAAGCTGAGGTTTCCAAATGTCTGCTTTTATCTTAATCTCTACCCTGACTCTTGGCTCTGTTCAAAACATACTTGGTAGATGATATGTTTTGCACCAGACTCCTCTTTCTTGAACGAGCCATTTGCTGTGTGACAATGGGCCTACTGCTTACCCTCTTTCAGCGTCAGTTGTTTTCAAGTTGAAAATGGAGCTGGTAATCTAGGTTCATATTTCTGCCTCTCTGACTAGTAAATGGGAGTGCTCTTTTGAGAAATGTCTGCTGCTTAAAATTCTGTGACTATGGGCAAAGGATCAGACGTTTTGCAAGCACCTTGACCAGGTAAGGCAACTGTGCTCCTGCTACAACGTGATTTTGCTCTAGAGAGTATAAAAATGAAGCAAGACATTGGCTGGCTACGGTGATCTGGCTACGGTAAGGCCACTGGAAGTGGCATTTGAGCAAGAGCTTTGAAGATCAATAGGATTAAATGTTTCTTTTGTTTATAAAAGTAATACATGGTCATTACATAATTATTGGGCAAGACAGAAGGTCAAGAGGAAAAATCACTCCAATTTCCTTGATCCATAAACCATGTGAACATTTTGTTTTATTTTTCTTTTCTAATATCCTTTTACTCCATGCATAGGTATTTAGTGTTGTTTTTTTTTCTCCTCTTACATGGTGGTTGTTAATCTATGCATGTCATTTTATATTTTGATATTTTAGAAGTTTTCATATACTATGAGAGTGCTCCTTAACCCAATAATTCAACTTACACAGAGTGACCAACAGAGATGCATATGTACATATGTTCCCAAAAAGGCATGTGCAAGCAGCACTTTTTGTAATAGCCCCAAACTGGAAACAATCTGACTACAATATTGGTCAATGGAATGGATAAATACATTGAGTTATATACACAAAACTACAAACTATACTGTGATGAAAATAAACTAGAGCTACATGTAGCAACGTGGCTGAATCTCACAAATAGGGTGTTGAGCAAAAACAAAACAAAAACAAGCCACAAAAGAGTATATATATATATATATATATATATATATATATATATATATCTGATTTCAGAGAAGAAGGAAGAGGGAGAGAGATAGAAACATCAATGATGAGAGAGAATCACTGATCAGCTGCCTCCTGCACACCCCCATTGGGGATTGAGCCCGAAACCTGGGCATGTGCCCTTGACTGGAATCAAACCTGAGACCCTGCAGTCCACAGGCTGATGCTCTATCCACTGAGCCAAACCAGCTAGGGCAAAAGAGAACTTTTACATCCACTCATGTCAAAATGCAAAACTAACCCTAGTATAAGATGTCAGAACAGTGCAAACTCTTGGGGACATGGCTAAGGACTTTGAGGGAATGTGGGGTGAGGTATCTGACTGTAGGTCACACCATACAGTTGACCTTTAAACAACACAAATTTGAACTGCACAAATCCACTTACACATGAATTTTCTCATTAAATACAATTAGCCCTTTGGATTTACAGAGTTTCTGCAATCTGCAGATTCCATCAACTGTGAAGGGAAAACAGTATTTTCACTTTCCCAACTGTATTTTTTCCAACTGTAGATTTAAAATATCATTTTGATCCATGATAGGTTGAATCCACAGATGCAAAGGGCTGACTATAGTTTATCTTTGGGGAGTCAAAAGTTATATATGGTTATTAACTCTGCAAGGGTCAGTGCCCCAAACCCTGCATTGTTCAGGGGTCAGCTGTGTAAGTACTTGGAGAAATGTATCACGCTATACATTTATGACTTGTGCACTTTTTATATATGTGCTACATATAGGTCAATGGAACTATTCAGTTGTTTTAGGAAAATACATCCATCAGGCACAGGGGGCAGGAAGGTCACTTTAGGCAAAAGAAATAGCACTGAAAAAGTCTCAGAAGTGGGAAGTGGAAAACAATCCAGCCTGCAACATTGGTATTACAGTTTTTTTGTATAAACAACTACCCCAAAACTTAGGGCTTCAAAACAATGACATCTATTTGTTCATAACTCTGTCTGGGCAATTTGGGCTGGGCTCAGCTAGATAGCATTGCTAGTCTCATCTAAGGTCACTCATGTGGAGTCACAGAGACGGATGCACTGGATGGTCTAGGATGGCTTATGCTATTTACACTTTTTGCCTGCTCTAGGAAAATGGATCTGGGCCCTTTATAAATCTGTTGGGGTTTTTTTGCCAGCTGGCTGGATGCTCCGTTTTGTAGCTGAGGCCTTCCTGAAACCTGATAACATGGAGCAGATGGAGAATCCCTAGCTCCATAAAGGGAGCTGGAGAGACATTAAAGCAAGAAAGCGTTTTTGCTTCCTGGTTTCAGAGGGCTGGCTCACTAGGAATAAAGAGAAGTCTAAAGAAAGAAATAGCAGATCCATGCCTCCTTCAGGGTTGGTGCTGTCTGTGCCTTTCTCTCCATATGTTTCCAGCAAGACAGGCTCAGGGTTTTTTATTTTATTTTTTTAATATATATATTTTTTATTTTTTACAGAGAGGAAGGGAGAGTGATAGAGTTAGAAACATCGATGAGAGAGAGACATCGATCAGCCGCCTCCTGCACGGCCCCTACTGGGAATGTGCCCGCAACCAAGATACATGCCCTTGACCGGAATGGAACCTGGGACCCCTTCAGTCTGCAGGCTGATGCTCTATCCACTGAGCCAAACCGGTTTCGGTTCAGGCTTTTTTGTTATTGTTGTTTGTTTGTTTGTTTGTTGCATGGCAGCTGAGTTCCAAAAGGGTGAATGTTGAAAATCAAGACCTCTTGAGGCCAAGGCTTAGATGTCCCATAATATCACTTTAACTCAGCGGTTCTCAACCTGTGGGTCTCGACCCCTTTGGGGGTCGAACGACCCTTTCATAGGGGTCGCTTAAGACCATTGGAAAATGCAGATATTTACATCACGATGCATAACAGTAGCAAAATTTCATGGTTGGGGGTCACCACCACATGAGGAACTGTATGCAAGAATCGCGGCCTTAGGAAGGTTGAGAACCACTGCTTTAATTGATACCTAGTAACCAAAGTAAGCCATAGGGCAAGCCCAGATTCAAAAGGAGGAGAAACAGACTCTATCTTATGACTAGAGGAATGGAAGAGTCACATTGCAAATGGGCATGGGTACAGGACAGGGAAGAGCTTTACAGCCATCATTGCAATGATCTACCATAGACCCACAGCATCAGATCAGCAGGATGCTGTTTGAGAATAGATTCCTTGATTCTACTTCCCATAGCTTGCTAAATCCAAATATCTGGGGTGGGATCTGGGAATCTAAAACTTGAATATTTCTCCTCTTCCTACCCCAGCCCAGCGAATCCATATGCATTAAAACTTGAGAACTGTTCATCTATGCTCACATACTATTTATTTTCATTCATCACTCTGAAGATATCTATCGATTGCCTTCTGGCTTTCATTATTTCTGCTGATCACCTGTCAGTGTTATTATTGCTCCTTTAAGATTGTCCCCCTATCTTTGGATTTCAGCAGTTACACCATAGTAATCAGGTTTCTCTTGATTTCTTCTGCTTGGGTTTTAAAGCGATTCTCTTAAATCTGTGGCTTAATGTCTTTCACCAACTTTAGAAAATTGTTGACCACCATCAAATATTGCTTCATTTCTCGTCAGCTCTCTTCTCTCCTTTCTTCTTCCCCCTTCCCCTTTCTATCCTGATGTCCTACCTTCTTCCTCCTCCCTTTTCTTCTCCTCCTTCTTCTCCTTTGTCTTTTCTTCTTCCTCTCCATTACTACACCCCACCTTGAACTTCAATGATGAATATTTAGATTTTCACATGTTCCCCATGTTCTTTTCTGCATTATGGGTGCTGTAGTCTGGGTACTTCCTATTGACCTGTCTTTCAGTTCACTACTTTTATCATTAGCTGTGCTAATATACGGTACTATAGCCATCTATTGAGTTCTTAATTCCAGTTATCATATTTCAGTGCAGCAACCCTGAGGGTGGGAGGCTCTTCTCCTGGAGGATTATGGTTCTCTCTATGCAGAATACCCACCCTAAATCCTGTTGACAATCTCTCAGCGCACGGGTGGGGATAGTCCTTACTTCTCAGGAGTCTTCAGGACCCCACGGCCTATTTCCCTCCTGCTGAGGCCTTTCTGAAACCTGATAATCTGGAGCCAATGGAGAATCCCTAGTTCTGATGTCAAGGGAGCAGGGCTAAAAAACCCCAAATCTTTAGTTCCACTAGTTCCCACACAATCCCATATAGCGGAGTAGTTAAGAGCACAAAATCCAGAGAAAGATGGACTTGGTTTCAAATCCTAGCTCCACCACTTCCTAATAGTGGGTTTTAGCCAAGTCCCTTAATTTCCCTGACTCAGTTTTCTTATCTGCATAATGGAGTTGATAACAGTGCCTAATTATAGAACTATTGGAAAGATGAAATGAGGCACAATAAATAGTAACGCTTACTTTTCCTCATGTTATTTTCTCCCTGGAATATACAAGTCAGAAGGAAATAGTACAGCTAGAACTAGAACCTGTGTCTTCTGACTCTCCCTTACTCCATCTTTGTTCACATCACCCCTAAAATTATTCATCCTTTGGGATTAAGACAGTGCTTCCCAACTTTTCCCATTACAGTACATGATTTGATACCCTTTGGTTTAAACTAATGAGGTTATTTGAAGCCTAAAGGTCACTGTCCCATCAGAATTGGGGGCTCTGGCTATCCCAGGCTCCATCTGGCCACTTGATACCTGAGGGCTCTAGATCTCCACACACTTGTCACTTGTCACTGGCATCTAGCTGGGGACTTTTGGGGTAAGGTGTTGACAACCTCTGGTAAGAGCCAGCATTGCACTGCCCAGAGTGACACATTAGCTCATTGTTGGTAAATCAGTTTCAGACCAGTTATTTAGTCTCCTAGTGGGAATCCAGAGGGCAGAGCCCAGAACACGAACATTGGGAAGAACATCTGATGTTCACTGAAGTCCAGGCTGTGCCTCAAACTCATGTGATCTTGGGCAAGTCATTCCCCTTTTCTGAGATTTACTTTTCCGTCTGAAGCAGAGAGGAATTAGACTAAAGGAAAGATACCCATGGTCCCTTCCGGCTCTGACATTCTAAGAATCCGGGTTCTATGAATCCCCCATTGCTTGGCCATAACCTGTTCCTGGTGACCTGATTCCTGCCTCTGGTTCATAAAATGTAGCAAGTGGTAGACTCCTCCCATCCCATCCCCTAGCCCCTACAGTGCGGGTCCTCCCAGCCATCTCCACTGGCTGATCTCTGAAAATAACCCTATGTCATGTGCCCTGCCACCTTCCTCTGCATGTCCAGCTGCCCCAGGCCACTCCACCAGACTCTGAGAGAGGAGCAGGCCTAGTTTCCCAAATCATCATCTTCCTACAGTTCCCGGGGCTGGTGCTACTGTCTGCACTCATGAACAAGACAAGGGGGACTCTAGCAACAGGAACATAGCAGCCTCCCTGCAGGAGGAGGGAGGGAGGCTGGAGGCAGATGCCCAGAGTCTGGGTTGCCATGCTCTGGAGGCTGGACTTCGCCTTGTGAGCAGTGAGGAGACATCATGGGCTGTGAAGCAGAAGAAGGACATGGTTGGAATTTAGTCAGAAAGTTTGGGCTCTATGGAATCAGACGGGAGCACACAGTGAGTGAGAGCTCAGGGGCTGGTAAAGAAATGCAGGCCAGACAGAAGACATGGCGGTAGGGGCAACAAAGAGGAGCGGCTTAGGAGGTCAACTGGCAGATTGGGTGACTGACCAATAGGCTGTTCAACCACAGTCTGACTGTATCACTGAGTTGGACGACTGGGATTATCCTGTTGTGGTACAACAGGCCTGTCTGGTTTGTTGGTATGGGTAGGAAGACTGTGGAGAACCAGAAAGGGTCTCAGGCAACGAGACTAATACATTAAAATCCCTTCAATGGTTCTTTATACTTCTTATGACCTCCTCTATTTGATCCTCTCAACACCCATGTATTATCATCTCTGTTTAGCAGATGAGAAACTCCAGGTAGTGGCAGAAGTAGAACCTTGGATTCAGCCCTTCCTGCCTTGTGGGCCTACACTGGGCCTTAGGAGATTGCTTCCCTGAATGGTTGGCAGGCAGAGGTAGTGGGAAGTTCCCTTCCCTCCTCCACAGCCCCACCCCAGCCACCAAAGGGCAGTGTGCCTTTAGCACAGCGATTTCAACTGGCATGTGGCAAGAATTTTTAACACATGCAATACCTGACTATTTTAGTCAGGGGCACTGATTTCTTAGATTGTCTAAATAAAAAAATGACAACAGCCAACACAACAATAGCTGTCCAGTAAGAATGAATCAAAATTATAACTTTTCTTTTTGTCAGATCAGCAAGAAAACCAATATGTTTTTTGGTGTGCTGCAGACTTTCAGTAATTAGTTTATGTGTGCCGTGGGATGAACAAAGTTGAAGATCGTTGTTCTCTTAACACCTTCACTACTCTCCGCCATGGCTTTGCTCTGTGTGATATGAAGAGGTGGGTGAGGCCGAGCGAAGGTTTCTGACATTCAGACACAAATGGCTGAGCCCTTTTTTACAAAGGGATCTTATATAAATCATGAAGATGAACTCAAAAAGGACCTGCTCAGGCTGAGGCAGAGGCGGTAGATTCAAAGGTGTCTGCTTCAACGGCTGTCTCCCTTGCCCCCACCATGTCGCAGCCTTCGTGACACTTCCAGAATCCCCAGGGTTCCATGGCCCATAGTTTGCAAACCTCTGGCCTAGCAGACTCCTGCTTGAACATCCTAGAGTGAGAAACTCTCAGCCTGCTCTGCAGATAGAATTCAGGGACTTGGATGGAAAAAATTCTATCTCTTTTTCACTAGCCCATAACTCAAGTTAAATACTATGTCCCGTAATGAATGTAGGCCATGGCCACAGTAATATTCAGAGGTCCTGTGACTCTGTCACCCAGAGAAATCACTGATATTTTCATATCATTATTAGTCATTGTAGTTCATCTATGCTCCTCATTACTTTAAAATTACAAGTTATTCTACCTGCTGCCAGATCCCTTTTCAAATGTATTCATAAAGAAGGTGTATATTAGTCTATCACAAATATTTTTTAAAAATCTTGAGCCCTGCATGATTTGTCAGTGGTTAGAGCATAGGCCCTTGGACCAAAGGGTCAGGGGTTCAATTTCCCGTCAAGGGCATGTGCCTTGGTTGCAGACTTAATCCCTGGCCCAGTCAGGGAGAGAGTGGGAGGCAACCAATTGCAGTGACTCTCTCACATCGATGTTTCTCTTTCTCTTCCCCTCCATCCTCCCTCTCACTCTCTCTAAAAGTCAATGGAAAAAATATACTCACTCCTTGGGTGAGGATTTAAAAACATTTTTTAAAAATCTTTGTAACTGTATTTTGACATGATTGGCTTCCTTTGTAGTATTATATATTTTATTTCATGATTTAAAAATACGCTCAGAAGAGGTCCACTGGCTTCACCAGATTGCCAGAGGAGTCCATGACATCAGTAAGGTTGAGATCCCTGTTCTAGGACTTCTCTTCTCTTTCAGAACAGAGGGGGCTGGGAGCTTGCTGCAGCCTGCCTAAAGAGGGTATGTAGGGCCTAGGATCCCCTGGGCCCCATGCTCCGATATGCACTGAGCCCGAGGAAAATGAGACAGGAAACTGGGGCAGGAGCAAAGGGAGTCTAAGTGGAGCAGAAGCCACAGGCCAGGCTGGCAGGGCGCAGCCTTCTGGGACACAACAGAATCTCTTCGCCCAAGCCCAGCCAGGCTTCTTAGGGGAGCCACGACGCCTGGGTTCTGGTCTGGCTTCTGTCATTTTCCTTCCCATTCTCAGTTTCCTTCTCGGAGCTCATACAGCGAAGTTCCAGTGGCATCAAAGTCCAGAGAGACGCTGCTTCTGGATCTTACTCTACCTCGCCTTGCTGAGTGACATTGGACAAGTCATCTCCCATTCCCAGCCACTTTTCACTTCTGTATAATTTTTGGCATGAGTGCTGTTACAATTCTTGCCACGCCCTCCGTAGACATTGATGATAGAGCTCAGTGTATGATCATTCCTTGCCCTTTGTCGCTTCAGAAGCCTTTTAAACACTCTACCAATCGATTGGAATTAGCAAATAAAGTGAACCGTATTTGGTATTATTGAACTAAATGATCTACATCTAAGGCACCATCTCTACAATTCCAGGGCTCTAAAGATCTGATCTCAGAAACCCAATTAAAACACCAGGTAGATGGGAAGACCTAAAAACCATGGCTATTTCTGAGCCATATGCTTGTAAAAAGTGGACGTATGCATGAGCGTGTGTATATGTGTATAACAGAGAAAGAGAGAACATTCTCAGCTGGGCTATAGATTTTCTCTCTTGCACCTACAGCAAAAATGAGGTCAGAATAGGACCCTTGGATTCTGAAACCTCAATCAGTCCTGGAAGAGATGACTAGAGACACATGGAAGTCAGACTCTGATCAAAGTGTTGGGAACGGGCCTCACACCAGGCCCAACCTGTCCCCAAGCGTTTTGTGTCACAAGGAACATCAGACATGCAGTGCAGGAATGATGGTGACAAAGAGTGAATAATGCTGGCCAACCCCTGGTATCATTCACACAGACTCTGCTCACACACAGCCAGGTGGCCAAGATGAGGATGTGCTGGAGACGGTGGCTTCTCCCCCAAGCAGCCTAGAAAGTCTCTAGGGAAGCTATTTCAGAGTGCTAACTATTCCAGGTTACAGCTAAAGCCAGGAAAGGTGCCTAATTTACCTAAAGTCACAGCCAGTTTAAGCCAGTATTAGGAGACCAGGATCCAGGTCTCCACAAGCCATCAGGGCCGGGCTGGCATAAACAGAAAGTGGGCTGGGTAAGAAATAGTAGGGAATAATGGGGACTGTGGCAAACTAGAGGTTTCATGTCCCATTTAAAGGCAACAGCTTACAATCAGTTCAAGTTGATTGTTGGCATATGAGAAGATGGACCCACATCTTCCTTCTGGTTTTTAAAGAGAAGTCAGAACCTAGAATTTTTATATTAAAAATTCCATTTTCAAATGTCAAATTTTTTAAATGTCAGCATCTAAATTTTTAAACTGTTAAAACACTATGTAGGCCAAAGAAAACGTATCTGGAGACTTTAGCATTTGGCTTGATTTGCAACTTCTGGTGGGATTGGTAAGAGCCCAGGATCTGGATTTAGACATAAAGATCTGAATCACATTTCAGCCGCTTGTTAACTGAGTGATCTTATTCAAGATTTGTAGCCTCTCTAAGCCTCAGCGCCCCCATCTGGAAAATGGGAATAATATAATGGACTACTGCGATGATTCAATGAAGTCATGAATTTACAACACTTAGCACAATCAGCCCATGGTCTGTTCTCAATAAATCTAGTTCCTCCACCAAACAGCTTCTAAGCTTCATGGGGGTTAGAGGAATAAACCATACTCCATCCATCTCAAACTTATTTTTCTCTAAGCTGTGCGTACTCCATGTCCATGGAACTCAGACACCCAACGCCCTCAAACATGCTCACACACACCCTGCCACACCCTTGGGAGGCTTTTGAGATGCCAGGGCTGGTTACCAAGGAAAGATGTCTAAGAGGCTTCCCTAGGGTACAGCGGCAACCTTCTAGTGCTGGTTAGAAGAGAGGCCTCCCCCACAGAAGGGGGCGGCTACCATGGCCTCCTGGGGGTCTTTCCAGCATTCGAATTTTTCAACTTGAATTTTGTCAGCCCCTGTGCACAAGCATACATGCACCATCTGCCCAAAGCCCTGGGCAAGAGTGGCTCCCTCTTCTGTTCCTGGGAAGCTTCTATTTTAATTCTTACTCCATTTCATTTTCCCACAGCCCCACTGGGTGGCAAGGGGGCCCACTGTTACAGTCCTGGGAACCAATGTTCCTTGAAATTGACGTGCTCAACGGGGAGCTGCTGGGGAGGAGAAAACGGGGGCCAGGGCAGAAGGAGGCCAAATGACTGAATGAAAGGTGCTGGGTACCTCGGCTGGCCCTTTGAAGCAAGGAGCATCAGCTTCGTGTACTTGGGCAACAGCACTGATTCCAAAGCACTTTCTCATCCAATGTCACCCTGGAGCCTCCTGCTGCTCCAGATGGTGGCAGGGGTGTGAGGGGCCCCATTGTACCCACGGGGAGGAAAGTGGCCCAGGTGTCTTGCTCTGAATCGGTTTATCCAGTATCCAAGATCTGGGAACCTCTAGCGGAACATGCATAAGGGTTCTGAGTTCCTGTCCTATGCTGCATCCCAACTTAACAAGGGCTACCAGTCAGCCAGCACGTTTGACATCCCTCCCTCACTCCCAATTCCACTGTAGAATCTGGAAGAGACTGAGACATAGGAAAGTGACTCCCACGCAAGGTCACCAGAGTCTGGCTCTAAAATGCATGCTTTAGGCATCTATTACACTGCCTCATGCACCAGGGCCGAATTCCAGGCCTGGGTTTCGGTTCAAGGAATCATTAGAAAATGCCTCTACTCAGTGAGCTGTTTCCCCTGCTTCCTGTTTATATGAGTCTATATTTCAAAAAGTAAAAGAATTTAACAAGCAGCCGTGATTCCATCAGAATCAGAATAATTCTTTATCATGGAGGTCAAATTTGCCATCCATGACTCTGTTTCATGGATTCTAAAATGCATGTCTGTGCATTTAAAACATGTTTGAATCTGCATGCATCTTAAAATCTGCAGAACCTAAGCTTCTATGAAATACTCTATTTTATTTGGCCCTAAGAATAATTTTGGTAGGAAAGCATTGCCAAAATTACACCACTCCCCTTTCACAGCTCGGAAAACTGAGGGTCAAGGAGGTTAGACAGCCCTAACCAATTTGGCTCAGTGGATAGAGTGTGGGCTTGGGGACTGAAGGGTCCCAGGTTTGATTCTGGTCAAGGGCATGTACCTTGGTCGCAGGCCCATCCCCAGTAGAGGGTGTGCAGGAGGCAGCTGATTGATGTTTCTCTCTTATTGATGTTTCTAACACTCTATCCCTCTCCCTTCCCCTCTGTAAAAAATCAATAAAAAATATATTTTAAAAAAATCGGTTAGGCAACTTGCCTGAGGTCAAGTCCCATCTCCTGACCTCACAAGCTGTATCCACCATATATTCCTGGCTTCCAGGCCCTGCACTCACACCTACCTGTTCCCACCCCCCTGGCCACTCTCCAGCAGAGGCCTGAGGGAGACAGCAGATCCCCCACCCAGGTCCCAGCCTCAGAGGAGGTGGGAGGAATCCTGTGTGGAGACTCCTGGGAGCAGTCCAGCCCCATATAGGAAGTTTTCAGGTCAAAGGCTTCCACTTTCAAGAACACATCTCATGTGTGAGGCAGCATTGTGGAGACCAAAGCTGGGTTTGGGGTGTGAAGGAAGTATTTCTGCCCAGTGCCCCATGAACCATGCAAGCTAGATCTAGGGTTCCCCAACCTAGGGTCCCCATCATCTGGAAATTACCCACACGTGCTCTATTTCTCACATTTCAAAAGGCCAAATGAAAACCAAATATTGACTCTAGATAAGATCTCACATACAGACTAAAACACCACATTTCTTTGCTTTTGGTTAAACTTACATCAGCTCTGTATTATTACCATGGTTTGTTCCTGATGATCAGAAACCACTGATTGGTTATCATAAGGCCCCAATTAACATACAAGGAGGAAAACCAATTAATGACTAATTACATAACAGGTACAGCTTGGCAGTCAAAAACCTTTCAAGACAAGGGGGTGTGACAGGGGAAAATCATAAAAGGGAAAGCTGACGTGGAAGTTTGAGCTTATTTCCCAGGTGGGGAACACGAGGCTCAGAGAGCTGGAGTGACACAGCAGGGCTGGAACCAGCACCCAAAGTGTCTGCCCCCTCCCCCTCCAGGCGAGGCATCTGCCCGCCAAACCCTGCTAAGCTGAGGTTCAGGAAGCCAGGGCATCCAGACTCACCAGGGCTGCTGAGGGGGCCAGGACCTGGAAACGTCTTCTCCCTGGCACCTGTGGGCTCCTTCCTGGCGGGCAGCTGCCAAGGCCACGTTGTCTTCCTCCCTGGTGTTTGCCAGGGCAGCTAGGCCTGAAGGCCTCCTGGAGGGCAGCTCTGGGTGAGGTGAAGGCCTCTCTGGACAAGCACCCTCTCATGCCCGGAGTGACCAGGCCCTGGGGCACAGCGTGGCCATGGAGGGCTTAGCTCCCGAAGCTTGCACAGCTGCCTCCTGGCATCCAGGGAGCTCTCTAGGTTGCATGGCTGGTTTTCTTGCCAGATGCTGGGTGCCTTTAAGAGAATGATCACAGTTCATTGGCTGAGCCAAGCTCCCCCTACCTCTTTACCTGAGCAGGTGAGAGCAGCGAGGCTAGGGGGAGGCCAGGGACTCAGGTGAGTAAACAAACCATGGAAACCTGCTGGCTCTCCCCTCCTCCCTGCCGGGTCCTCAGCTTCCCTTCCTCACCCCCACCTCCAGGGACACTCTGGGGGTAAAGAAAAGGCAAAGCATTCTGCACAGTGCCTGATGCCGGTCAGTTCACAAAGCTTCACTACCTCATAGGAATCCTAGACCAGAGTTATTAGTATACCTTTTCTTTGGGATGGAGAAACTGTGTTTTTTATAAATTTTTTTTTTATAGATTTCAGAGAGAAAAGGAGAGGTAGGGGAGAGAGAGACACATCAATGATGAGAGAGAATCATTGATTGGCTGCCTTTTGCATGCCTCACACTGGGAATCAAGCCCAAAACCTGGGCAAGTGCCCTGACCAGGAATTGAATCGTGACCTCCTGGTTAATGGGACTGCACTGGCTGGGCATCCTCGGAGGGGTGAAACGACTTGTCCAGTTCACACAGCTCTACGAAGGAAGGTGAGCAGACTAGGATGTGTGAGGATCCGATACCGAGGCTCCTGCTTTTGACTTCCCAAATAGTGCTACTGGATCACACCACCTTCCTCTCTGTGAAGCCTCTGGCTGTCGCTCACGACTCAGTTCCACATCTGTAAAGTAGTATAGTCATGCTTGTATGTGAGTCTACACTCACAGTATCTTGTTGGATTCATATCTAAAAGGGACTTTGGAGATTATCCATCCATCCATTCCTTTAGCAGAAATTCTTTCATTCAGCAGGCACTGTTATTCAGCAACTGTTTTGTGCCAGGCTAGTTTAGTTCCTAGGCAGTGAACAAGAAAGTCAAAGATCCTACTCTTATTGAGTTTGCACTCTGGAGAGAGGGGAGATAGACATAAACAAGTAATCAGATTAGATAGGCACCATGAAAAAAATGAAATAGGCTGATATGACAAAGTGATAGGGGTGGTGGTGACTATTCTAGATTATTGGTGTGGGAGGTTCTGTCTGAGGAGGTTATCCAGAAGCTGAGACTTGAATCATGATAAGGAACTAATCATTGGAAGAAGTGGAGCAAGAGTGTTTTAGGTACTGAGAACTGCAAGTGCAAAGGCCCTGGGGCAGGTGTATTGGACGAACAGAAAGAAAGCTGCTATGACTACAGTGTAGTCTAGCCCCTGCACTCCTAATTTATTTATTTATTTAAAGATTCTTATTGATTTTTATAAGTGGGAGGGAAACATCAATGTGAGAGGGTAATTTTGATTGCCTGCCTCAACCGGGGAATTCCTACCGGGGATGGAGCCTGTAACCCAGGCAATCTAACAGACAATCTAATTGGCAATCCCTTGGATGTGAGATGATGTCCAATCAACTGAGCCATCCCGTCCAGGGCCCAAGACCCCTAACCCCCTTTTTTTAATATATAAGGAAGTGATTCAGAGAGATGAGTTTACTTGCCCAAGTTCCCCTCTTGCAAATTTCCCCTTCCTTTTTTTCTTTAATTTAATTTATTGGGATGATATTGGTTAATAAAATTATATAGGTTTCAGGTGTACAACTGTATAATACATCATCTGTATATTGTATTGTGTGTTCACCAATCCAAATAAAGTCTCCTTCCATCACCATTTACCCGCGGCCGCCCCCCCCCACACACACACACTTTACCTTCTACCTCCCTCCATCTCCTCCCTTTCTTTATCTTCATGTATTAGGAAGGGAGACTAAAATCTGGAGCTCACTGGCATACCAACCCAACAATCATTCCACGAGCTTACAATGACATAATTTCATACTTCTCCACTCTGTAGACATGTTTAAACTCACAGAGTGTAAAGGTTATGATTTTAAGAATTTATCACACTGAAGAACAAAATCCCGACCAACAGAATATAGTATTAAAAATTCCAGCAGTAGCCCTAGCCAGTGTAGCTCAGTTGGTTGGGCATCTTCCTGTATGATTCCTAGTCAGGGCAGATGCCGAGGTCTGGGGCTTGATCCCTGGTGGGAGGTGTGCAGGAGGCAGCCTATCGATGTTTCTCTCTTTCTTCCTCTCCTTTTGTCTCTAAAATCAATAAACTATTTTTTAAAAAATCCCCAGCAGTAATGAAAATAAACAAAAACCTCAGTGATCATCTTGGAAGATATTAGGAAATCAACTTATTATTTTGAAAACTGGTTATAAAGGGAAACAATTGAGCGTTTACTGTTTTTCCTATAAAAACTGTGCCTCAGGCAACCAAATGGTAGATGAGAGGAAGCTGCTCTTTACATAAGCATTCCAACAAATTACATGAAATGGAATGAAGGACTGACTCAGAATATCACCCTTTTGGAACTCCTTATGAAATGGCTGATCTCATTGACAATATTACAAAAGGAGAGAGAATTAAACATAATGGGCTCTTGAAGGAATTAAACACCAACTCCTAGGAAGAAATCATGTCCCACAAATCAAGTGGGAATCTGATCAAGCCTTGAGAGCAGCAGCGGACAAACTTTCTCACTAACAGCCAGGTAATAAATATTTTAAACTTCACAGGCCATCCAGTCTCTGTTGCAACTATTCAACTTGGTGTTGTAGCACCAAAAAAAAAAGCAGCTAGAGACAACAGCTAAACAAATGGGCATAGCTGTGCTCCAATAAAATCCTATTTACAAAAAAGGGTGGGGCTGGATTTGGCCCATGGACCATAGTTTGATCTCGCTACCAAATTACAGGAAATGCAGGGACTGCATGAAATTACACCACCGGGATGAAATAAGCAAAGCCAAACTGGGAGGAAGCCTAACAGGAAAACCAACCTGATTTATTTAACAAATGAATGACAAGATTGTAAAGAGAGAGAAAGAGAAAGATGAAAGGAATAGATTAAAAGACACTTAAGAAATACTGACCAATCACAATGTATGGACTTTTTCAAATCCTAACTCAAATATAAAAAGATAAAATTATAGGATAATTGGAGAAATGTGATAAAAATTTGATAATGTTAAGGGATTATTGCTGACAGAGGCGTTTCATGATGTACTAAGGTTATGTTTAAAAAGGGGAATTCTTATCTTGTAGAGATTTCTGCTAAAATGCTTACAGATAAAATGGCATGATATCTGGAATTTGGTTAAAAATCATGCGTGGTGGGAATATAAAGGGAACAAAATTGGAAAGGAGTTGATAATTGTGAAGGTGATAATGGGAGCATAGAAATTCATTATACTATTTTCTCTTCTATTGTGTAAATACTTGAAAATTTCCACCATGAAAAGTTAAAATATCAGCCAATTAATAGAATTTTGAAATTATGACAAACTCAAATTTTAAAAAGGAAATGAGGAAAGGGTAGCTGTCATGGCTGATGGGACTGTTAATTCACAAAACAACTTTTTAAAAAATATATATTTTATTGATTTTTTTTTACAGTGAGGAAAGGAGAGGCAGAAAGAGTTAGAAACATCAATGAGAGAGAAACATCAATCAGCTGCCTCCTGCACAAAAACCAAGATATATGCTCATGATCAGAATCAAACCCGGGACCCTTGAGTCCACAGGCCAACGCTCTCAATCAAACCAGTTAGGGCTGAATTTTTCCTTCTTGGTGCTTTCCATTTGTAATTAAATAATTACACATGTAATTATTTGTTGATGTGTGCCCCCCTAACAGGGACTACCTTCAGTATTGTTCACAAGTTGTATCCCCAGTGCTTTGAATGGGATTTGGCACATAGCTGGCACTCAATAAATGTTTGTTGAATGAGAAGAAAGCCCTAAGGGAGAAATCAAGATGCCAACATAGGTGAACACCTAAACTGCTGCCTCACACAACAATTTCAAAATTACAGCTAAAAGACAGAATGGACATCAGCCAGAACCACAGAAAAGCTGGCTGAGTGGAAATTCTACAAGTAGAAGGGAAGAGAGAAGCACACAGAGACTCAGAGGAGCTGCAAAAAGCTGAGGTAGGGAGACATGCATATGGAGAGGATGGGAGGCTGAGCACCTGGCTGGTTTCCTCTAGCAGGAGGAAGACAGAAACTCCTGACTGCACTGAACCCCAGTTCCAGGCAAGACTAATACGAGGGGAGTCTGGACTCTCAGGAAAAGGGAGAAGTGCATGGAAACTCAGGGGAGCTGAGAAAGGCAGAGGCCTGGAGGTACACATGCGAGTGCGCACAGAGAGGACTGACTGCTGATTGTGCCACTGGCTTTCTTTAGTGGGAGGAAGACAGAACCTCCTGACTGCACTGAACTTTAGTTCAGACTGCACTGAACCCTAGTTTCGGGTGAGACCCTGGGGACCCAGATTCACACGAGAGTGCACGGAAACTCAGGGGAGTTGCGAAAGGCAGAAGTCTGGAGGCGCGCATATGAGTGCACACTGAGAGGAGTGCAGCAATTACCAAGGGACACTGAGACCCTTGGTTTCTCCCTTAGGGCTTTCTCTTCATTCAACAAACATTTATTGAGTGCTCAGCCCTGAGACTCTGCCCCATCCAAGCCAAGCCCAAAGGCTTTTGCAATTTTGCAAGTCTTGTCTCATAAGAGTGTCTCCAGCACAGAAGTTCTCCCAGTATAGACACAGCTGATCCCCACAGCCAATTGGCCTGAAGGTCAATTTCCCCCAGTGATACCAATAATAATTAAGACTTAACTACAACAAGGCTGTACACACAGTTCACAAAGGGGTGCATCAAGAATGTCCACCTCAGATAATTGGGGAGGCGGAGCTACTGGGCACTATAGTACACCTAGCACACAAAGCTACTCTACCAACTCAGGGAAGCAGCAAAAATGTGGAGAAAAAGAAACAGATTACAAATGAAAGAAATGGAGGAAAACAAACAACTGGATATAGAGTTCAAAACCACAGTTATAAGGTTTTCAAGAATTTCCTAGAAAAGGCTGATAAATTTAGCGAGACCCTCAAGGATATGAAAAAGGACCAACTAGAAATTAAACATACACTGACTGAAATGAAAAATATTATACAGAGACCTAACACCAGACTAGAGAATGCAAGAATCAAGTCAAAGATTTGAAATACAAAGAAGCAGAAAACACTCCACTGGAAAAGAAAAAAGAATCCAAAAATGTGAAGATAGTGTAAGGAGCCTCTGGGACAACTTCAAGTGTACCCACATCAGAATTATGGGAGTACCAGAAGAAGAGAAAGAGCAAAATACTGAAAACCTACTTGAAGAAATAATGACTGAAAACTTCCCCCACCTGGTGAAAGAAATAGACTTAAAAGTCCAGGAAGTGCACAGACCCCAAAGAAGACCATAACAAGACACATCATAATTAAAATATCAAGAGCAAAAGACAAAGAGAGAATCTTAAAAGCAGCAAGAAAAAAACAGTTAATTACCCACAAGGGAGCACTCCTATGATTGTCAGCTGATTTCTCAACAGAAACTATGCAGGCCAGATGGGAGTGGAAACATATATTCAAAGTGATGAATAGCAAGAACCTATAACCACGATTACCCAGCAAAGCTATCATTCAGAATTGAAGGGCAGATAAAGAGCTTCACAGATAAGAAAAAGCTAAAGGAGTTCATCACCACCAAACCAGAATTATATGAAATGCTGAAAGGTATTCTTTAAGAAGAGGAAGAAGAAAAAGGTAAAGATAAAAATTATGAACAACAAACACATATCTATCAACAAGTGAATCTAAATATCAAATGAATTAAAAATCTGATGATCAGAATAAACTGGTAAATATAACAGAATCAGAGCATAGAAAGGTAGTGGACTGACGATTCTCAGGGGGAAAGGGGGGAGGGGGAGGGGCAGGAAGAGTCTGGATAAAATCGTACACCTATGGATGTGGGGGAGGTAAGGGCAGAGGGTGGGGTGGGAATCCGCTGGAGGGGGGATTTGGGGGAGTGGGAAGAGGAACAATTGTTATAATCTGAACAATAAAGGTTTATTAAATTTTAAAAAATGTTTGTTGAATGAATAAATGAGCCTAAATGGCAAAGATGATCAGTGGGCCAACCCACCTACCAATCTTGGAGGCCTGAACTGCCCTAGGTGTTGGGCCCCACTACCAGGCCAAAGGAAGCCAGCCTAAGGTTTTTGTACTTCTAGATGCCGATAGTGTCATCAGAAAGTGGGGGGATGGAAGGGTGCTACTGCCTGGGCTCAGCTGTTCTTAGAAAGAGTCTGCCTCCTAGAAAGCCTGTTTACAAAAGAGACAAGGTACAGAGGGAAGCAGACTCATCTGCTAGATAACCAGGGCCTTCCCTTTGCCTCTTGTTGGTGATTTGGGATGTTTGGCCTTGGGATAGATGTACTGAATTCCAGCCCGGAGTTGAAACAGAATCTACTCTGTAGTGTTGTTAGTAGATGTGTAAATATTTACTGCAGGACCTGACAATGGCACTAATGCTCACTAATGCTGCCTAGGGTTGTTATTGCTATCAATACTCTGTCTTCTAAGGCTGCCCTTGGATGAAGGGCACCCTGGAAGCCACCACTTGGATGAAGATTTTCAGGGTGGAAGTCTGATGACATGTGCTAGGCTTCACCAAGGCACCTCCTGGGACCAACCTGGCCAGACTGCAGGCAAGAGGGAGTGAATCACCTCAATGTAAGAGACGCTACTCAAACTGACTTAGACAAAATTTAGCCCACACATTCCTTAAGTCCAGAGAGTAGACTTGCTTTTTGCTCAGCTGGATCCAGGAGCTCAATCCATCTCTCCACCTGTTGTCTTCTGTCTCAGAGAGACTCAGTCCCCCAAGATGGCTTAATCCTATCCTCTTAGCTACCATAGAAAAGAAGAAGTTTCCCTTCCCCAAGGTTCATACCAAATCCTCAGAATTGAGTCTCATTGGTTGTAACTGATTCACATGATCACTCCTGAACCAATCATATGGCCAGGGGATACGAGGCTCTGATTGGAAGAGCTGAGTCACATGCCCACCTTCAGCTTATGGATTGGAGTCAGCTTCTCAGATGGGGGGGAAAGGTTCTCCAAACAATGTAAGGTTACTGTCCTCAGAGAAGGGAGAATGTTGCTGGGTCAGCAAAACTAAATATCCATTGCCTATTTCAAACCTCTCTGCGGGTCAGGTGAAAAGGGCAATGTCACAGTAAAACCAAACAAACATTAATTCTGTCAGACAAATTCTGTGATAGAACCTGGAGGGATTCCCAGAAGGCAACAGGGCATGCCTCATCTTTCTTCCAAAAGACCTAATTAGGGTGAGGCAAGTGAGGCACAAAAACACTGAGTACCCGAGAGGAATAATACTTGAATGCAATATTTTAAAAATAAAAATTAATGCAAAAACTCTATGATAAACAAAATACCAAAACTTTAAGTAAAAGCAGGACGAATAATTGTGTCATGGACACCACATTGGAGCTTGGAACAAAATGAAAAATCAGAACTACTGATCCCAAGTTTCTTTAAAATATTGGTATTTTGTTCACGGTTAATTTTTTGGTATTAATTTTGACTTTTAAAAGGTTGCATTAAAATGTTATTTATCAGATCACTACATTTTTTGGCACCACCCTAAATGTTGTGCCAACATGAGTGCCTCGCTCCCCTCACCCTTGTCTGGGCCCTGCTGTCTTAAGTGTGATTTGCTGGAGGCAGAGAGGAAAAACTACCCTGAAATGAACTGATGTATCCCAAACTGGTTTTCCCTGTGGGAGGGGCCCTGGGCTGGAAGGGCCAGGTTCTGTCCTCAGTGTGCCATCACCCTGTTACTCTGGGAAAATGTTTTCCTCCCTAGTCCTCAGTTTTTCCACTTGCATATGAAGGACAGGGCAAGATTAGTGGTTTTCAAGCAATAGAACTCAATCCCCCTATTAGATGACAAGTGTAAATGGAGCTGTTGAAGGCGGAAGACCCATCTATACTTCTGTCCCTCCACCAACTCCACAGCCCCCTCCAAGTGTCCCATGGAGCCTAAAGGAGTTCCAGGAGGTACAGTATGAAAACCATTAAGTTCAATGACCTCTAAGATCCCTAAGGTCCTGCCCTAACTGGTTGGGATCAGTGGATAGAGCAACAGCCTGAGGACTGAGAGGTATCAGGTTTGATTCCGGTCAGGGGCATGTACCTTGGTTGCGGGCACCTCCCCAGTAGGAGGTGTGCAGGAGGTAGCTGATCGATGTCTCTTTCTCATCGATGTTTCTAACTCTCTATCCCTCTCCTCCCTTCCTCTCTGTAGAAAATCAATAAAATATATATATTAAAAAAAATGATTCCTAAGGTCCCACTTTTCTGCCTGTACACATTTCAACTCCTACTGTCTCTTCTTCATTCACGTGTTTCTAAGATTGCCAGCACTTCCTTGTTTTGGGGATACTGCAGTTACTTTACTTGAAACTAGGGGCCCAGTGCATGAATTCGTGCACCTTGTAAGGAACTGTGGGCACAAGGGCGGGTCTTGGCCCATCCTCAGCACTCCTGCCTGGCTCTGGTGCCAGCAGTGGGTGGGAGTGGGGCTGGCCCTGGCAGTAGGTGCCAGTGCCCAGCCACCCATTGTCTTCACTATCAGAGAAGTGTGGACAGGGATCCCCAAAGGCTAGTGACCCTTAAATCTCCAGCAAAGGTCAGAGCTATGCATCTACTGTTTAGTGGAGACAATGGTAGCTGAAGCAACTTCCCCACCAGTCAGTCATGTAAATCTTTACTGATAAGATAGTGTGCTTGTTACTGAAAATTGCCTGCCTAAGGGCTCTAGGTGGATCCCAAATTGAATAAAAGGATGGCAAGGCTGGAGTGCAAACAGAGTCCTTCCTCTTGAGCTGGGCTCCCACCTGGTCCCCCAAATTATCTTTTGTCTTATCTCTTTCACTTGCATGAAGCCCCTCTTCCAGAGCCCGAACCCTGAACCATGTGGGATGTGGAGGGATATTCACATCATGGGAGCAAAGAATTCAGTAACCAGAAGCTTGCCCCAATGACAGCCACTGGTACCCTACCTTGGTCTGGTGCCCTGGCTCGCTTGCTCCACCACCCTGCCGTGGCTAATGTCCACTATGTTCTGCTCGCGCACCCCTGGTGGTCAGCACACGTCACAATGACCGGTTGTTCGGATGTCTATTTGCATATTAACCTTTTATTATTATAGATTATTATTATAGATGCTGTTTCTATGGCCCCACTCTAGTCCTCCTGAGTCAGAATCTCCAGGGCCCAGGCCAGGATTCAGCATGTTTAACAAGTACCTTGCCTGCCAGTTGGTGAATGTCCACCACAATGTTTGGGTCCTCCCCATTTATTCCCACAGAACCTCATGAATTATTTTATCCTGGAGCTTTCATAACAACTGTCCTTCTGAATGGCCAGGGTGAGGAGAAAAACAGATGCAGCAGTAGTCAGATAAGCCCAGATAAATGAACCAAGGTTTGCCAAGTGGAAACAGATCAGGGTGAGATAGATCTCCGGGGACCTTTTCCTGGACAGTACATCCTGGCGGCCTCTTGCTCTCAATCCCATAATTTGTATCCAAAAGAAATCATCTGTGCATTTCTTTTCTTCTGATGAGGCGCTGGTAACCTCAGGGATTATTTATTGAATTATCAGGTTTCTTATTAGTACATTAATGGGTTCCTGGGAGCTAGGAAAAAGTCTGCCCATAGAACTGTCAAAAGAATTCATTTTCTACTTTGGAAATATGGTAGGTTCTTGTCAACTGCAAGGGAAATAACCATTCATTCATTTGCTCATCCCTCTCCCCCCACCCCCCTCAACTAGCTTGGCAGATTCATGGGTACAAACGATATTTCCTCTGCTTCCTCCGCCCCAGCTTTACTGAGATATAATCTACATACTCATTTAAAATATAAATTCAATTGTTTTTAGTATATTAAGAGTGTGGAACCTTCGCCATGATCAATTTGAGAATATTTTTTATCACCTCAAAAAGAATCCTTGTACCCTTTAGCTATCACTCCCCAAGCCTCCATCTCCTCAGCCCTGAACAACCATTAATTTGTTTTGTGTCTGTATGAGTTTGTCTATTCTGGATATTTCCTTTAAAACATTTAGTAAGGTTTTCAGAATTCATCAATATTAATGCATATATGGTCCCCCCTTGTCTGCAGGGGCTATGTTCCAAGACCCCCAGTAGTTGCCTGAAACCACAGTAGTACTGAATCCTATATACAGCTGATTCTTGAACAATATAGGGGTTATGGGTACTGACCACCTGCACATTTGAAACTTTGAATATAATTTATGTTAGCCCTCTGCATACTTGGATTTCCAATTACAGCTGAAAATATAGTTGACCCCAATGAAATTTCAGAAAAAGAAATGAAAAAAAAATTCCTTTTTCAATTGCAACAAAAAGAATAAAATTCCTAGGAATAAACTTAACAAGGTATATACTGAAAACTGCAACGCATTATTAAAAGAGATTGAAAAAGTCACAATGAAATGGAAAAGTATTCCATGTTCACGGATTGGAAGAATCAACATAGTTAAAATGTCCATATTACCTCAAGCAACATATAAATTTAATGCAACCACTATCAAAATACCAATGCCATTTTTTAAAAAAATAGAACAAAAAAATCATCAGACCTCAAATAGCCAAAGCAATCAGGAGAAAAAAGAATGAAGCTGGAAGTATCACACTACTTAACTTCAAATTATACTACAGAGCAACAATAATCAAAACAGCATGGTATTAGCAGAAAAAAACAGACACAGACCAATGGAACAAAAATGAGAGCCCAGCCGAGACCGGTTTGGCTCAGTGGATAGAGCTTTGGCCTGCGGACTGAAAGGTCCCAGGTTCGATTCCGGTCAAGGGCATGTATCCTGGTTGCGGGCACATCCCCTGTAGGGGGCGTGCAGGAGGCTGCTGATCGGTGTCTCTCTCTCATCGATGTTTCTAACTATCCCTCTCCCTTCCTCTCTGTAAAAAATCAATAAAATATATTTTTTAAAAAATGAGAGCCCAAAAGAAAAATCACATGTATATGGCATATCACTTTTGACAAAGGGACCCAAAACATATAATGGATAAAAGAAAGCCTCTTCAATAAATGGTGATGGGAAAACTGGAAAACCAGATGCAAAAGAATGAAACTAGATTATCGTTTGTCCTCATGTCAAAAATTAAAAATTAAAAATGGATCAGAGACCGGAAATAATAAATTACATAGAAGAAAACATGGGTACTAAACTTACAGATCTGAGTCTTAGAGAAGATTTTATTTGATCCCAAAGGCAAGGGAAGTAAAGGTAAACATAAATGAACAGGACTATATCAAACTAAAATGCTTCTGCATAGGAAAAGAAACCACCAACAAAACAAAAAGGCAACTGATGGAATGGGAGATAATATTTACAAACAACTGGGGGTTAATATCTAAAATATATAAAGAACTCAGCAACTCAACACCAAGCAAACAATCCAATAAAAAAAAAAAAAAATGGGCAGAGGACCTGAACAGACACTTCTTCCAAGAAGACATACAAATGGCCAACAGATATCTGAAAAGATGCTCAACTTCAACTTCACTAGCCATTGGGGAAATCAACTCAAAACCACAATGAGAGGGGGCGGGTGAAGGTGGAAGAGGGCACAGAGGGAATAAATGGTGCTGAACACAAACAAATGAAATACAATGAGATACCCCTTCCCACCTGCTAGAATGGCTAAAATCAACAAAACAGGTAATAACACGTGTTGGAAAGGTTGTGGAGGAAATGGAACCCTCATTCATTGCTGGTATGAATGTAAACTGGTAGGACCACTATGGAAAACAGCAGTTCTTCAAAAAAAATGAAGGATAGAGTTACTATACGACCCAGCAATTCCTCTTCTGGGTATCTACCTGAAAAATTTGAAAACATTTATTTGCAAAGATAGATGCATCCTTAGGTTCACTGCAACATTATTCATGGTGGCCAAGTTACAGAAACAATCAAAATGTCCTTTGATAGATGAGTGGATAAAGAAGATGTGGTCAATGTATACATTGGAATACTACTCAGCCATAAAAAAGTTGAAATACTGCCATCTTCTTTTTTAAAAAACAATTTTAAAGAGAGAAGAAGGGAGAGGGATAAACGTCAATGACTTGTCATGTACACTGTCCCCCATTCTGGACTTCTGTTATTTAATGTGTACCTCTATCCTCTGAAATTCCTCTAATGGCCTGCTTAGATTCAGACTCAACATTTCTGGCAGAAGCCCAAAATAGGTGAAGCTGTAGAGTCTACTGCATCCTATCAGGAGGCAAGCAAGATGCCTGGCTGTCTGTGCCACCACTGGTGATGCTACCTGTAGTTCTGGGGTTCAGGTGGTCACAGAGGAGGAAGGAACTGGGTAGGATGGAAAAGGTTTCATAGGCAATGCGTTTCAATAGGACTTTCCAAGGTGTGTAGGAGCCTGCGGAGCAGAGAAAAAGGAAGAGGAAGAGATTTTTTAGATATACATGGAGACAGTGTTGGGAAAGAGTGTAATGAGCTTTAGGAAGTAGGAGGTGGTAGGCAAATGTGGGTGAAAATTGTTATAATAACAGGCACTTAGGGTGAATTTACTATGTTCCAGGAACTATGCTTAAATGACTCATGTAATTCCTCACATGGATCTACAGACTGGGTACTACCGCCCCTGTTTTAAGGGTGTGGAAATCAAGGTTTAGTGATATGTGGTAACTTGGCTAAGGTCATGCAGCTGGAAACAAGAAGACTCGGGTTTGAATCTGAATGCCTGACTTCTGAGCCTCTGCTTGGAAATTCACAAAGTCTTCGTTAAGATATCAAAGCACAGGAGTTGGAAAGGCAGGTTGGGTGAAGGTGGAGGCTTGCCTTCACCTCTGCCATTCTAAGGTTGGGTGTTATTCCAGTGGCAGGAGGGGTGGGCAAGGTGCCTGAGTGCGCACTGACTGCCCTGGGAAGGATGAGTGGAGAGCTGCTGGGGTCATCAACTCTCCCTGCTTGCCGCAGCAGGTGAAGGCTGGGTGCCCCTTCTGGCGAGCTGGGCCCCAGGGAACAGAGATCCAAGGTGGAATTCAGAGCCTCCTCAAACCTCTGCACAGACCTTCAACCTGTGGACCCCACGGGGTGTGGGTCTAAATGGGTCTGGTTTCCCCACTGGACACCACCAAGTCTCCCAGAACTCGAAGAGGCTGGTGTCCTGGGCACAGCACCCACAGACCCCAGCCACTGTGAACAGCTACTGGGATGCAGAATACTCATATTTTTACTCGTATTTGCATACTTTGGGAGTCTTCTCTGAAGGACCCTGAGGGAGGAGGAAGGTGTGGCTCTGAGCACCCTCCAGGGCTGGCTGTTGTCCCACATTCCCTCATCCCCACAGGGCCTGTGCATCTCCCCATCCCTACCCCCCATCTTTAATGGGGGCAGGGGGCGGGGAGGGTTGAGCCCTGCTCTGGGCCAGGCTACCTAAATTCAAATCTCTGTTAGGGTACTCATTAGCTGTGCAACCTTGAGCTAGTCACTTTCCCTCTCTGTGCTTCTGTTTCTTCATTTAAAAAATATATATATTTTATTGATTTCTTACAGAGAAGAAGGGAGAGGGATAGAGAGCTAGAAACATCGATGAGAGAGAGATATAGATCAGCTGCCTCCTGCACACCCCCCACTGGTGATGTGCCCACAACCAAGGTACATGCCCTTGACTGGAATCAAACCTGGGACTCTTCAGTCCGCAGGCTGATAGTCTATCCACTGAGCCAAACCGGTTTCGGCATGTTTCTTCATTTTTAAATTGGTGAAAATAAGTATGAGGACTAGGTGTAAGGATTAAATAACATAAGGAGTATTCTAGGGCATAATAAGGCACTCGCCACATGATAAAGGATGGTTTTTATTATTAACCTAGGAGTCAGTAGGCCTGGTTTTTATTATTAACCTAGGAGTCAGTTTGTCAGTTAATTGGACAAACCTTCCATAGCCTGCATAAAATTTGCCTCTGCCATAAAGACCATCCGGAATAACTATACTCAGTTTAAAGCCTACTTTGATTCCCAGAATCTAAAGCACAGTTGGCATTAGCTAAACTAACTGTTACTGGGGCAGGAGAGAGTAGCCTGTGTAACCCTCCCCATAATACTGTACTCACATAGACTCAGAGGCCAGGGAGTTTTACTCAAGCCCTCAGCTCGCTACTAGCTACTGGCTACTCACTTCTGGGAAAATCCCTTCATCTTTGTCCCTCGGTTTCCTTGGTAAAACAGGGGGTGATGAGAGGATGAAAAAAGTCAGATCCCCAACTACATTGAGAATGGAAGGATACAAGCAAGCCAATGTTTTGCAAAGCATCCTATCTAATAAAGAGGGAATATGCTATTTGTCCCTCAAGCCACTGCAAAGATGGCAGCACCCACAGCCATGAAGGAGGGAATATGCTAATTGACTATCACACCTTCAAACATGGTAGAGGCCACAGCCAATAAGGAGGTAATATGCTAATTGACTGCCATGCCCTCAAAGATGGCAGCATCCACAGCCACAAGATGGGGGCACTCGGTCCCCTCAGCCCTCCAGCCGCTCAGGGCCAGCCCAAGGTGCAGGCAAACCTTGAATGGCGGCTGCCCAGCCACCCAGGGCCACCTGAGGCTTAGGTAACCAAGGCCAGCCAAGGCTTGCTCTGCCGGCAGTAGCAGCAGCAGAGGTGTGATGAGGGCGTTGCCTTCCCCTGATTGCCAGGTCACCTCCTGCCTCTAAGGGCTCCTGGACTGTGAGAGGGGGAAGGCCTGGCTGAGGGATCCCTCCTCCAGTGCATGAATTTTCATGCACTGGGCCTCTAGTACTTAATAACCTGGTAAAATGATGCCAATATACATACATAAAAAGATGCATAATACCTCCCTGTGATAAAAGATTACAGTGTAATGTTAATCAAAAAGGCAATAAATTGTATATGAAATATGACTCCCAATTTTTTTGAAAAAGTTTAAGTGCACTGCCCTGGTCAGTGTGGCTCAGTTGGTTGAGTGTCTCAGTCAGGGCACGTATCCAGTTTATGAATGTGATCACCAGTCAGGATCCATACAGGAGGCAACCGATTGATGTTTCTCTCTCACATTATGTCTCTTTCTCTCTCTCTTACCTTCTCTCTAAAAAATTATATATATATATATATATATATATATATATATGCATATATTTTAAAAATATAAATACACCAACAAAGAGTAAAGATAAGGAAATCCACATGGTGTGACCTCTGGGTGGTAGGTTTACTGCTGATTATTATCTTCATCTTCATTTTTCTATCTTCTCAAATTATTTCTAATGAGGATATATTATTTTATAAACAAAAGAAAATTACAATTATATTTAAAGAAAAATACGCTCTCCCCGGTTTGGCTCAGTGGATAGAGCATTGGCCTATGGACTGAAAGGTCCCAGGTTCGATTCCGGTCAGGGGCATGTACCTTGGTTGCGGGCACAAACTCAGTGGAAGGTTTGTGCAGGAGGCAGCTCATTAATGTTTCTTTCTCATCGATGTTTCTAACTCTCTATCCCTCTCTCTTCTTCTCTGTAAAAAATCAATAAAATAAAGTAAAAATTTAAAAAAAAAAGAATTCCGCCGAAACCGGTTTGGCTCAGTGGATAGAGCGACGGCCTGCGGACTGAAAGGTCCCAGGTTCGATTCCGGTCAAGGGCATGTATCCTAGTTGCCTGCACATCCCCAGTAGGGGGCGTGCAGGAGGTGGCTGATCGATGTCTCTCTCTCATTGATGTTTCTAACTTTCTATCCCTCTCCCTTCCTCTCTGAAAAATCAATAAAATATATTTTTTAAAAAAAGAAAAAAAAAGAAAAAAAAGAATTCCCTTATATAAAAAAAAGTTCTTAAAAAAAGAAGAAAAATAGTGTGCTGCTCCAGTTGGTTTGGCTCAGTGGATAGAGTGTCAGCCTGTGTTCTGAAGGGCCCTGGATTTGATTCTGGTCAAGGGCACATGCCCAGGTTGTGAGCTTGGTCCCCAGTGGGGGATGTGCAAGAGGCAGCTGATCAATGATTCTCTCTCATCATTGACATTCTTATCTCTCCCTTTCCCTTCCTCTCTGCAATCAATAAAAAATAATATTTTTTAAAAATGTGCTTGAAAACATTCAAGGCTCAGCAAAAGCAACTTAGATGTCCATTATATGTGAATAATCAGAAATCCTTCAGATTAAAAGTAGGCCTTTTACAGGCATCCTGTCCCTCCAAACCATGGGTCAGTTCATGATTTTTTTTTCTCTTGGAAAGCCTCATGCAGAGCTCCCCACTCCTCTGGTTTCCAGAACATCACCAGCCTCCTTGGCCTGAAGTTCTTCGTTTGAGCCAGGAGAGCAGTGGGCAGTGCTCTGTAGAGCTGAAGAAAACCCTGCAGTTATCAGCTAGCTTACTTAACTGAGGAGGCCTGTTATCTACCGATCTAAAAACAAGTCTGGCATTGGGGCTCACCGGCTTTAGGTTATCTGCTTCCTCTGCATGTTCTCTATAGTCTATGAGGACCTTCTTAGAATTCCCACCAGCCTTACTGACCCTAGAAGCGCAAAAACCTTCAATGGCTCATTTCTTCAGGTGGGTATTGGCTAACTTCCTTAGTCTGGCATTTAAGGGCCTGTAGAACCTGAGCCAACTTTCCTATATCAACCAAATAGTTTGTTAGCAGGCTGCACAGCTAGGATGGAGGGGACAATAATGAGTGAAGAGAGCTGGGTGAAAGAATGCAATGGGGAAAGGTGGAGACTGTGGCAAAATGGAGCATGCACAGACTTTCTAAAGGGACTGTCACCTCTCAGCGCCAATCAATTACTGCCTGGTGAGAGCTTACAATTTTTTTTTCCCCCAAGAGAATTATGAAATCTGGATCTTTACGTGAAATCTCCTGATTTTTAAATACAGGTAGCTAATTCGCCAAAGACATTTGGCCAGTCTGCTGATCATAATTTGAGACTTGTCAGAGGAACACATTGAACTTTTCTCCCTCTGTACCTCTTGCCTTTGCTGTTCCTACTGTCAAGAACACCCTCCCACTCAACTGAGTCTAATAAACTCCGCCTATTCTGTCAGGCCCAGTCCAAACACTGCCTCTTCCATGAGCATCCCTGGATGACCTCAGCCAGAAGTGACACCTCTCTCTCTGGGACAGCACCAATAGTTTAGCTCCAAGCCTGCCCGTCTCATGCCATAGTCATGAGTCCTCTCTCCACCGATAGACCATAAGTTCCTGAAACATGCAACAAATATTTATGGAGCACTTGCTTTGTTGCAGGCACCAGGCTAGGCACTGGGGAAATAGCCTCAAACAAGATGAATAGTTTTTGCCTTGATGTTACTTAAAGCTAGTGCCAGGGACTGATTTTAAATAAATAACTCCTAAGAAAAAATCATTCCAATTGTGATGAGTTTTATGGAGTTAAGAAAGTTTATAAAAGGAGCCTAATCCAGACAAGAGGATTAAGCAGCTCACGAGGCAGCTTGGGGGAGCATTAGCTCTAGGGCAGCCACACAGGGTTGCACAGTTTGTATACTGCACAAAGGTAACCAGCTGAGAGGGCAGGCGAGACCTGAAACCCAGGCCCTGCTTGCTT
This sequence comes from Lasiurus cinereus, assembly GCA_011751065.1. Lineage (NCBI taxonomy): Eukaryota > Metazoa > Chordata > Mammalia > Chiroptera > Vespertilionidae > Lasiurus > Lasiurus cinereus. Next base: position 13,292,333 of record JAAGEH010000434.1, read on the forward strand.
GCCCAAGCTGTGCCTTTTTCTAATTTGCAGAAAGACAATTTTCTAATTTATACAGTAGCTGGGCCAGTGTTTAGTTCCTCTGAACTCCTAGGGTCCCCCCAAAAAATATTGCTCTAAATAAACTTAGAATCTAAATAATAAAAACAGTGACACCTCTCTCTCTCTCTCTCTCTCTCTCTATATATATATATATATATATATATATATACACACACACATATATATATATCATACATATATGATATATATCATACACACACACTAATAAAAGGGTAATATGCTAATTAGACCAGATAGACCAGACATCCTTCCTGTCAAAGCCGGGGCCCGGGTGCCTGCAGTTAGACATCCCCCAAGGAGTCCTAGATTGTGAGATGGTGCAGGCTGGACTGAGGGACATGTCCCCCCCTAGGCCTCTAATATATATATATGTGTGTGTGTGTGTGTGTGTGTGTGTGTGTGTGTGTGTAGATATATATATATATGGCCTCAAGAGATGTCCCCTGCTCTCCTTACCAGAATAAACCCTCTAAATCAGCGGTTCTCAACCTGTGGGTCACGACCCCTTTGGGGGTCGAATGACCCTTTCACAGGGGTCGCCTAAGACCATCGGAAAATGCAGATATTTACATCACGATGCATATCATGTTTGGGGGTCACCACCACATGAGGAACTGTATGCAAGGGTCGCGGCCTTAGGAAGGTTGAGAACCACTGCTCTAAATCCTTACTCTAGAGTCTTGGGGATCAAGGAAGCCATGTCTGAGGAAGTGACATAGGAGCTGAGACTGAAGGGCAAGAAGGGGCCAGGCAGGTAGAAGTATGAGGACCAGCATGTACAAGGCCTCTGAGGAGAGAAAGTACCATGGCTGATGGAGCTAATAAGTGGCCAGGGGTGGGCTGGGTAGTAACCATTTCACACATGACGTGGTAGGCCAAATGAAGGGGTTCAATTATTATCCCGAAACGTCTGGTATTTTCCCTTCCCTAACCACGTTGCTATGGGTGTCATTGCCCCCGGACACTCCCACAGAGAGTGCACGACAACAGAAACTACCTTTACAGAACACCTACCATGAGTCACACCTTGCTGGGCCCACATGTCTGGTTCATTCTTCCTTCCCCATCCTACTAAGGAAGGAAGTATTTTATTCTAATTGAACAGCTGAGACAACTGAGGCAGAAAGGATGAGCAGCCTGCCCAAGGTTTCCTGGCATTAAGGGGGGGCTGGGAACTAAACCCAGGTCGGTGGGATCCGAGCCCCTCCTCTTGGTTGCCAAGTGGCAATGACGCTCATGAAAAAAACAGAAAGCATCCAGAGTCTTGCTGCTCACAGTGGAGGCTGAGTGCTTCCGGCACTAGCATCACCTGGAAGCTTGTCCGAAATATAGGATCTCAGATTCACCCCAGTCCTACTGAGTCAGAATCTGCATTTCATAAGAATTGCGTAGATATTACAGGCTGAGAAACACTCTGGTAGAGAATAATTCAAACAATAACTGCCTTTGCAGCCATTATACAACCATCTAGTGTTTCGAAGGCCAAGTCTCCACAGTGACTTGAAAACAACTTAGAGTCAAACTAGTGGCCCAGTGCATGAAAGTCATGCACATTAAAAGGGAATTATTAGAGGAAATATTTTACTATTGCTATTTGCCCTTTCTCTATAATAGAAGTGTCAGAAATGAAAGAACATTAGTAAAATGTGTATGAAAATCTCCCTCCTGGAGGCTGGGGCACACCGAGGAACCTGCCCACCCGAGTTTGCCTCGAAATTGTGGGAGACCCAGCCCCAGATGACCCCACCCCCATCAAGCCTCCTGAGGCGGCGGAGGAGATGTGCAGCCTAAGGTCCCCCAGCTCAGTGTGATGACCATTTGCATATTAGCTCTTTATTATATAGTATTTGCCAGAACTGCCAACTGTCCTACCTATCCACCTGCCCCGATTTTGTCTTCTATTGCAACTCCAAGGGTAAGGTTGTGAGAAGCTACCATCAACTCCCATCAACTCCAGAGAAGGGCTGCTGTAGACCCTTTCTGCTCCGTGTCTTGGTATGAATCTGCCCTCAGCCAAGGTCAAAGCTGTTTGACCCTTCTCCTGGTTAATTGCTCCAAATCATCTTCCACTTGGGGCCCACTCTGATCACCAGATCGTCTTCTGGGGCTCGGCTTCACAAGACGATTCCCTTTCTTAGTTGCATACCAGGGAGGCAGAACGGTTTGGCAGGAAAGATGAATAGGCGAGGAAAGCTGGGTTCGCTGTCAGGTCAGCGTTACGGCCCTATGTTGTGTGACTTTGGGAACCACCCACACCCACGTCCCCATTCCCGGGTGAGGAAAAGATGGGATGCACTAGATTAGGATGGCGGGCTCCAGGGCTTGGCAGGTCACTTAAAGGGAATTCAGTGGCCCCTGTGAGTAGGAGAGGGAAGTGGAGACGGCGGCCAATACAGAAAGGTGCTTAAATACTGGCATCTAGCTAACACTTGCAAACAAAAACACGCTGTGGCCAGAGAAGGATCAGGTGCGGGCCAGATCGGCCCGTGGGCCGCCGGTCTGCGATGCCGCCGGGCCCCGGAGTCACCCCCATTTGTGTGTGTGCGATGCCACCCTAACCCCTCAACGCCGGCAGCATGCGGCAAAGCCTGGCTCTCCTCCCCGCGGAGGGCCGGCCGCGGGGACCGTCTCCCGGCGTCGCTCTCCCTCCCTCCCTCCCTCCCTCCCAACCTGCAGGCCGGAGGCCCGCCCGCTCCGCAGCGGTGACTCAGCCCCGGGCGCTCCAGGCGGGAGAGGCGGAGCCAGGGGCGGGGCCGACGTGGGGGGTGGAGGGCGGGGGAGGGGGAGGGGGTGGAGGGAGGGGGAGGGGTTGGGGGAGGGGGAAGGCAGGAGAAAGGTCGGAAGGAGGGGGAGGAGGGGAGGAGCTGCCAGGGCGGCCGCAGCCCCAGCCCCACCCCCGCCGCCTCCCCCGCTGCTGCGGTGGGCGGGGCCGGGCTGGGGACGCGGAGAGGGTGGGGGGTGGGGGTGAAGGGAGAGAGCGGGAGGGGGAGCGAGTCGGAGGAGCGCGGGGGGGTGGGGCCGGGGCGGCGATGGGAGGGTACAGGGCTCGGGCTCCTTTCATCCTCATCCCCTTGTTCCCGGAGCACGTGGTTTCTAGCCACCCCCACCGGCCCCCGCTGCCCCTGCTGGGTTTGTGCCGGGGAGCTGGGCTTTGTTGGTTTGTTTGTTAGGAAACTTTGTGTAACAGTTTGTTTGAGCCAAACGGGGGACGCACCTCCAGACCCGGATCTTTAGCGAGCACCTCCGGGTGGAGGCCTTGGGGACGGGCCTGGGCGTTAGGAAGCGAGAGACGAGTAAGTCCGAGCCGCGCCGGGGCTTGCCAGGGAGGGAGACATCCCCCAGCGCTGGCCACCAATGGACATCTAAAGGGAGAAAGGGTCTCCGGGCACATTCTGTTGGGGGGCCCCGCCAGTAGGGAAAACACCAGTTTGAATTCGGAAGGTGCCCCAAGAAAGTTTCCTTAGCAATGTTTTTGTGTTATAAATGAATCAATGAATGGGAGCGTGTCTGTGTGGGGACTGGTGTTTGTTTTTTTTTTTTTTTTCATATATCTTTGAATGTTTGGGATAATGTATTGGAGTGCATTTGCGTGTCTTGAGCATGTATGTATATGCCAGTTTATTGTTAACAGAAAGTCAATGAATACATCTGAAGAACTAATTGAATGTATTGATCCAGTCCTGAACTGGGTGGCATCCCCTCTGGCAAGTAGACAGAAGCCAGAGAAGCTGTACAATATGGAAGGTTTTTATAGGCAGAAACTGCAAAAGGAAAGAAAGGATTGTTTCAGGCATGGTTAACCTTCTTTAGGGTTTTGGTTGTGAGTGTGTGTGTGTGTGTGTATGAGAGTCTGTGAACAGGGCTGGAGTGTGTCTTGAGGTTACATATGTGTATGTGTATAAATGAAAATTGTAGGTATTTTTTTGAGTCATGTGGATATCACGGTGTCACTTTCTCTAGATGTATAGTATATCTGCAGCCATCATATTGATTCAGTCTCTCATGAGGAGGACATGATTCTTAAGGGCTGGTCTGGTCAAGGCCTTTCTTTTTATTTTTCAAACTATAGGCCTGATGCACGAAGATTCGTGCTAGAACGGGACTTCTTTCCCCTGGCTGTTGGCACAACCTTCACTCTGGCTGGAGCTACCTTTCCACCTTTGCGGGCTGCCCAGAGGCCAGGAGCAGCTGGAGCAGTGCAGAAGGCCTGCATCGTCACCCCTAGCTGTTTGGTGCCTGCATATGCAAATTACCCCACCATCTTTGTTGGGTTAATTTGCATAATAACGCCTGATTGGCTGGTAGGCATCACGAAGGTATGATCAATTTGCAATTTTCTCTTTTATTAGTGTAGATATGTTTTTATTGCTTTTTTAGAGAGAGAGAGAGAGAGAGGAAGGGAGATGGAAGATAAAAACACTGATGTGAGAAACATCTATCAGCTGCCTCCTGCACATCCTCTACTGGGGATAGAGCCTGAAACCCGGGCATGTGCCTGACTCAGAATAGAACCAGTGACCTCTTGACTCATTGGTCTGTGCTCAACCACTGAGCTACACTGGTTCAAGGCATTTCTTAGAGGAAGATATCCTTGGGGAACGGGGGATATGGAGGTAGGAAAAAGCCCAGTGACCATCTAGAGCAGTGGGAGATGGGTGGACAATGTAGGCTGAAGCAAGACCAGGGCAGGCCTTAAAGGCCAGAACACCTTCATTACGGCCTCCCCTGACCTCTCCACCCTTTTAAGCACTTGGCTGGCTTCTCTCGTAGCCCAGATCTTGGCCTACCTTGTCAGTACTCCTCTGCAGAGGCATGTCCTTGGTAATTAACAGTAGCAACCTGATGAGCACTTACTGTGTGTCTACCCCTGAAAAGCACTTACCCTGCATTGGTTCAGCTCTGTGAGCCAGAAGAAGCACCCTACTTTTACAGAGGGGAAAGTGAGGAAGTAAAGGGCCGGGCCTGGGGTGCAGGTGGTTATTCCCCAGGCTCCAGAGGCTACATGGACTCTCACCTGCAAGACCCAGGTCTCACCACCTTAGCACTGCGACACTTGGGTCCGGAGAACTCAGCATTGGGGCCTGTCCGGTGTACGTAGGATGTTCGGCAGCATGCCTGGCCTGTGTGTGTGTGTGTGTGTGTGTGTGTGTGTGTGTGTGTGTCTGTGTATGTGAGTCGCCTCTGGCTCCACCACTAGATGCCAGTAGCACCTCCCTCCCCAATTATGACAACCAAAATGTCTCCAGACATTTCCAAGTGTCTCCTGGAGACAAAATCACCACATGCTAGACTCTTCTGCCGGCCTGAAAAAGGTTACCGTCTCCCCGTTGTCCAGGGGCTTTGCCATCTCTCTTTTCTCATGGTGAGCCCCACTTCCACCCAGGTAGCTCCCCACCTTTGCACAAACAAAAGGGTCAGCAGCTGGTCCTCCTTGTCCAGGAGCCCAACTTCTCTGAGCCTCAGCCCAAGAAACCACAGGGCTCAACATCTCATAGATACCTTTACAGCGCTTACTATTATCCTTTGAGTCACAGGGGTTCCCTGAGGTCAGAGCCAGGAGGAAGGGGGCCTGGAGCCAACTGACCTTCTCTGGGCCAGTTCTGTGGACGCTGCTGGTTCTGCGAATTTGCTTTCTAGTTCAGCGAGGAGAGCACAATGCTTCAATGCGGGGCCAGAGCTGGGCCTGTTTGACGCTGTTACATCTTTTGCTGTGTCATCTTTGCAAATGGACTTTCCGCACCCGCAGAACCTGCTTGTAATGAGCAACTGCTGCATTGTAGCCAGAGCAGGTGCTCAGGAAGGGCAAGGCGGAGCCAGCCGCAGGCTTTCAGCATGTCCAGGTCCCCCCACGCTGCCCATGCTGCGGTGGGGCCGGCCACCTTGGCTGGGTAGGGTCTGGGCAGCTGGGGGAGAAGAATGCGGTAGCCCTGCCACGTGTACAGGAGGCCTGAGGCTCTGCTACACACGAGACAATGCCCGCAGAGGACTTGCCTGCCACCCTGTCTCTGCCGCTCCGGGAACTCTCTTCTCTTGACTGTGTTCCCATGCTGTGCCATCTCTCCCTCTGCTCCCTGCAGTGTCCCTGGTTTGCGGGGCCTCCCTCCATTCCTTTTGTGAGGCTGCAGAGCACAACAGTTAAGGGGGAGGATTCTGGCACCTCCTCCCCTGACTCTGTGTGATCTTGGGCAAGGCACTTAACCTCTCTGTGCTTTGACTTCTTCATTTCTAAAGTGGGCGTACTGAGCGGCCCTACCTGGCAGGCTTAAATGATATACTACAGCAAGCCCGCCCTCCCGGGAGCATGCCTGTGCCTTTTCCTTCCCCTGTTTCTTCCCCCACAGGTGTGTACCTCCTAAACTCTAAGCGACCCCACGTGACTTGCAACCAGGGGAGCAATGGGAAACTTGTCCCGGGCTAACCCCTGAACCTGTCCCCAAGGCCCCCTTTTCTCTGACTCCCGGTGACTAAGAGCAGCCCTGCCTTGGCTCAGGTTTTTTTTTTTTTTTTTTAATCGATTTTTTACAGAGAGGAAGGGAGAGGGATAGAGTCAGAAACATCGATGAGAGGGAAACATCGATCAGCCATCTCCTGCACATCCTCCACTGAGGATGTGCCCACAACCAAGGTACATGCCCTTGACCAGAATCGAACCTGGAACCCTTCAGTCTGCAGGCTGACGTTCTATCCACTGAACCAAACCGGTTAGGGCCTAAGTCCTTTCTTGTTTCACTGTCCCAGCTTTAATAAACATACTCTCAAAACCAAACAAAAATGATATAGTACTTGTGAAGGATGCTAGGCATGCAGGGAGTCCTTAATAAATCACAGCTACCATTGTTGCTATTATTCTTGATTAATTATGAAATACAAATGAGCACATACTAATTGCCAGGCACTGTGCGAAGCCCTGGACAGCTTTCTCAGTCCTGTTAACAGCTCTATGAGGAAAATGCTATTATCCGGCCCATGGCAGAGAAGAGGAAGGTCAGGCGCACTGATGTTAAATAACTTACCCAGGGTGACAGAACTCAGGGAATCTGAGCCAAATGTTGTCACTGCAAAGCCTAACTGCCCTGATCCCCACCGCAAGCAGATTTCACGGAGAAAGGAGGGGCTCCTCTCCTGCTGGTGCATCGGGGAGAGGCCCAGAGGAAAAGGCAGAAGGGCCTGGGCAGAAGGAGGGCTCTGGGACCAAAGAGGGTGAAGTCTCCCTTGTTCAGCTATTGATGAGGCCACCTCGCACAGTGGGCTCTGGTCTCCTGACCTCCAACAGGTGTCGCCAAGTTTTTACTGGTGCATAAAGCTAATTTTTATGACAAGCAGGGCATAGATTGTTCCAGTGGTTTTTGTTTGAATTGCATTGTAGCAAAGCTGCCAAAAGGCATTTAACTTGCTGTAAGTCAGAGGAATCAACAGTTTAGAGTTCATAATGAAAGAGCGTCATGAGAACGTGGCCAGGTGAGTATACACAGAGTGGATGGTTCGCGTGGACTGGTTAGTTCTTCCAACACATGTGCCAAAAAGGACAGAGAGAGACATGTGATAATATTTGACTTTTAAAGAAATACACGATGTTTTTCCTTGTACTTGGTTGTGTGGTTGTATTGCTATGTAGCAAATGACCCCGCAGCTTAGTGCCTTAAGATAAGGATTTACTATCTCACAGTTCCGGTGGCTCAGGAATTCAAGAGTGATTTAGCTTCCTAGGTGCGGGCTTGGGGCCTCTCACACAAAGTTGCCATCCAGATGTCAGCCAGGGCCTGACCAGTGTGGCTCAGTGGTTGAGCACTGACCTATGAACCAGGAGGTCACAGTTTGATTCACCATCAGGGCACATGCCTGGGGTGTGGGCTCATCCTTAATGCAGGGGAGCAGCCAATCAATGATTCTCTCTCATCATTGATGTTTCTATCTCTTTGTCCCTCTCCCTCTCAAATAAAAATATTTAAAAAAAAATCAACTTCACAGGGTCCACAGTGAGATAAAATACAGGTTGACAGAGCGATGCTAATGTTGCTCTGTCAATGCTGACTCATAGGTTTGTTATGAATAGTGATAACAATACAATAATAATAGCTCACGTTAATTGAGCAACTATTGTTGTCAGTCTCTGAAGCGTAGAGCAATTAAGCTCCTTGCCCAAGGCACATAGCAAGGAGGGCTGTGTCTTGAACCCAGGTCTGCCTGTTTCCCAAGCTAACCTGTTGGATCATTTGCTCTTTTCACTTCACAGTCTGTAATGATCTACATGTTACATGGTTCTACCTTTCCCACCCCCTTTTTTTGGCTGCTTAGTGGTATAGGGACACACCATCATTAGAAAACTATTCCTCCTACTGTTGATACTAGTTTTTAATTCTTTGCCATTAGCAATGAGGCTTCAGTGAGCATTTTTGCTGGCATAGGCATTTGCCCAGAACTTACTATGTGCTGCTCTGGGTACTTGACGTTTGCACCACAGGGCTTTTAAAAGGATTAAATGGCCAAAACTGGTTTGGCTCAGTGGATAGAGCGTCGGTCTGCGGAATGAAAGGTCCCAGGTTCGATTCCGGTCAAGGGCATGTACCTTGGTTTCGGGCACATCCCCAGTAGGGGTCATGCAGGAGGCAGCTGACAGATGTTTCTCTCTCATTGATGTTTCTAACTCTCTATCCCTCTCCCTTCCTCTTTGTAAAAAATCAATAAAATATATTTTTAAAAAATTTAAATGTTGATTCATGTAAATTATGACAGTGCTTAACAAATGTAGTGTAAAGTATCCATCTTTTAGTCGGTATAAATTTGAGAACAGGCTGGAGAGAGGCAGGGGGCACCTATAACATTGGTCCTGAAGGCAAGGGCCGGGGGACGGAGAGAATGGGTGGCCTGGAGGTTGAAAGGGGGACTTGGAGACGAGAGACACGTTGCTTTCAGGAGCGCAGAGACGGATGCTCCGTGATTTCAGGTGTCCAAGCCAGCAGTAAGATTTGGTGTGACAGGAAGGCTAGCCTTGCGTGCCCCAGGAACAGAGAAGCCAAATCCCTTGCTCAGGGTCACCACTTGGACACTGGGAACTCAGAGCTGGCCTCTAATTTCCAGCCTGGAAAAGCCACCAGACCACCCGCCTCTCCTGACCCTGTTCAGGGAATAAAGCCACGAACCTTTCTCATGTCAACTCAGCTCTAGAAAATCCTCTAGAACCACATTGCCAAAGGGTCCTGAGAACCACCTGGCCAAACTTCCTCCTTTCTCTTTGAGTCCAGAGATGGAACGGACTGTCCACATGACAGCAGGCTGGGGACAGGAGGCCCTGGCCGCCCGGTGTCTCATTCAGGCGGTATCCACAGGGCCACGTCACCTTTCCTGCTCAGCAAGGACTCATGACCATGTGCTTCTGAGGGCAGCAGCTCCAGTGCTCCACTGCCTGGTGGGAGTCTGGGTTCTGCCACTTCCTGGCTGTGTGACCTCAGTCAAACTGCTTAACCTCTCTGTGCCTTTGTTTTTTTTTAATGTATAGAACGGGAATGATAGTTTTCTTCCCTCATGGGGCTATTGTGTGGATTAAAGTGAGCTGATCCCTGCAAAGTACTTAGAACGCTGCCTACTATTCAAATTCAGCGCCGATAGTTAACACTGTAACCACATCACCATCATCACATCTTCATTGTCACCAGCAAAGTGTTGAAACCAGTAGGAGACACACTGGGTGTGCCCACCTTTGTGCAAAGCCCCAGGAAGAGGTGGGTAAAGGCAGAGCTGGATTCTGCATGACGCTTGCCGTTTCTGGGCCTTGGGTCCCCAGCTGGAACAGGGAGGGTCTATTTTTTTTTTAATTTTCTATTGTACTTCAATCATCCCAATATTCCTCTGCAATAATGACCATAGGAATGTGCACAGCTACTCACTGCAGTAACCTTTATAAGGTCACGGTAAACATTTGGGAACAATCTCAATGTCCTTTCTCACTGGAGATTTAAAAATAAGGGATTAACAACCCCAAAGTGGAAATAATCCAAAAGTTCAACAGCAGGTACCTCCATGCGATGGACACTCCTCAGCAAAGAAAGCAACTGAGTATGGGTAGCGGGACACGAGGGTGAATCTCCAAACCAGCATGCGGAGCGGAAAAGCCTTAACCTGGAGAGTGCCTACTGCTTCACTCCACTTAGCGCATGTCCTGGATGAGGGGAATCGCAGCTCCGGATAGGAAACAGGTCCGTGACTGCCTGGGGCCGGATATGGGGACAAGGATTGATCACAAGGAGCATGAGAGAACTTTGGGATGATACATGACTGTGATTTTTTTTTTTTGAAAGTCATTGACCTATGCTCTTAAAATGGGTGTGTTTTATTGTATGTCAATTATACCACCACCCAATTGACTAAAAAATAAATGATGATTCACCCATACAAGGAAGGCTCTGAATCTGTCTAGAGGAATGGCTACATCTTTGGCATCAATATAAAGAAAGTCATGTGACTCTTGGTGAAAAATAAAGGCGAGTTATAGACAACACTGGTGACACTGATGGTCACTGAGAGCTCACCGTGGGTCAGGCCCAGGCTCCGTGCCTCCCCTGCGTTATTTTGCTTCATTTTGGCAATATCCATGTGAGGTCTGGCAGATTAGAAAACCGAGGTTCAGGGAGATGAAGTGCATGCGTGGGTGCGAAGTGAGGGAGCCCCGGCTTGGGACCTGGGACAGGTCCTACTGTATGATTCCAATCCCATGAAATGACAGTGTCAGTTTATTGGCAGAAAAAGTCTGGTGAGATGAGCATGAACTGGGCCCAGGGACTCTGTCTGGGATCTGCATTTATAGGCACTTTCACTTTCTTTTCTCTGCTCTTCCTACCACCACGGGCACTTTCACTTTCAGTGCCATCTATTTTTGTTATGTTTAATTTATTGTAACATGCCTGCATTACCTTTCTAATCAGAGAAAACAAAATAGACATTTTAAAAAAATTACTAAAAAAGGTCTCTGGTTTGTATCTCATCTGCCCAGGACCCGGGCACCCTCTCTCGTTGCTCCCTCTCCCAGGCAGGCCACGTGCCTGCACAGAGCCCCAAGCTCCACCGATAAAGGCCAGGGCCCTGTTATCGGGCCCGAGCAGGCCCCGCAGTCCCTTCGCATCTGGTCCCCCCAGGGAGGGTGGGCCCTGTCCCAGGAATCAGCAGGACCCAGGGCCCTGGAGATAACAGGAGGTAGGTGGTGGGGATCAGGGGGTCCAGGGTCTCCAGCAAGGAGGCGAGCGAGGGACCTTGGACAGAGGCGGCTGCTGAGCCCAGAGAAGTTGGGACCTGTTCAGTCGATGTGGACCTGGCTCTGCCTGCCAGGTGGCCCTGGGCACGGGCCCCCGTCAGTGATTTCCAGGTTCGCCTGGGATTCTTTAGTTCCAGCCGGTCCTCTCTTTGGAAGTAACCGGGGCCCTGAAACAATCCTGAGAGTCCCTGGGGTCTGAGCAGAGAGCAGGATGTCCTCTGCCCCCAGGTGCAACTCCAAGTGGCTATGTGGAGGCCTGAAGCCACCCTCATGACCCTGAGCACATGCACACATGCCCTCCTGGGCAGGGCCATGACTGAGGCCCAAGGACAAGCCGGGCCATCCCGGGCCAGGCCATGTTTACATGACCAAAGGTCAGATGCCGCTGCCAAGAGGGCCTCAGCTGGTGAGAGTCTGCAGCTGTGTGTCCAGAACTCAGATAATGTGTGCCCCAGGAGAGGGTGCGGTGAGAATGACACCCGGGTTGCTCTCTGGTAGAGGCCCCGCCAGTCCACTGCTGTGGGCCCTGTGTGGGGAGGTTCTACCTCCCCCTGCAGGTCTAGGGCCACCTAGCTCGGTATCCGCCTGCTCGGTACTGCCCACCACTTCTTTTATGCCACTGGATAGTTTCACTTCCCTGAGCCTCAGTTTCCTCATCTGTAAAATGGGGGAAATCACAGTTCTTACCCAATAAGGTGCAGAGAAGAATGAGGAAGCTGAGCAGGGCGGGGTGTCAGGTAAGCGGGAAGGGCTTCACATAGGAGTCTCTAACTTTACAGATAGCCCCATGTTCTGGAAGCCCCCAGTATGCTATAAGGAGGCTCAGAGACTTCCCATCTGAGTCTCAGTCATGAGTAGGACCTAGAAGTCCTCTTCGGCTTCCCCATTATGGTATTTCCGAATTATTTTCAAATTCCCTCTTCCCCCACCACTGTTCACCCCCCCCCCTTCCATTCCCTACTGTCCCAAATAACGAACCACTCACACTTCTATGTCAATGGAAGCTCAAATGTAACGTAGGGGTTGTGCTGATGGGATCTGTTCATCAAAACCTAAAAAAGCCCTGGCCGGTTTGTTTCAGTGGATAGAGCATTGGCCTTCGGACTGAATGGTCCCAGGTTCGATTCTGGTCAAGGACACATGCCTGTGTTGCGGTCTTGATCCCCAGTGGGAGGCGTGAAGGAAGCAGCCCATCAATAATTCTCTCTCATCATTGATGTTTCTCCCTTTCTCTCCCTCTCCCTTCCTCTCTGAAATCAATAAAAATATATTAAAAAAAAAAAACTAAAAAAGTGGCACCTTTTTCTTTTTTCTTTTAAAGTATGCTTTGGTTTTTAGAGATAGAGGAAGAGAGAGGGAGAGAGAACCATTGATCAGCTGCCTCCTGCAGGACCCCTATTGGGAATCAAGCCCACAACCCGGACATCTGCCCTGACTGGGAATTGAACTGTGACCTTCTGGTGCACAGGCCAACACTCACTGAGCCACCATGGACCAGGGCAAGTGGCACCTTTTAAATGTGCATGTGCCCCGTGGATGCACAGCGGGTGTGCACTAGCTGAAGTCTCTGCCTGGGAGGGGATTAGAGGTATTTTCTTCTCTCGTCTCTCCCGCCAGGACACCTGGGTCACAAAGGCTCTGACTATTCACCTGCAAGGAAGGGGGAAGCTGAAGGTAGCTCAGTTTATTACAAAAACAGTTAGCAAAAATGTCTTTGTATTAAACTTTGTGAATGTTGATAACCTCCAGGCTGGCAATGCCATGGAGACAGGCTCCCTCCCACACTGTGGGTGAGGATGAAAACGGGCACAACCTACCTGCAGGCAATTAGCATCTCTATCAACACACAACCACACACACAACCCAGGGATTGTCCTCCTGGGAGCCTATGGGGGCAGAAGTGCTATCACAGAGGCAGCTGTAAACGGATGTTTGTGCAAGCATTTTTTTTTTTTTGTAAAAGCAATAACAGTACTGGAAGACTTTCAAATGACTACCCACAGAGGCTTGATTGCCTAGACACTTGTGATCCAACCACACTACACACTATACACTACACAGCTGCCAGGAGCGGAGGCACAGACTCCCACGGAAATGTTTCCAATACTCACCAGCAGGCGAAGGAGGTAAATGAAGAATAATATGTAACACAAACATAAACAAAACTACTCTTTCTTTCTTGACAACTATATATAGCAACTCAGGTATACTGGCATGGGAAAGCTTTGGAAATAGTCTTGGCTAATGATTTACTTAATTCATGCAGTTTTCTAGCTAACTGGGAAGGGATTCACTCTCAGCCTGTTTCCTGCTTGTAAGTTGATAATAACAAACCTCACAGGGTTGTGATGAGCATTACTATGACTAATTATTGAAAATCATTTGGCATATAGCAAGCATTCTACAAAGATTTAGGGAAATAAGGCAGGAATCAATTTTTAGTTACTAGTAAGCTTTAAACGGTGGAGGCTCTTCTGCCTATCTTTACTGCCACCTAGTGGTCACAAACGAGAAAGCCTACTTCTTTCTTCCCCTTTAAATTTTAAATTTTTATTCATTTACTAGTAAGTCACAATTTACCGAGGGCCTACAAAACGTCAGGCACAGAGTGTGGCCTGGGGTCATTGGGTCAGTCTCCCAGGTCCCGTGCTTTCAGGTTTCAGTATGGTCCCAGGTCTCTGTGAGTCTCCCGTTTCTCATCTGGGGTGGGGGGCGCGAGTAACAACTACTTTTCTGGGGATAAAATGCAATAATGCCTGTAAAGCATTCAACACTGGCCCTGACACAAAAGAACAGTCTAGAAAAAAATCAGTATTGGGATTTTCACATATTATCCCATTTAGGAAAGTAGTGTGATAGCCCTTTCATGGATGAGGAATTGAGGCTCAGAGAAGAAACCTGCCCAAAGCTTATTTACCTAAGAGAAGAAGGGCCGAGCTGAGCATCAAGTCTTTACCATCTCACATGCTTATCTGCAAAGGAACTGTAAAGGCTGTTTTAACCATAATGGGAATCTGAATTTTGGGTCTCACAGACAGGAACATGTAAAAAGACCCAACTGTATTGGCTACCTATTGCAGCATAACAAGTTGCCCTAAACCCATCTGTGCCTCAGTGGCCTCACCCTACTCTGAGCTCTGCAGCTGGGCTGTAGTCATTGTAAGGCTTGACTGGGGAACTATGTTCTTCAAGGTCATGTGGCTGCCTGTAGGGTTCAATTCTTTTTTTAAAAAAATATATTTTATTGATTTTTTTTACAGAGAAGAAGGGAGAGGGAGAGTTAGAAACATCGATGAGAGACATCGATCAGCTGCCTCCTGCACACCCCCTACTGGGGATGTGCCCGCCGCCAAGGTACATGCCCTTGACGGGAATTGAACCTCGGACCCTTCAGTCCTCAGGCCGACGCTCTATCCACTGAGCCAAACCGGTCTCAGCAGGGTTCAATTCTTGAGGACTGCTGGAGTCCCGGCCTCCCAGCGTTGGCCAGAGGCCATCCTCGGTTCTTGGCCACGTGGACAGTATCTCCCACATCGCAGTTTGCTTCATCAGAGCATGAAGGCAAGGCAAGACGGCAAGAGCAGGCCTCGCCTGGCAAGATGGAAGTCACAATCTTGCGTAACCTAGTCACGGAAGTGATGATTGCTGTACTCCATTCTAGAACCTAAGTCACCAAGCCCAGCCCACTCTCCAAGGGATTACACAAGGGCTCGAGTGCCAGGAAGATGGTGTCACAGGGCCCCACTCCAGAGCCTTTCGGCCACACCAGAGGTGCTAACTTTTCATCTTGCCAAAGAAGAACATTTAGAAAATCAACTCCCACCTCTGGTCACCGTCATTCCAGAAAAGAAATGGACCTTTTTACAACTAGGTACAAAGAGAGAATCTCAGCCTACAGGACAATCCCTTGTGCTGAATAAATGCAGCTGTATGGGGAATGCCCCACAGGGTCCTGAGTTTTCTCACCCAGTCGTGCTCTGCCTCCTGCCCCAAGACTGGGAACCCCCCCGCTGGGAGTGGGATGCACCCCGCTGAGAGGGAGGCAAAGAGAGGATAGGGTGGCTGGGGCCTCCCAGTGGTCAGCACTCCAAAATAATGCCTGCAAATGAATGAATACATGAATGAAAAGCCGCAGGCAGAAGGGTCACATTTACCTGTGACTCTCAGACAAGGCAACCAGGCCCTGTAAGGCTAAGTGACTGGTGTAAGGTTTCAGGGCTAGAAAGGAGATTAATGTTTGCAGGATGCGTTATTCACCACAAATCCCTTCCTCATTCAATAGCTAAACCCTGAGTCTCAACAGCCCAGGGGGGCTGGAAGGAGAAGACTACCATTTCCCATTTAGCACTAAACGAACAGGTCCAGAGAGGTTAAACAACTGCAGGGCGTGACTCAGGATGCGTGGGGAAGGAGATCCAAGGGAGGCCCAGGGAGGCTGGAAAGGAAAGCAGCAAGGGCTGGGTTAGTAGCCCAGAGGGTGTGGCCTGGGGTCATTGGGTCAGTCTCCCAGACAGGGAATCCATGGCTGGGGGAGTGATTCTGTTGCTGGTGCTCCTTGCCACTTGGCCAAGCTGCCAGCTGTCCTCATCCCCAGAGGACGGGCCTGAGGTGGCTCTGCAGCAAGGGGTAGTTGGGGGATCCTTGAACTGATAGCCCCAGTGCAAAGCCAGAAGCCTCTAGAGCAGTGGTTCTCAACCTTCCTAAGGCCGCAACCCTTTAAGACAGCTCCTCATGTGGTGGTGACCCCCAACCATGAAATTATTTCCGTTGCTACTTCATAACTGTCATTTTGCTACTGTTATGAACTGTAATGTAAATATCTGATATGCAGGATGTATTTTCATTGTTACAAATTGAACATAATTAAAGCATAGGGATTAATCACAAAAACAATATGTAATTATATATTGTGAAATATTTATTTCTAATTACAAATAAATGAAATTTTGTCTTGAATCGTGGTGCAGTGTGGGCAACAGTCTTCATATAACAACAGTAAACTACATTGCTACATTTTGCTACACCGAGGAGCTATGTGTTGGTTCCTAATACCATGGGAAATAGGTGTTTTCTGATGGTCTTAGGCGACCCCTGTGAAAGGGTCGTTTGACCCCCAAAGGGGTCGCGACCCACAGGTTGGGAACCGCTGCCCTAGAGCAAGTGGCCAAGTCAGTGTTAGAAACACAGCTTCTCCCGCTTCTCCTTTGCTCAGGCCAAAGGTGCCCCATTCATGGTCCCTTCCGGCTCTGCTCCCAGCTGGAAGGGGCATGCTTTCCCACTTTTAATCCCCCCTCTACCTATGTCTGCTTACTCCTTCCCTTGAGGGGAGGGGGGGCACCCCGCTGGGGCTTCTCTGGCTCCCTCAGCCCCTAGCAGAGCGCTTGACCAATGACATCAATGGGACCAAATGGCCACCTCTGTTCAGTATTTACTCTCAACTAGCCAACACACAAAATCCCCAGGTAGATGCTACTGTCACCTCTGTTACCAAAGAAACCCAGGAACCAAAAGGTTAAAATCACACAGCTAGTATTCAATGATACTGCTGGAAGGTGAAATACAAATTAAAATAAAAAATAATACAATTAAAAATAAATAAAATTAAATAAATAAATAAAATAAAGAAATTTAGCCAAATAAATAACTAAATAAACAAAACTAATCACAGATTTCAGTGAGTGGTAAGATAATGAGGTCAACCTAGAAAAATCAATAGCCTTGTAATCCAGCAACAATAATCGATCATAAATATGTAATGGAAAAGAAACCACGTTCTCAAAAGCAAAACAAAACCAAACAATGATAAAAACCCAAAACAAAGTTATACATCTAGAAATAACCTACCTAAAAAACACCTTTCTGAGAGCCATTATAAAATTTTACTGAAGGAATATAAAAAATAAATCTGAATTATGGCAAGATACATCCTGATTACTGGTAAAAGATGTCAGGTTCTCCCCTGTCTAATCTATAAGGGCAAAGCAACACAATCGAAACACCACCAAGGTCTTTTGCAGAATTTAATACACTCATTCTAGAATGACATGGAAGAGTAAACAATAGTCAAGCAATCTGTAAAACTGGAAGGGACCTTGAACACTTTTCCTACCAAATAGCAAGACTTAGTATTAAGACTTGTTATATATAATACTGTCCCAGGAATATATATTAAGAAAATGCCACGCATAAGGAAAACCTGTCTTCCTATTTTACTGCTTTGGTCATGAAAAACAACAAATTAAAATGAGATAGCCTTTTATATCCGGCAGACTCATAAAGCTTGAAAATGACAGTTTCCAGGGTTGGGGGGTAAGTGGGAAAACGGGGGGTAAGTTGGGGAGGGTGGCAGTGGTGAGTGGTGGGGAGGCTGACACAGGAAGTGGGAATGAGCTGGACTCTCCTGAGCAGCAGTGTGGCACTAGCATATATCAACATATAATGTGCCATATGTTTTGGCCCAGAGGTTGCCCCTGTAGAATTTGTCCTCATGACATAAAAGATGTTTATGACAGCATTGTTTATAATAAGAAAATATTGGAAGCTGCTTAAGTGTTCATCAACAAGAGAATGACTAAACAAATGAATGTGAGTCCATACAATAGGACATCATAAACTATTAAAAATGATAATACAGACCTAATAGCATTGGCATAGATTATTGAATAAATAATCAAGATTGCCTTAATCCTATCACTCAGAAATAACTATTGGCAAACATTTTGTTTATATTTTTGCAGCCTTTTTCTGTGCATGCACACACACATTATTTTAAGAAATGGAATCATACCATATGCATTACTTCATACTAGCATTTACTTTATATATTGAATACTACTTTTTTCAAGAAGCATAAATTAGCTTTATACTAAAAAAAACCACTGTTATTAATTTTCAATTTTACAAAGTGCATTCTTATCTAACAATGCAATCATGACAAGGAAAGCTAAAATCTCTTTGCTTCCAATAGAATCAAATAAAATCTCTTTGCCTCTTCCTCTCCAGAAGTCACCATATTCATGGGTATGCATCCTTTCAAACCTTTCCTCAAACTTCTGGGCCATTTACATTCACCCGAATGTACATGCACATCTGGGGTCATGTACTAATATGACTCTGTAACTTGGTTTTATAAATGAACAGTGTGACTTGGGACTTGGCCAGGAACCAGGTAAAATTTTGGTATTTTATTTGTTGTTTTATTTCCTAATTGATGGCCGCTTAATAGTAAAAAAGAAAAAACAAACAGACAAAAGAAAGCGAAAAGCAATAGTGAAGAAGGAAAGGAGGTAGGAAGGAAGGGGCCAAAAAGGACAACAAAAACGGAATCTTATCTCCCTTGTTTAGAAGGTGCCAAGCGCCCCTGATTCCCACCAGGGGGAGACAAAGAAACACGGACGGGCAGTGTCTAAACGCAGGTTCACTGACGCAGGCTCCTCCATCAGTAAGTAGCCTTCCCCGATATCCCATCACTCTCTCCCCGCCTCTCCCCACCGGGCCAGCTTTTCCAAAGGGACACGCCTTTCTCAGGATAGGGGGCCACGAGCTTTCGCAGGGTTCGCCCACATCCACCCGAACTCGGGGAGAGCTCCCGGAACAGCCTCGAAGTGGTGAGCATAAGATGCGCGATTCAGGGGCCTCTGGTGGCGAATTCGGTGCCCAAAGATGAGGCGAGTTTCAAGAATCCCGACCTCCCGGGCCCCCGGCATCAGATCTTGGTGTTTATCGCCCCCTCCTGGCGGGATTTATTAATGTGTCCGCAGGCGCCACCAGCCCGAGAGCAACTGAGGTCACCAAGATTGTGGGGCCCCAAACACATACCCCCATTTCCCAGGGTTCCTCAAAGTGGATGGGCGAGGACAGGGGAGATACCGAACTCCACCCACCAAACACGGCGGAGCGAGAGAGAGCAAGTTTGACCGCATGCATTTCACCTCCCCATTCTCACGTGCCCAGCTCTGTGCTAGGAGCGTGTGGGGGCGAGGGGAAGGACAAAATAAGATCCGCCTCTCCCTCTGTCCTCCAGTGGCTTCTGGTCCTCAACAGTTTTTTTTTTAATATTTTGACCGTTTGTCATCCCCGTCGCCCTGTTCGGATGAACACCTGTTCTCTGCCCTCTGGCGGGGCTGGCTAATCCCAGTACCCCCAGTACGGGGCAGGGAGCAGCAGCAAGTCATCCGTGGTGTCCTGGGAGAGTGGGCGGAGCCCTGGACAGGGCGCCTGCAGGCTGGTTCTGACTCAGTAGTGGCAGTGCCTTCCTGGGTGAGCTTGCTCTGGCCTGGCCCTAACTGCACCTCAGGCTCTGCCTCCCTTGGAGATCCCCTCAAGTGTTCACACCCTCCCGTCTCCTCTCACCTGGATGATCATTCTGGAAGTAATTTGTCCCTCCTGAAACTTGGTGCTCCTCCTGTGCCCGGACAAAGCTGGGCCAGGCCTGGCTCCCTGTCCTTGTGGGCATCTGTCCAGAGAGGGGTGAAGGGAGACTGCCACGGCCTGTGCCCCCGCTGTCCTGAGCAGTCCCCAGGAGCCTGGGCCAGGCCACTCCTGCCAGGAGGGTACCCTCACCCCCTCCAGAGTGATCAGCTTCCCTTTCAGGCCCAGCATAATTTTTACTCAATTCTTCAGTTCTCAGCTTAAACTAATTTTTTGAATCAGAGGCCAACATTTAAAAAGAAGGGAAGTTACAAATTCCCGGCTTCTTTTGTAAAATTAGAAGCTCTGTCCCCTGACATCCTAAGGATGGGGCTGAGGAGCGGCAGCCCTCTGCAGATGGGGACTCTGGCTGCTGGCTGCTGCTCATGCCACCCAGTCCTGGGCACCCCACCCACAAGAGCTGCTGGGCCCTGTGAGCACTCTGGCCCCGGTCTGGGCAGGAGACTTCTTGAAGGCAGCGGCAGCATCTGTAGCCCCAGTGCCAGCACCGAGCCTGGAGCGTGTAGGCACTCACTAAGCATGAACTGGATAAATGAATAAAAATATGTTTTTGACATTAGGTTTAAATTCACCTCCTTCACCCTGCATTCAAAGCCTCCTTCATTCTGTCCAAAACTATCAATAGCAACTGTCATGATGATGATGGTGAGTAACAATAGTAACACCTTGCCTGTGACTTTGTAGCCCTGTATGGATTCCCGTCTACTCCTGTCAGCAGCCCTTTGGGATCTGTTTTATTTCCTCCTGTTTCACAAATGAGGAAACCAAGGCTTAGCAAGGTGAAGCCGTTTGCCAGGGCTTAGGCAACTCCTTACAGGGGCAGAACTGGAGCTGGACCTCAGACCCGTGTAACTTCTGGTCCCATATTCCCACTCATCTTTCTGGCTGTGGTCTGCCAGACGCCTTGATCCACTTCCAGGACATTCTACACACACCTTTGAGGACCCTCTGCTAGGCAGGGCACTGGGTTAAGCCCTGTGGCAGAGGTGGTAGGATACAGACAAGGTTTGTATCCAGGGCCCACGGCTTTTCTTCCTCATGGGAATCTCACAAGGCCTGGCTAATGTGCAGCTTCCCAGCCCTCCTGCTTCTGGATTTCCAGCTGTGGAGCCTGGGAAACTGCATTTCCATGAGCAGTCCCAAGAGATTCTGATATACCTGCAGGTTTGGGGTCCTTGTCTGTGGGAAGGACTGCCTTCGAGGTCCCAAACAGGGGCCTCAGGAAGCCCTCTGTCTTACTAGGCACCTAGATACCTTCAGGCAAAGGAGGGACATTTATCCACATTTGTTCATCCATTCACAAGGCACTCAACAGCGAGCAGATCAGCCTCTGCCCTGCTTTGGACCCTTAAAACCTAGTGGGGGAGACAGAAAGTAACCGATATTTGATCCAAGATGTGCTCTGAAAGAGAAACCCGGAGAGGAATGGGAGGGAACCAGAGGGGTCCAGATCCTGCCAGGGGTATCGGGGAAGCTGAACTCAGAGGGGAGCGAAAGCAGGAGCTGGGGAGATCCTCTCTGCAAGCGAAGGTGTGTGGAGAGGACATTTGGAGTAGCGGGAAGGAGGGCACAGAGGATGGTTTGTTCTGTCATCTAGACTGGCTTTCAGACACCTTGCGTGAGTCATGTCCAGTCTCTGGGCCTCACTGTCCGCATCTCTGAAATGGGTGTGTTGGGCCATGTGAGGAGAATGGACCAGGATGAGGCTTTGTTTTGCTATCTCTCATTCACTGAGAGAGGGAGTAAAGCCCGGGAGGGCAGACTTTGTGCCTTCCCCCCTCTTTCCTGGAAAGGCTAACGCACACCAGGCCGTGAGGAGACAGGTTCTCCGGTTTTCCCATAAATCTCCCTGCCCCTGTGATAATGATGAGCACTGCCAGGCCGGGCGTTGGCTCCGGTTTCCTCTCGGCCCCTGGAGGACCGTGCTCACCCCTCGCCTCCTGGAGAAGCTGCCTGGGCAGAGCCAGCTCAGGGTGCCAGCCTCAGCCAGGCTGCAGAGAAGCCCTGGCCGCTCCCAATCCCCTCCTGACATTTATGAGGTGCTGCTGAAGGGGGGGGGCACCCCAAACCCCGAAGGAATGTTAATTGGCTAAAGCTGTTGCCCGTGTCCCCGCTCAGCCCGAGTTATTACCGTTTTATTTTTATTTGTTTTCCCCCAGAGGCGCCTGGGCTGGGCTGAGCGGCCTGGATGCCTCTCTGCACTGGAGCCAGAGATGGAAAGGGGACAGGCGTGCGGGGTGTGACGGGGCACAGAGACCTTCCACCTGTCCCCGACTCCCACCCTGCTTCTCCCTTTTTGGAGGTTCTAGCAGGCCAGCGCAGCTACCCCTATGCCTTTGACCGAAGACCGGTCCGCTCCTGGGGGTGGGGTGGGGTGGGGGGGAAGGTGGTCCTCTTTTACCGAGCAAGTGCAGCTTCGGGAGGGACGCGCACGGATGGATGCGGGAGGCGGGAGCGGGACACCTGCCTAGCCAGCCAGATCAGCCGAACCAAACCTGCTGATCACTGGGGTGATTTCTTCCTTTGGTTGAGGTCTTGACTCAGGGAGGGGGTGAAAAGAAAGATCTGGAAAGGGAGTAAGATGCAGGGGTGGACAGCATGACTTTGATGTCAAACCTACGAGGCTCCAAGAGCCGGCTCTGCCCTCCTTGGCTGTGTGGCCTGGGAAGGTGTGACCAGGGTCTGAGCTGGCGTTCTCACGTCTGTTGTAATAACGTTAACCTTCTGTGCTGCCCTGAGAGCAAAGGGAAACGTGCCTATTCAGCACACAGGGTGACATTGCTTTAGGAAAGGCGCCTCTGGGCAAGTTTGAGAACATCTTCCTGAGCGTCTGCCTCACCACCCAGTTGGAGAAACAGCTCAGATGGGGAAGGAGACTCAGGCAGGGTCTCTGTGGCAGACATGAGCCTGGGCCAGGCCTTTCCTGGTTTGGGCTCTGCTCCTTGTTCAGCTGAGTCTGAGGGAGTCAGCGCCCAGAACCTGGGGGGTCGCCCTGACAAAATGGCATCACTGGCTTCTCCTAAGATGGGGATCTAAGGGGGAAGTGGGAAGGGGGGTCTGGGCTTACATTTTCCAAAAAGATTCCTCATTTCAAACCCTCAATCCACTTCCAGATCAGAGACACTGTTGTACCATCATAGACTGTCCGTCTTCCTCTCCTTCCTTCCTCCCTTCCTTCCTAGCCTTCCTTCCTCTTCTACTCCTTCCTTCACTTATTCCTTCTTTCCTCCTTTTCCCTGGCGCTGGTTTTTTGTGTGCGAGTGAGTGGGGTAGGGGACCTGTGGGTCTTCTCTTGGCCTGTGTGGTTCCCAGAAGGAAAACATTCCCATCTGGAACCCCAGCTTCCAGGAAGCTGAGTGTCGCTTGTCCCTGCATTGAGCTGGCCTCAAGCCTGTGTCTTAGCACTCATGCTGAGCGAGACCTGGGTTCCTAGAAAAGGAGTAGACTCCATCTTTCTCTTGGACAGCTTAAAGTCAATTTAACTTGTTTTGTGCACGTTTTTGTTTGTTTTTAAATATGTTTTAATTGATTTTTAGAGAGAAAGGAATGGGGAATGGTAGAAATATTGATGAGAGAGAAACATCATTGATCAGCTGCCTCTTGCATGCCCCTACTGGGGATGGAGCCCACAACCCACAAACCAGCAGCTTCTTGGTTCATGAGTCAGCGATCAACCACTGAGCCACACTGGTTGGGCCTCATTTCTTTGTTTTTAAGGTGTGTGTGTGTTTTTTTTAAATATATATTTTATTGATTTTTAACAGAGAGGAAGGGAGAGGGATAGAAAGTTAGAAACATCGATGAGAGAGAATCGATCAGCCGCCTCCTGCACGCCCCCTACAGGGGATGTGTCAGCAACCAGGATACATGCCCTTGACCGGAATCGAACCTGGGACCTTTCAGTCTGCAGGCCAAAGCTCTCTCCACTGAGCCAAACCGGTTTCGGCGAGGTGTGTTTTTTTAATGGTGAAAATTTGCACACATACACAAAAGCAGAGAGTGCAACCGACATCTGTGTACCCATTACTCAGCTCCAATAACCATCTATACTTGCCATACCTATTTTATATTTCTCCACCTTAAATTTTTGGGATCTCAGATATCATGGCTTTCATCATGTCTATTCATCAGATTTATATTTCTTAAATATTTCCCAAAGTCTTTAAAAATATAGCACAGTTGCTCCCTCACTCAAATTTCACCTTGACTTGAATTTAACTCATTTCAGCATTTATTGAGTACCTGACTGCTCAATGCCAGGCACTGTGCTCAATGCTTTGTTATTGTGAACAATGACAACTACCCTTTCTTGATGATCCAGTGAGAAGGGAAACAGTCATCAACGGAGGAATGGGGAAGTCAGCGGGGATATGGCCTGCTCTGGTATGCTGTAGGGTAAACAGAGTGTGATGGGAATGGACACGGATGGATCCTAGGCACGCTATCAGTGAAAAGCCAATCACAGAACAATGCGCACAGTATGACACCACTTAGGTAAAGCAAAACACTCTAGTCTGGTAGTATATGTGTATAAATGCACTGAAACAATACCAAACAGTGGAATTGGTTGTCAGGAGGACTTAGGACTTGACTGCACTGTTTTCAGTTTTTACAAGGAAAATGTGTTCAAAATTAAGAAGAAATTAACATGATATGTTATATATACTAAGAGAGAGGGAGACACCCAAGTACTAAGGGTGTCCAATCACATTAGGAGGAGGTAGTAATCAGGGAAGACTTCCTGGAGGAAGAGACTCTGCTGAGTTTCGAAGACTCAGCAGGTCTTACCCAGATAGAAAAGTAGACGAAAAGTGTTTCAAGTAATGGGAACAGCTTGTACAAAGGTCTAGAAAAGGAGACTGAACACGGTATTAGAGACCAGGCTCGCTCTTCCTAAAGTGTCCTGGAGTGGGAGGTGTAAGAGCTAACATGTAGTTTTCCAGGCTTCACTACAGACTCCATGGAGGCATGCCTGAGAATCGGCATTTTGACAGACTCTTCAGATACACCAACTTTTTTTTCATACGCAAAAATCAATTATACATCGGCAATGAGAAAGACGAAAAGGAAATGAAGAAAAACAATTCCACTTACATTAGTTTCATAAGGAAAAGGATACTCAGGAATAAAGTTACAAAAGTACAAGGCAACAGAAATTAAAAGACCCAGATGGAAAGACTATAGATTCAATGTTGGCTTCTTTTCAGAAACTAACAAGCTAATCCTAAAATTCATATGGAAATTTGGAGGATCTAAAATAGACAAAACAATCTTTAAAAGCAAGGAGTTGGCGGACTTACACTTGCTAATTTTAAATATTACTACAAAGCAATAGCAAAGCAGTGTGGAACTGGCATAAAAATAGACATTTCTCCAGAAGAGATATGCAAATGACCAATAAGCAAATGAAAAGATGCTAGCCACCATTCAGCCCTCAGGAAATGGAAATCAAAATCACAATACCATCACACACAGTGAGATAATTATAAAACAAGTGCTGGGGAGGAAATAGAGAAACTGGAATTCGCAGACATTGCAGGTGGGAATGTAAATTGGAGGGTGCGACAGTGGGTCAGCGCTTCAGAAAAATTAAACATAGAATTGCCATGTGATACCAGCAATTACATTTCTGGAAAGGTATAAAGAAGTTAAAAGCAGGAACTCCAAGAGATATTTGTACACTCAAAGCAGCATTACTTACAATAGCCAGAAGGTGGAAGCAACTCAAATGTCCACCAACAGAAAAATGGATAAGCAGCTATGCAATGGAATATTATTCAGCCATAAAAGGAAATTTAGTACTAACACATGCTACAACTTGGACGAACCTTAAAAACATTATTTTAAATGAAAGAAGTTGGACACAGAAGGTCATATATTGTATGATTCCATTTCTGTGAAATGTCTGAAGCAGGCAAATCCATCATGATGGGAGGTAGATTAGTAGTGCCAAGGCCTGGGAGGTATTGGAGTGCAAAAAGCTCAACTGAGTAAATGTAAAGATCTAATAGGCTCTACTCAACAATTCATGCATTTTGGGCAGCAATATCTAGCAAACAGAAAGGTGCTTCAGGAGCTATACAAGATGGAGGCTTTCAGGCACAAACAGGGTTGGGACAAGGAAATTATCAGAAAAAGAAAAGAAAGGGTTGTTTCAGGCAGTCCCCTTCCACGAGGGGGCGGGTAGGCCGGTGTCTTATCTTGGAGATGACCTCCCTAGTGTTGATGGGAAATTCCAGACTGGTTAGTTTAAAATCCCACTCCTACCAAAACCGGTTTGGTTCAATGGATAGAGTGTGGGCCTTTGGACTGAAGGGTCCCAGGTTCGATTCCGGCAAGGGCATGTGTCTTGGTTGTGGGCACATCCCCAGTAGGGAGTGCAGGAGGCAGCTGATCGATGTTTCTAACTCTCTTATCCCTCTCCCTTCTTCTCTGTAAAATATATTTAAAATAAATAAATAACTAAATAAAATCCCACTCCTGCTTGAGGCTGAAACGGTGAGTAGGTTAGGTATAAGTCTTGGTGGGGCTTAGCAAAAGTGACTCCATTTTGGGTTTATTGTTTCTTTTTAATGGGAGAAATGGGTAGTGACTGCTGAGGTGATAAAAACCGCTCGTGGTGATAGTTGCACGATTCTCTGAATATACTAAAAACCACTGGATTGTACACTTTAAAAGGGTATGTGCAACATAGCTTAATAAAACTGTAGTTGGTATTTTTTTTTTTAAGTGCCTGTGAGTCATTAGGGGGGAAAGGGGTTTGGGATTTAAGGCTACTCTGGGGTTCCTAACCTGGGGAGTCAGAGACCTCCTGATTCGGGAGGAGGTTCCAGGGTGCCCTGGTCAGCTCTGCTGCTTTAAGTCTCAGTGGCACCCTAAGGATATCATATTGAGGGCTCTGTAATTCCTACTGAGTATTTCACAGGTGCCAGCGCGCTCTCTCTTCGCTCTCACTGTTCCCCGTGGAAAGGAAGTGCTATGACTAGTCATGCTGCAGAGGAAGTCGCCTGGTGAGGGCAGAGCTAGGATTCAGCGTGGGCCGTCTGGTGGCGGCAGTGGAGCCGTGGTGTGGTGGTGCGATCGCCAGGTGACCGGTACCGTTTGAATTGCGCCGGCTCGTTCCAGGGACGCTGTGGGGGGGGGTGGGGGGTGGGGAGATTCTCCGCTGCCAGTGAGAAAGAAGGGGGCTGGGGTAGCGGGTGGTGTTCCTCGGATGAAATTGACAACCAGAATGTCCCTACAATCTTGCACTGACCTGTGGGTCACTAGGCCGCCTCTCTTCGCGGATTCCCGGCAGTGCTGGCCTCAAAGGGGTGGGTGGGTGGGGGGAGGGAGGGGGAGGAGCGGGTGGCGGGCAGGCGGGCGCCTTTACTGCCAAAAGCGGAGGAGTGAGAGCTCGGCTGGGATGCGAACCAGATGTGCTCACATGCGCCAAGGGCGCGCATACGCGTGCGCTGGCGTGAGTGTGTGTGTGTGTGTGTGTGTACACTAGACAGTTGGCGGGCTTATCTACTTCTGTGATCGCACATGTGGCGTGAAGGGTGTCTCGTGGCGCGTGGGAGGGGCGGGTACATTCTCTCGCCAGAGTGCGCGCGCGCCGAGTGCGGTTGAGATGGGGGGGGGGGTGCCTGTGTGTCGTGCGTGCAGCTGTTTATGAACCAGCAGCTGTGGAGCGGTAGCTGTGTGCCAGCCCCGTGCCGATGCCCGGGACACAGAGCGACACAGGAGTTGAGGACCCTGTCCTCCCGCGGGAGCTGACCCGGTGGGGAGGAGGAGGGTTGCGGGGGGGAGAAACCCGACGCAAAAGGAGCCGGAAAAAAAAAGTAAACCTCCGGGGTGCATGCACCTGGGTGATGGGCGCTCGCGCGTGATGGGTGGGGCGGCGGTCTGGCCACCGCTCTCGCCTGTCCGTGGGCGCCATGGAGTCAGGGCAAGCAGCTGTGGATCTGCCTTGGGAAGGGGACGGGCGGAGTCTGGGCCCGGCAGCCACTTGCGCTGCAACGACACCCGCGGTGAGAGGGGTGTAACCTGCCGTCCCTCCGCAGCATCCCCTGGTTCGTCAGGGGCACCCTCCTTCGGAGTCCAGGCTGAGCCAGCGCTTCAAGGAAAGCGTTCTTACCCCTGCCCCGCCAAGGCTCTCGGAACGAAGTTGCCATGGAGGCAGAGGGACACCACCAAGCCCTTTCAACTGACAGAAAGGTGCTGTCCGCAGAGGGGCGGGCCTGCCCGGTGCCAGAGGGCAGTCAGGGCAGGTCTGAGACGTGCACCCTTCCCCACCCTGGGACGCAGGGCGCGTCCTTCTGCCACCGGGCCAGTAGGTGGCGCTAAAAGCCAGGCATCGCAGACTCCCTGCAAGCCTATGTAGACACAGTGAGTCCTCACTTGACACCCGCCGAAGGTTCTGGGACTCTGAGCGAAACAACGTATAAGGAAACCAGTTTTACCATAAGCTAATTGACATAAACAAGAGTTCAGTGTCTGCGGCATCTCATTAACTTCATAACCAAAGGACCACGAAGGAAATATTATGCAGGACCTGGAGACTTGCTGAGAGCCAGACACGGCACATTTTACCCTGTTTAACCTTGCCATTGTCTTATCATCCCATTTTACAGCAGGTGAAACTGACTCAGATGTTTTTAAAGTAACTCGTTGTACTGTTGATATTTGGCTCTGCTGACTAATGAGTTTGCCGACCACTGGCCTAGGGGGCCAGCCACAGCCTAGTTCAGAGGCTCTCACAGAGAGCCCCATGCAGTATGGGGGGAGGTGAGGAGGGGCTGTAAGTTGCCCCAGTTCTTGCTGAGAGTGGGTTGGGATGGGCTCTGAGCTGCTCTCTGATGCCAGCCAGTGTTAGCTGAGGGGCAGAACTGCATCTGTGATAGAAAGTGAGGGGACCCTGGAAAGAGGGGGGTGGCTGGAAGGAGCAGCAGAGGTCTGACGCCAGGCCCAGCCTCCTCTCTCCAGGTCTTATCATATCCCATGATGGGGTCTCAGACTTGGGGGCAAGGAGAGGTGCCCAGTTTATGTCTCTTCCCACACCCAACCTGCCCAGATGCACCTGTTCATCCTGTTACAATACAACTCCTCTGGGAAGCCTTCCCTGACCAACGAGGCCCATGCATCCCTCTAATCCTACCTGTTCCTGTACAGGTCCCCTTACCACATGGCCAGATGGGGAACCACCTCCTCCAAGGCTTGCAGGCAAGGTGTCACTTGCCTTTCCAAATACACCCTTCCATGCTGGGAAGCTAGCACCTGGGCTGCTCAGAGCAGGGATCCTGACTCAGCCACCCTCCATCTCCCCACCCCAACCCCTGCACGGAGCCCAGGACTTGACGGGCCATAGCCCTCCTGCAAATCGCTCCTGAGCCCTCACGAGGTGTCAGGCACTGTCCTAAGCTTTGGGGGGAGAACCTTGGCTCCCCTCATGGCAGAGGCAGATGATAAGCAGAAAACAGATAGGAATTTCAGTCTCTGATTGAAAAATAATAGAGTGATAGTGGGGTGAGAGGGGGCACCCTTAAAAAAAGTGTTCAGCCCTAGCCGATTTGGCTCAGTGGATAGAGCGTCACTCCTCAGACTAAAGGGTCCCGGGTTCGATTCCGGGCAAGGGCACATGCCCATATTGTGGGCTCTCTCTCATGATTGATGTTTCTATATCTCTCTCTCTTTCTCCCTTCCTCTCTGAAAAAAAAGAAAAGAAAAAAAAAAGTGTCCAAGGAAGGCCTCCCTGGGAGGCAACAGGTGAGAAGAGACTTAGAGGCCTGGAGGTGGAGCCTTTTTAAGATCTGGGAAGGGAATCGGGGTTTGGAGGCCAGAAGAGCCAGTGCCAATGCCCCAGGGTGAGAACAAATCTGGGTGGGTGGTGTCTGGAGGGAAAAGAAGGCTGGGGTGGCTGGAGCATCCCTGAGCGAGGGCTGAGTTCAGGAGGTGGGCGGCACCGTGGCGATGGGGCAGGGGTTTGCAGCTTATTCTAGATGTAGAGGAAGTCCCCTGGAGGGGCCTAAGCAGGAGAGTGAGGTGCCTATTTAGTTTGAATCTCTCTGGCTGCTGGTAGATCATTGAAAGATTGTGGAGGAGGGTCCCTCCTTAAGGGTCCCACCCCCCACCATCTCCCAACCGTAAGCAATCTTAAACTGCGAAGCTGGAGCACAGCTGGTAGCCAGGGAGCCTGACCCGGGCCAGTCTGGGGTCTGCAGAGTTAATCCCCAGGGCCCGAAGCGGCCTCTGATTAGCAGGCCCTGCCACTCCCGCTGATAAACTCCCTGGCAGGTCTAGGGCTGGGAGGAGAGAGGAGAAATCAGAGCAGGCAGAGGAGGGGCGCTGCAGGAGCCCCCGGGGCTTTTCTGCTCTTTCTAGGGTGTGTCCCAGCAAGCTGTCTCCCTTACAGGGCACTCCAAGGGCTGGCCCACGTGGATTTCATGGGACCCTAATTCAAAGAAAACAAAATTAGGTGCAGGGCTTTGGACGGGACCCTGTGCCGGGGAGGGCCCCTGAGGGTGAGCCTCATTAGCATGGTTGGTGCCCACCTCCTTCAGGAGAGTGATCCCCCCAAACTCGTGAAGAAGCTGAGGTTCTGAGGGCGTGACAGTTCTAGAATGAGCAGAGTGCCCACTGCAGGGTTTCTGACTCTGTCAGTTCTGTTCCTACCATCCACCCCGCCCCAAAACACAGCTGCCCTTTCTCCTCGTCTCCCGCCACGGGGTGCTTAGCCCAGGGCATGGTGGAGGTGGGTGGGCAGGTGGCTTCCTGGGGAGGGAAAGGGCCCTGCGTGGGCCAGGACTTCCACGCCTACCAGACATTCCAAACCAGCACATGCTGAACCAACGGGAGGTCAGGGGCGTAAGGAGCCAGCTGAGGGTGAGAATCCCTAGGGGCGTGTGAAAATGTAGAGCCAGCGTCAGAACGGCTGGGAGGGGCAGGAATCTGCATTGAACACATCTGCCTGGTTCTGCTTGGGCACAGCCAGGTCTGGGGTCACTGGTTTGATCATGGGTCCTGAGTTCTGGGGGTCTGAGTCAGGTGGGGCTTCAACAGGGGTTGTCAAGGACCAAGGGTGTGTGTGTGTGTGTGTGTGTGTGTGTGTGTGTGTGTGTGTCTAGGGCGGGCCGGGGTGGGCAAACTGTGGGTCAAGAGCCACATGCAGCTCTTTGGCCCCTTGAGTGTGGCTCTTCCACAAAATACCACGGCCTGGGAGAGTCTGTTTTGAAGAAGTGGCATTAGAAGAAATTTAAGTTAAAAAAAATTTATCAACCATTGTACTGTTGATATTTGGCTCTGTTGACTGAAGAGTTTGCCGACCACTGGTCTAGGGGACTACATTGCCCTCATTTACAGCATGTCCCCTGGGATATGCCCAATCTCTGGGACAAAGAGGATCAGCCCTGGGGCTTGAAGGCCATGGACTCTGCCTCTAGAACTCGGAGTGAAACCCCTCAGCTTCTCCCTCTGCTGACCTCTAGAAGGGAGTTGATAAGACCAAGCACAGAAATTACTAAATCGGTTATTCTCCTAAAGAGAATCTGTGCCGTGTGCCCACAGTCCTCTGAGGTTGGAGAGACTGCTGATCCCAAGGAAAGGTGAGGAAGTTGGGGTCCTGAGAGGGCTGGACTGTCTCAGATCACTGAGCCCCTATTCCCAAGCCTGGAATGTGAACCGAGGGCCATCTGATTCCAGAGCATGTATTTTTAGGCCATTCTCTCCTTTTTGCCTTGCTTTTTATTTCCTGTCCCTGTCTCCCCAGTGGACATTCACCAGATACTTCCTAGGTGCCAGCTGGACAGAGAGCATGGCAGTGTCCACTCGCTGGGAGGGCTGACTGGGGTAGTGTGTGCTGGCACTGTGCTTACATATCCCCCCGGCCCCCCGCCGCCCCACCCCCACTGGACTGTGGGACTTGGGATGGCCACGTTCGTCCTCCCTCCATGGGAAGATCATAGTCCCCTCCTGAGATTTCCTGAGCCAATGAAATGGTGGTGGGACAAACCTGAAGTGCCATAGACCCCGCACCTGGCCAGGGATCTTGAAAATGCAGGTCAAGGTGGAGGGTCCACTGTCCCTGAGAGACCGGGTGAACAGAAACTCCTGCCCACCAGCATGGGGCATGTGACATGAGTGCCCCAACCCCCCCCCACCAACTACCTAAACCACCATGTATGACCCAAGAGACACATGGACTAGGGGTTTCTCTTGCCAAGTGGCTTCTCCCTGAGCCTCGTTTCCGCAGTGTAAGATGCTTTAATCCTAGTGCTTATCTCAGTCAGCTGTGACGTGTACCGTGTTCTGTGCAGTGCCTGGCACATGTACGTGCTCCATAATGGGAGTCGTAGTTTTTAGTTATGAGGCGTCTCTGCCTCTGATAAAAGTTGTTTGAAAGAATGAGTGCATATAAAGCGTGCAGTGAGCTGGAAGCTGGGATGAGGTCATCTGGGGACACAGTAAAAGCTAAAAAAGCAAGTGTGGCTTCTTAATCCTTCGTCCCCCACCAGCACTGGGGGCAGCTTCCATCTGCTGAGCCCCTGCTGTGAGGTGGGCTTTCTGTAAGACACTGTGCACACCTCGGTTTATTTAATCCCCGCTCGCCGCTCTGAGCGGGGATTATTTAATCACCCCCACTCCACAGATGAGAAAACGGAGGTTCCGGAAGTCCAGGACCTTTCCCAAGGACCCACTGCAAGAAGAGGCAGACTCTGGGACATAAACCTTTTCAGGATGGGGCTCCCCTTTCCAAGGGGGAAAGAGAAGAGGCCAGACAGAGGGGAGCCGGGTCCTGGGCTGCCAGTCCAGTGTTCTCTCTCCTCCACCACCTTCTCTCCCGGTACCTGGAAGGTGTGAAAGGCAGGCGCGTAAACACACGCAGCCAGCCACAGAGAAAGCCAAGGAGACCCCCTAGCGGCGCAGGGCCGCCCCTCCCGCCAGCGGCAGCCTCCCGTGCCAGCTCAGACTCCCTGTCACCACCGTGATTGGTAGACTAAACAGCTGGAGAGGAGCCGGCCTCCTCGCTCCCTCTCGCCAGGGCGGCCGGGGCTTTCAAAGCCCGGCCTCGGCTGCTATCTCCCCCATCAGCCCCAGCAGCATTTAGCCACTTTCTTCAAACACCCGGCCAGGGCATGATGGTTAACGTCAAATCTGGCAGCAAGTCATAACCTATAGGGCTGGGACATTTATCACGGCCGGGGGCCCCTGGGGACTTCAAAGGGGCCTGGGGGCGGGGGAGGGCAGGCGGGTTTCCCTCCACCCAGAGCCTCAGATCTCTCAGAGCTGGAGGGAACGAGGGCTACCTGGTTGGCCAGCCCGAATTATAATAATGATAATAAATATTGATGACTAATAAGAGCTGTTGTGTATGGAAGGATTACTACCTCCAAGGCACTTCACATGTTTTTCCTTATGTAATGTCTGATAGCCACCCTGTGGAGCATTAACTGTTATTTTTGTCCTTATTTTTTAGAGAGAAGGAAGTGGGGCACAGAGAGGGTAAGCCACTTCCCTGAAGTCACACGGCTAATAACAAAGGAGCATCAGTAACAATGATACGATCTGTAATTTACAGAGTGGCCACCATGTGCTGGGCACTTTGTGTGGTACTTCATTTCATCCTCTGAGCGCTCTCTGAGAGAAGCATTATTCTTCTGACTTTAGAGGTATAAGGTGGCTTTCCTGAGGTGTCACTCCTGGTAAGTGGCAGAGCTGCTCCAAACTCTGCTCCTAAGCATGGCTCACTGGCCTCCAGGGATGGGGAGGGGAGTTGAGGTCTTGGGGACAGTCTGTCCTCATCCTTATCACAGCCTCCCTCAGGCCTCAGGAAGCCAGTGTGCAGTCCTGGGAGTTCTACTTTCAGAAGGAAGGCCTGACTGGGGTCTGTGGAGTGTCCTGGTAGCCTCCCACAAACGCTGTGGACACCCACACAGCCCAGCCATCTGGTACCGCTGAGAATGAGCAGAGTTGAATGAGCAAAAATGTGCCCTGCACACAAGGATTAAACTGTCTCCATGTGCCACAGGTGGCAAGTATCCCATGAGAAAATGGAAGGCTTCCTGGAGGAGGTGATATCTGGTTTGATGAGGAGATGGGATTAGTCTATGTAGAGGGAGCAGGGACAGTGTATTAGTCGGGCTTCTCCAGAGAAACAGAACCAATAGGACAGTGGTCGGCAAACTCATTAGTCAACAGAGCCAAATATCAACAGTACAACGATTGAATATCTTTTGAGAGCCAAATTTTTTAAACTTGAACTTTTTCCAACGCCACTTCTTCAAAATAGACTTGCCCAGGCCGTGGTATTTTGTGGAAGAGCCACACTCAAGGGGGCCAAAGAGCTGCATGTGGCTTGCGAGCCGTGGTTGCTGACCATTGCAATAGGAAACACACACACACATACACACATGAATATATACATACTAGAGGCCCGATGCACAAAACTCATACAAGATTAGGCCTTCCTTTCCCTGGCTGCTAGCAGCAGCTTCCGTCTGGCACCCAGGGCCATGCTTCCCTCGAAGTTCCGGCTGCATCTGGAAGGACATCTGGTCTAATTAGCATATTTTGCTTTTTTAAAAATATATACTTTATTGATTTTTTACAGAGAGGAAGGAAGAGGGAAAGAGAGTTAGAAACATCGATGAGAGAGAAACATCGATCAGCCACCTCCTGCACGCCCCCTACTGGGGATGTGCCTGCAACCAGGATGCATGCCCTTGACCAGAATCGAACCTGGGACCTTTCGCTCTATCCACTGAGCCAAACCGGTTTCAGCCTGCACCCTCTTGAGTCCAGGAGCCCTTGGGGGATGTCTGACTGATGGACTAAGCCATCAGTTGGGCATCCTTAGCATTGCTGCAGAGGCAGGAGAGGCTCCTCCACCACTGCTGCACTTGCCAGCTGTGAGCCTGGCTTCTGGCTGAGCGCACTGACCACCAGGGGCAGCTCCTGCGTTGAGCCGTTGAGCATCTACCCACTGGTGGTCAGTGCGCATCATAGTGACCGGTGGTTCCACTGTTCAGTCAGTTTGCATATTAGCCTTTTATTATATAGGATGTACAGAATTTCAGTTTGAGATGATGAAAAAGTTCTGGAGATAGTTGGTGGTGATGGTTGCACAATAATGTGAATATACTTAATGCCAATGAAAGGTTAAAATTTTATGTTATGTATATTTTCCCACAATAAACAAAAAATTAACCATTGTAGGCAGTGAGGGCCTGAGCAAGAAGGGGTGATGGGGAGGCAAGGACCCTTAGATTGGGGGGCCAGAGAAGATTTTCCTGAGGAAGTTTAATTAGAGCCTTAAACAAAATGAAGAAGCTAGCTGAGACCAGTTTGGCTCAGTGGATAGAGTGTCAGCCTGCAGACTGAAAAGTCCCAGGTTCGATTCCGGTTAAGGGCATGTATCTTGGTTGTGGGCACATCCAGAAGGTAGCTGATCGATGTCTCTCTCATAGATGTTTCTAAGTTTCTATCCCTCTTCCTTCCGTTCTATAAAAAATCAATAAAATATATTAAAAACAAAAAACCAAAAACAAACAAAATGAGAGAGCTAAACCAAGGGAATATCATAGAGAATAATCCAGATAGAGAGAACCCCAAAGGCAAAAACCCTGAGGTAGAAACTCACTAGGCAGCTACCATTCATGTACCTGGTCTTTCGGCACACTCCCGTCCATCCATCCACCCACCCACCCACCTATCCATTCATCTCTCCTCCTATTCACCTGTCCATCCATTCTATTGGCCTTTCCATCCATTCATCATGATCAATCCACCTATCCATCCATCCACACAACATGTAGTGGGGATTGGTTGTTAGTCAGTCATGGGGAGGCATAGGGGAGATTTAGTAAGAATTAGATACCATCTCTACTGATATGGAGACACAGGTGCAAATGGTTGGTGTGTGGGATGGCAGTTGATAGTGTGTCCTCCATCACCCACCATGGAGTTTTACTGAGGAAGCTCTCTCAATGTCTCCCCGCTTTCACAGATGTAGGAAATCTTGCTCGGGTGTCACAGCTCAGGTCCCAGCCACCTTCTCCATGAGAAGATTTCTGGTCCTTCCTCTCAGCATTCACTACCCCTTCTAGTTTGAACTTTGCACTGTGATGTTGTGTTCTCTTGGGAGTTCCTTGTGTAAATTTGAGTCTCCACCACTGGCTCCTGAACTCCTTAAGATCAGGGTGAAAATAAATCAATAACCAGCATAATAATAAGTTTTCATGTATTGAATGTTGGTATTGTGCAGAGCACATTATTTAATTTTTAATTTTTGCTAAGCACATGATCTTATTTATTACTTAAAATGCATAGAAGGGGACCTGCCTGCTTGTGAGGGAGGTGCTTTTACTACCCTCATTTTACAGATGACAATACTGAGGCACAGAGAATCACAAGTGACTTGTCCATGTCACAGGCTACTAAGTGGCAGAGCGGGGACTTAAATTCTGACCTTTCCCCTTTGTAAAACCCACCTTGTAAATGCTACACTCCTTACTGCCTTACTCCTTCCCTACCCTGAATTGCTGTCTCAGGGGGAGACCTGAATGAACAGAGGCAGAAGGGTTGGGTTAAGTTCACGACTCTGGCAGCAGAGGCCTGGCTTGAATCACACCTTCACTACTGGGATTTAAGCTTTGTGACCTTGGCCATGGTCAAGTCAGTAAGCCTCTCTGTATGTCAGTGGGCTCATCTGTAAAATGAGGTGATCACAGTATCTGTCTCATAGGTTTATTGTGGAGAAAAGTGATAATTCATGTAAAAAACAAAAAACAACTCAAAACGGTAGATTGATCCTGGCACAAGGTAAGTAATCCATAAAAATTAACTATTATTTTATTTAAGAAAGACTGAAACCTCAGTTGCTTCAGTGTTTGGCTTCATTGATCTTTCACGATTTGCCAATGATATTATATCGTTCTTACTTTACATGATTTGATAAAGACTATCCCTAAAAGTGCTAGAAACCTTGCCTTTGGAACTTTTAAACTATGCCAGGAGCCTGCAAGAAGAGGAGCCGATTGCCCTGGGCCCGTCCTCAGCCCTCCCGGGGAAGGGGAGATGGACTGAGTGGGCTCAGCCAGCACTTATCTGCCCCTCCCTGTGTCAGGCAGGCCTTCGGGCCTTCCAGGCCTCCCTGTAAATCACCCTGGGTAATTTATACGGAGACGCCCAGTCCACTAATCCAGTAAACAGGATAAGCAGGGTCCAGTCGGATTTATGGGCTGCCAGAAGGGCCTTTCACCGCTGGAGATGTGCACGCGGTGACCCTTCTCCTGACCGCCTTCCTGGAGCGTCCTAGTGGGCAGGGGTCACGCTGCCTGGGTTCCGGGCCCCACACTGCTCTTCCAGCTGCTGTGGGAGATGTTGGGCTGGTCCCTTTCCCTCTCTGGGCTCTAGGTCCCACCAGCCCAATGTCCCTTGGACAGTTGGCATGCAGTCAGCATGTGGGGAAGCTAAAGGAATTGTCAGCGGGGCCCTGCTGTCCTAGGGTGAGGACAGGTCCTGGAGAGAGTTATGGGGTCCATGGGGCGCCAGAGCCAGGCTGCTCTGCCTTCAAATTCTAGCTCAGATATTTCCTAACTGTGGGGTTCTCTGAGCCCTCATTCTGCCACATGTAAAGTGGTTGGTACATTGCTCACAGGGTGGTTACTATGACCCTGGAATGAGAGAATGCATCTGAA
The DNA here is from genome assembly GCA_011751065.1 of Lasiurus cinereus. NCBI lineage: Eukaryota > Metazoa > Chordata > Mammalia > Chiroptera > Vespertilionidae > Lasiurus > Lasiurus cinereus. The sequence continues at coordinate 13,329,743 of JAAGEH010000434.1, forward strand.
GTGTTTGCACAGCTCCCGCACGTAGTAAAGGTCCACTGAGTATTAGGTCATCACAATTACTACTGCACAGATAACTGCATGGGATTATCCCAGAGGTTCCCACACGGAGGCGGCCAGCTGGATAGTCTGTTCCAGTTTTACTGTGATGTGTGGAAAATTGGAGGGAGCCTTGTGTCCCTCAATGGGCAGAGGACAAGTAACCACAAGGATTAGGCAGAAGTTAGATACAACAGCTAAAATGTTTGCATAACAACATGGGTGGATCTTGAAAGTAGAATGAGAAGAGATATAGTGATGAGAGTAACAATCGCATAATTTATTTTTTAATTTTTTAAATTTAATACATCTTTATTGTTCAGATTATTACAATTGTTTTCTCCCCCCAGCTCCCCTCCACTCAATTCCCACCCTACCCTATGCCCTTACCTTCCCCCCACTGTTCTCATCCATAGGTATACGATATTTGTCCAGTCTCTTCCTGCACCCTTTTCCCCCACGAATTTTCAGTCCATTCCCTTTCTATGCCCCTGGTTCTATTATATTCACCAGTTTATTTTTAGATTCTTGTTGATAGATATTGGTTGTTCATAATTTTTATCTTTACCTTTTTCTTTTTTTAAAAAAAATATATTTTATTGATTTCTTATAGAGGAAGAGAAAGGGATAGAGAGTTGGAAACATCGATGAGAGAGAGACATCGATCAGCCGCCTCCTGCATGTCCCCTACTGGGAACGTGCCTACAACCAGGATACATGCCCTTTGACTGGAATCGAACCCGGGACCTTCCAGTCTGCAGGCTGACGCTCTATCCACTGAGCCAAACCGGTTTCGGCTACCTTTTTCTTCTTCCTCCTCTTCTTAAAGAATACCTTTCAGCATTTCATACAATAGTGGTTTGGTGTTGATGAATACCTTTAGTTTTTTCTTATCTGTGAAGCTCTTTATTTGACCTTCAATTTTGAATGATAGCTTTGCTGGATAGAGAAATCTTGGTTGTAGGTTCTTGCTACTCATCACTTTGACTATTTCTTGCCACTCCTGTTTGGCCTGCATAGTTTCTGTTGAGAAGTCAGCTGACAATCGTATGGGTGCTCCCTTGTAGGTAATTAACTGTTTTTCTCTTGCAGCTTTTAAGATTCTCTCTTTGTCTTTTGCTCTTGGCATTTTAATTATGATGTGTCTTGGTGTGGTCCTCTTTGGATTCCTTTTGTTTGGGGTTCTGTGCGCTTCCTGGACTTTTAAGTCTATTTCTTTCACCAGGTAGAGGAAGTTTTCAGTCATTATTTCTTCAAATAGGTTTTCAGTATCTTGCTCTCTCTCTTCTTCTGGGACCCCTATCATTAGGATATTGGTAAGCTAGTGGTTGTCCCAGAGGCTCCTTACACTATCTTCAAATTTTTGGATTCTTTTTTCTTTTCCAGTTGGGTGTCCTTTAGCTTCTTTGTATTTCTAATCTTTGACTTGATTCTTGAATTTCTCTAGTCTGTTGTTAGGTCTCTGTATAATATTTTTTATTTCAGTTAGTGTATGTTTAATTTCTAGTTGGTCCTTTTTCATCTCCTTTTGGGTCTCGCTAAATTTATCAGCCTTTTCTAGGAAATTCTTGAAAAACCTTATAAACGTGGTTTTGAACTCTATATCTAGTCACTTGCTTTCCTCCATTTCTTTCATTTGTGGTCTTTTTCTTTGTCTCTACATTTTTGCTGCTTTCTTGAGTTGGTAGAGTAGCTTTGTGTGCTAGGTGTCCTATATGGCCCAGTGGCTCAGCCTCCCCAGTTACCTGAGGTGGACACTCTTGGTGCACCCCTTTGTGGACTGTGTGTAAAGTCTTGTTGTAGTTAAATCTTGATTGTTTTTGGTGTCACTGGGAGGAATTGACCTCTAGGCCAATTGGCTGTGAAGATCACCTATTTCTGTGCTGGAAACACCCTTATGAGATAAGACTTGAAAAATTGCAAAAGCCTCTGTGCTCAGCTTGGATAGGGTGGAGCAGACAACCTTGGTTTCCTGTCAGTTCTGCCCTATGAGGCCCTTGGGCCTCAGTGTCCCTGGGAAATCGCTGCAAGCACCTCTGAGAGAGAGCTGCCCTTGAGTTTCGCCCACTGAAGACAGTTCAGATTCCCCCCGAATGAATTTGGGTCCCCAGAGTCTCGCCCAGAACTGAAGTTCAGCACAGTTGGGAGCTTCTGTCTCCCTCCCATTTGAGAAAGCCAGCTGCACACTCAGCAGTCAGTCCTCTCTGTGCTCGCGTGCCTCCAGACCTCTGCCTTCTGCAGGTCCTCTGAGACTCAGTGTGCATTTCTTTTTTCCTGACAGCCCGTATTCCCCCTGAATGAGTCTGGGTCACCAGGGACTCGCCTGGAACTGGAGTTCAGTGCAGTCAGGAACTTCCATCTCCCTCCCGCTTGACAGCCATGCACTCAACCGCCAGTCTTCTCCACGCATGTCTCTGTACCTCAGCCTTTTGCAGCTCCTCTGAGTCTCAATGTGCTTTTCTCTTTCCTTCTAGTTGTAGAATTTCCACTCAGCCAGCTTTCCTGTGGTTTTGGATGGTATCCGTTTTGTCTTTTAGTGTAAATTTTGAAATTGTTGTGCGAGGCAGCAGTTTAGGTGTTTACCTATGCTGCCATCTTGGTTTTCTGCACAATTGCATAATTTAAATGCACATGACATATACAGATTCTGTACATTCCCTATAAAAATATTGACAGTATATTTTGCAGAAATAGAAAAGCCAATCTTAAAGTTTCTTTTTAAAAAAATATTTTTATTGATTTCAGAGAGGAAGGGAAATGGAGAGAGAGATAGAAACATCAATAATGAGAGAGATCTGTGCCTCCCACATGCCCCACATTGGGGATTGAGCCTGCAACCCGGGAATGTGTCCTGACCGGGAATGGAACCGTGACCTGTTTAAAGGTCAACGTTCAACAACTGAGCCACGCTGGCTAGGCCCATCTTAAAATTTCTATGAAATTTCAAAGATCCCTGAAGAGTCAAAAACAATCTTGAAAAAGAACAGAGTTGGAGATCTCACACTTCCTGATTTCAAAACATACTATAAAACCATAGTAACCAAAAACAGTTGCAGTACTGGCATAAAGACAGACATAAAACAATGTAATAGAATAGAGTTTCCAGAAATAAACCCTCACATACATGGTTAACTGATTTTCATCAAGGGTGCCAAAATGAGAAATGAAAAAAAGAGAGTCTTGTTTCAATAAGTGGAACTGGGAAAACTAGGTAGCCACAGGCCAAAGAATAAGTTGGACTCTTATCTTACACCATATATAAAAATTAACTCAAAATGAATCAAAGACCTATACTTAAGAACTAAAACTACAAAAATCTTAGAAGAATATATAGAGAATTTTTTCATGGAAATAATTTCTTAATTACGACACTAAAAACACAGGCTAAACCCAAACACAGTAAGATAAATCAGATTTCATCAAAATTAAAAACTTTGGGGCACAAAATACACTATGGAGAGAGTGGAAAGAAAAACCCACAGGATGGGAGAAAGTACTTACAAATCATATATCTGATTAGGGATTACTATCTAGAATATATACATAAAGGACTCTTACAACTAAACAACAAAAAGTCCAACAACCCAATTATGAAATGGACAAAGGACATGAGTAGACATTTCTCCAAAGATGAAATACAGATGGCTCATAAGCACATGAATAGTTATAAGGGGAATGCAAATCAAAACCATTAACAAGATACCACTTCACGCCCAGTAGGATGGCTATTATTTAAAAACAACCACCATCACTCCCCCCCAAAAACAACAACAGCCCAAAACAAAACCAGGAAAATAACAAGTGTTGGCAAGGATGTGGAGATACTGGAACATTTGTGCATTGCTGGTGGAAATTTAAGATGGTGCAGCTGCTGTGAAAAACTAGCTGGCAGTTCCTCAGAAAGTTAAACATTGAATTACAGTATGCTCAGCAATTCCACTCCTAGATATATTCCCCAAATAATTGGAAACAGGAATTGAAACAGACACTTGTACACCAATGTTTACAGCATTGTCACTCACAATACCCAAAAGGTGGAAACAACTCAAGGGCCCAACAACAGAGGAATGGGTAAACAAAATGTGGTATGTACATACAATGGAATATTATTTAGACATAAAAAGGAATGTCATTCTGACACATGCTATAACATGGGTGAACCTTGGAGACATTCTGCTAAGTGAAATAAACCAGATACACAAGGGTAAATATTGTATGACTCTACTTATATGAGCTCTCTAGAATAAGCAAATTCATAGATACAAATAGTGAGATAGTGGTTACCAGGGACTTGAGAAGGGGTGAAAGGGTAGTTATTGCTCATGAGTATAGTTTCTTTTGGGGGCAATAAAAAAGTTTTGAAGATGGATGGTAGTGATTGTTCTACAAATCATGGATGCACTTAATGTCACTGAGTCATACAGATAAAAATGGTTAAAATGATAAAGTTTGTTATATATACAGAGCTGCTTTTTGGTCTCCCCCCAAACCATGTCATTGGGTACCCAGATAGGGAGGCTCCCCAAAGAATATAGTCTTAGATCTGTTACAGGGAAGAGGCTTGGCTGGAAGTGACAGCCTTAAGCATTTCCTCTCCTGGCATCATGCACTTCATCAAGTATTTTTGGAGCGCTCACTATGTTCTGGGCAAAGCTATTGGCAAAAGAGTCTCACAACAGTCATGGGAAAAGGTTCTATTGGTGCCTCTGACTCTAAGAAATTCAATTCTATGTTTCTTTGCTGTTAGTGTGGGAAGGCCTTTGAATTTTCTCCTGGCAACTGGAGGTGACTTTCTTTACTTTATGAGGAGAGAGAGAGAGAGAGAGAGAGAGAGAGAGAGAGAGAGAGAGAGAGAGAGAGAGAGAGAGAGGTTTTTACTTCCACTTATTTATACATTCATTGGTTGATTATTGTATGTGCCCTGCCTGGGGATAGAACCTACAACCTTGGATGATGCTCTAACCAAATGAGCTTCCTGGTCAGGGCCTGGAGGTGATTTTCATTTGTATAAGTAATTCTGATATAAGGCTGAACATAGAAAGTTCTGGAAGAGAGGAGCTTGCCATGTTCTCTGCAAGTCCTGAGGAAACAGAAGGGAAATCTGGTGGAGGGCTGAGAAGGAAGCTGTGTGAGGAAGGTGGCATTTGAGCAGAGTTGAGTGTGTGTGTGTGTGTGTGTGTGTGTGGGGGGGGTTTTGCACACTTGCACACACTGGAATGCATGTGCACATGCATGCAAGCCCTGCAATCATATAATTCAATGATACAGTCTCTGTTTCCAAAAATGGCTTCCAGACAGTAAGCACATCCAGAAACCATCCCTGTATTTCTCCAAGATTAAGCAGAACTGGCAAATAGCAACCAGAAGAACTGACTAGCAATGGGGGTGGGATGAATTTTCATCTCTTCCTGAACGTTGGCAACAGCTGCGACACTTTGCTGACATCAGGGCTCTGCTCTTACGCATCCCTGTGCTGCTTTCCTCCTGTCTGCTCAGAGCTGAGACCAAACCCACAGTCCCGGAGCTGCAGGGAGGATCCTGGGCCACCTTTTCTGGTCCCGAGTTTGGGATAGAGCTTCTACTTAATCCTTTTGGCCAAATTTTTGGAGAGTTAAAAAAAACACAACACCTGGAAACAAATTGTAGCTGAGGGGAGGAAAGGTGTTGCTTAATTTGAAGCTCAGCTCTGTTTTTCTAAAATTAAGTCCTCTAAAAAGTAGGATAAAACAAATATCTATTTACCACAACGAGGCTTTCTAATGAGCTCCCCTGTGCCTTCCCCTTAAATTCAAACCACTTGTCTCCACATAAAATCTCCCGTAGGTACCACCGTTAACACCCTTCTGAAGGAAGAGCCAGCCCACAGCTGGCAACCCCTGCCTGTCGGCTGCGAGCCATGGAAGGTGTGGGGCTCTGACCAAGGCGACAGAGGCGCGTGCACAGTGTGGGATCCGGGAGCTTGAGAAGCCTTCTTTGTTGAGGCTGTGGGAGTCTTCGACAGTGAGAAAACATCTGAGAGAGACACAGATGGGGACTCCAAGGGCATTAGGCCCAGATCTGAGGTCACTGAAATTTCAACACAGCCTGGAGGAGCACGTTCAGTGCTCAGAAAAAAGAATTCATGTCCACATTCTTCTGTCCTGGAGCCCACTAGCTGTTTATCCATCTCAGGAAGAGGTTATCTGCATTTGACTTGAGGCAGGCCCCCCACCAGACCTCAGATGGGTGAAGCTGGGGATGCTGTGAAAGGCAGCTGGGGAATGTGCATGGGGAAGAAGGGGTTCAGAATTGGGGCTCCTTGGAATCCAGAGGCCCACAGAATCAGCTTAATTGCTGGCTTTTATCTAGCCTCCTGCTGCCAATGAATGAAGGGGTGTTCTCTTGGCAATGTCAAGGTTGGGAGGGCCTGCCTCTGCCCTCGACTCATCATGTGAACTTGAACAAATCATTTCCTTGTCCTGGGTCTCAATTTCCCCATCTAGTGGTTCTTCACATTTTGGAGACACTGGCCTTTGGTGGTGTGATATCAGAATGTCTCTCCAGGAAGGACCTTTTACATGTGGGGATCCTGTTTACCTACATATCCAGGGGTTGTTAGGCACCTGGAAGTCCCTCTGAGGAAAGTCTGTAGGAGCCCCAGGTGGTGTTAGCCAAGTCCCATGCACAGTGCCTGCATATGGACAGTGCTCAAGAAATACTTGTGGGATGAATAAATAATCCCTTCCAACTCACTTCCTATGGGTCTCTGAGTCTAAGTGCCCTGGTTTGATGCTACTTAGGCACATTCTGCAGATAAAAACAAAGGTATGCAGGAGAGACTCTTATCTGAATGTTAGAGGCATATTCTGTGCAAACACACACACACACACACACACACACACACACACACACACGCCATTCATATTTTATCAAGCACTTGCTATGTGCTAGGCACTGGGGATATTGTGGTGGTGACCAGGACTGTCCCTGTCCCTGTCCCTGCCCACATGGTGCTCACCTTCGGCCAGTTCTGGGCAGAGATCTGTACCAGACCTAGGTGCACAGTGAGGCATAGACACAGCCTGCGCTGCATTATGACTTCCATGTGCCTTGGGCACTTTGCCTTTATATGTGCATTTCTCCCTCGAAAACTATTTTATAATTCTACTTCGTGGTATAAAGATGAATATAATCCAGGCTGGTTCATTGTTCTATATTCATTATTATTATTTTCATTTTTCAATTCTGATTTTAAAAGACTTACAAGTGAAAACATTTTTGTGGGCCCCTAATACGTGGGTACCAGGTACTGTGCCTAATGGATAAGTTGGCTCTGCCTTATATTTTATAAGGAAATGATAACTATAAGGCTGTCAGGAATGTGTTTCAAAAAAGGAAGCTGTGGGATGTGAGGAGGAAGAGGTTAGGGGAGACTTCTGGAGGTGAGCAGGACTGAGCTGTTCGAGAAGAAGAGGTATTCTGGAGAGACCAGAGAGCAAAAGCCGGGAGGGAGGAACTCGCTGACATGTGCAGGGAGCAGAAGTGACCAGAATGCCAGGGCCTCTCAAATGGACCAGGGCTCATTCAGGGTCTTATCAACAACACACTCACTCCTACTTGTAGAGTGTAGAGTCTCAGCCCTTTTTAGAAATTGCTTTTTAAAAAACTTTTTACTCATTAATTTGAAAGAGAGAGGGAGGGGAAGAGAGTAACATCAATTTGTTGTTTCACTTATTTATGCATTCTTTTTTAAAATATATATATTTTATCATTTTTTATAGAGAGGAAGAGAGAGGGATAGAGAGTTAGAAACATCGATGAAGACATCGATCAGCCGCCTCCTGCATACCCCCACTGGGGATGTGCCCACAATCAGGATACATGCCCTTGACCGGAATCGAACCTGGGACCTTTCAGTCCGCAGCCGATGCTCTATCCACTGAGCCTAACTGGTTTCGGCTATTTATGCATATTTGGGTTGATTCTTATACGAGCCCTGACCAGGGATTAAACCCGACCAGAGATTAAACCCGCAGCCTTGGCGTATCCGAATGACGCTCTAACCAACTGAGCTATCTGACCAGGGCAGAATCTCACCCATTTATTGAGTGCTGAGTAGCACTAGGCACACAGAGCACTTTATTATTACCCCATTTTATAGAGAGGAAAGCCAAGGTTCAGGGGATTCAATAACTTGCCTGTAGTCAAACAGCTAGGAGGAGGTGGAGCTCTGACCTCGTACCTCTATGCCACACTGTCTCTCCAAGAGACTCCCTCCCCCTAGTCATCACGCAAATGGGAAAACCCAGGCCAGAGAGCAGATATTATTGTTATTGTAACACCACAGACTTTTTTTGACAGGGTTGGGGTTGGAACCCAGGCCTCCTGGCTCCAGCACAGCAGCTCTGTCCCCCAGCCAGGAGGACCAGTGCTTTCCCAAGATCACATCGCCATCAGCAAGCCTCCGCATGCTCCCAGCCTCAGAAAGCATAAGGCTTGTTTACACCATGGCCTTGCTCCCTTCCTGGCTGGTCCTTCCTACCCCATCTGTCCTGAAGGCCGGTTTCTTTAAGAGTCAGACCAAGATCCTTCTTTCTCAAAAGGTTGTTGTCATGAAGGGGGGCCCTTCTCCTTGACATTCCTCCACTCCTGCCCCAGGGGAAGGCTCAGCAAGGTCAGAAAGGCTCCTCTATGTCCCATTCCCATCTCTCCGGAGCAAGAAGCACCTGCCTCCCACGCTGGCTGTGTAGATGCTATCACGGCCATGAGCTGACTCACCTTTGTGACATCTTGGCCGCTGGGCAGGAACGCAGGTCTGGGCGCCACAGTCTTCCAGGGGGATAGAGACACCGGGACAGTGCAGGGAGGGGCAGCAGAAAGGTCAGAGGCCTCCGTGGCATGTGCCCTGGGAAGGGGTGCAGTTGCAGGACCCAGGCTGTGAATGCTGCCATCAGATTTCTGGTGAACATCCTGTAGAAGAAGGACAATAAACATTTGGGGGTCCCCAATGGAGCATTTGACTCTTGGGCAGAAGTGACAGGGGTGGAGGTCCATTCAGTTCAAGGCCTTGATCACAGTCATTACTGGAAAGGATAAAACAGAAGCTAAGGCAGTAAGTGGTGTCGGGGTACCGGGAGGGTTAGGATGCTCTATTAAGTCTATGTTTCTTCCCCTCCTCTACTTTTTAGGGTGGCTGAGTAGAAAAAAATATTATAACCTTTGAAGTCAGATAGTCCTTGTTTAAATATCTGTTTTCTACCACTTACTACCTAAATGGACTCATTTCTCCAGGACTCAGTTTCTTCTTCTGTAAAATGGGCACAGTAACAATTACAAAGGACTACTGTGAGAGTTATGTAAGATAATGTAGTCAGGTCCTGGCAATAAATAAGTTTGTCCTCCCACTTTACAGTTTTGGAGCTGTGAAGAGCCATTCCTGGCTAAGGTTGAATGGCTGGCAGGGCTAGTGGACTTGGGACAGGAACCCAGGCCTCTCCAGCCCGGTGGGCTCTGTCCTACCTGTTTGGGACCAGTTTACCGAGCACCTACAACATGCCTGAGCCGAGTGGTGTTCCACTGAGTATGACCAGGTCTAATTATTATCCTCACCACACACATGAGGCTTAAGTAATTAGGTCAATTGTTCAAGGTCTACCAGATGAAGACATGGCAGAATCAGGATTCCAATTCAGCTCTGACTTCTGAGCCCACACTGCTAACCAGGAACTGGCAAACTATAGCCAAGGTCCAAATCCTCCTCACTGTCTGTTTTATAAATAAACTTTTGTTGGAACACGACTACACTCGTTTGTTTACATGTTGCTTGTGGCTCTTTCTAGGGACAATGGCAGAGTAAGTCATTGCAAATCCACTCTATGACTTGCAAACGGCTGACACATTTACTAGCTGGATACTTACTAAAAAATTTTTGCCTAGCCCTGGTCGGTTTGGCTCACTGGATAGAGCGCGGGCCTGGGGACTGAGGGGTCCCAGGTTTGATTCCGGTCAAGGGCATGTACCTTGGTTGTGGGCACATCATCAGTGGGGGGTATGCAGGACGCAGCTGATCAATGCTTCTCTCTCATCAATGTTTCTTACTCTCTACCCTTCCCCCTTATTCTCTGTAAAAAAATCAATAAAAATATATAAAAAAAATTTTTTTTTTTGCCTAGCCCTTTTCTTAACCACTATTTTATAGTCTTTTCTTGAGAATTTTAAGAGAGAATCTGCATAGCACGAGGACTCATTTTTAGGGCAGGTAGGTAAGTACTTGATCTGAATTCTGTGAGAGACAGAGACTGAATTACTGCCTGGAGCTCCTTCACCCCCTTTTCCATCTCTCCCTAAGCAGATCTTATCTGAATAAAACAAAGACAAAGGCATTGTGTCAGGCACATTAACAAGGCCCAGTATTTTGCTATTTTTTATGTTGTCATATAATCAGAAGACTTTTATGTAAGTTTAAAAAATTATTTAACATGATTTAATTTTAGTATATACCGATGGATATTTATTAATAATTCTATTATTTTTATTTTTAGTTGGCTATGTTTTTATTGATTTCACAGAGAGGAAGGGAGAGGGAGAGAGAAACAGAAACATCAATGATGAGAGAGAATCATTGATTAGCTACCTCTTGCACAACCCTACTGGGGATTGAACCCTCAACCTGGCATGTGCCCTGACCAGGAATCGAACCAGCAACCTCCTGGTTCATGGGTTGACCCTCAACCACTGAACCTCAGTGGCTGGGCTAATTCTGTTTATTATAACTATATCAGAACTGTGTCTACATTGTAAATATAATCTACATTGTGAATGTATTCTATCTTAAGACCACCTCCTTCCCCAAATGAACAAGAAGGATTTTTTAGCCACAACCAGGAAGATAATAAATTTCAATATACAAGTGGTACCTCGAGATACGAGTGCCCTAACACACGAGATTTTTGAGATACGAGCCATCAAGCGAGCGGTTTTTGCTTTAAAATATGAGCAACATTTGAGATAGGAGTAATCACGCGGATCGGCCGGCTGCACACAACCCACCAGTTTACCGCGACTCGAGTGTCTCATAGTTTCCCACGCCTCAAGGTTATGGAACGAATTAAACTCGTATCTCGAGGCACCACTGTACTGGGATTAAAGAACAGATCCAATCCACACAAAAAGATAGGGCCATGATGAATCTGAACAGAGAGAGCAGTGGACTGGGAGGCAAGAGACGTTGGTTCTAGGCTCCATCTAATCAGGTGATTTGGGTCTCATAAGCCTCTGTGCCTCACTTTCCCCTAATATAAAATGGGGTTAAAGACCTGATGACTGCTAATGGCACTTCCTAGTATGGCATTGGATTCCCATAAAACCCACCAAAATAAAGCCTTTGGGCAATTCTGCCTCAAGGCAGAGGCTTAATTGAGATGACCTTTGATCTCACAATGGGGATTCTCTGTTCTGAACCCAGCGAAGCCCTTTGGGAATAAGTGACTATACACCAGGCACCATCCCAATCATTTCTGGTTTTGTCCCAGGATGGAGGACTCTTATCAGAAGAAGGGGGATTTAGGTCTGATGAGGGTAGAGTGTCCCTGGCAGGGGCCAGGGGGCCAGAGGACGCCACAGTTATTTTCCATGGCGGGTGGAGGGGAAGCCGAAGGAAGTGGCGACTCTGTCCTGTCATCTCTCCTTGTCCTCAGGATGGCTCTATCAGAGGCTGGGGAGCAGGACAGAGCAGACTTGTCATCACCGTGAGGGGCCCGGGTGCCCCTACCTTCCTGCTAATCCCCATGGCGATTACTCTCTCTAGGGCAAGAGTGAACAACTTTTTTGTCTTTATTTCACATCACTGTTTGCAATTTGATGAGCGAAAAAGAAACTTCATTGTTTCACCTATAATTATTTGATGACTCTAAGATTTAGCATTTTCTCTTGTTTTGCTATTTGTATTTTTACTTTTGTGAATAGATTATTCATGGCCTTTGCTTCATTTTTTAATTAAATTTATTGGGGTGATATTGGTTAATAAGATTCATAGGTTTCAAGTGATAATCTGAATACTGCATCCTGTGCCTGACATCCAAAGTTTTAATTTTTCCCTATAAGCAGTATTTGTCTTTTCACTTTTGATTTTTTTGAAGTTACAACCTTAATATGTCAATATGTCTTTTCTTTTGTTAAGCTTTTACGAAAGCAAACAAAATTGGGTGTAGCAAGAAAATGTTAATAGCTTCCCATTCCTTCCTTTGCATTTCTGAACTCCAGGAAACCATGGATAATTAACGTTGGCTGGGTAACTGCTGTTACTTTTTCTGTGTGTGTGAATACACACACACACACACACACACACACACACACACACTTCCTTTTTATGAAAGTGGGAATATTCCATATCTTTCCACATACTTATTTTTAAAAAATATATTTTTATTTATTTCAGAGAAGGAGGAAGAGGGAGAGATAGAAACATCAATGATGAGAGAAAATCATTGATTAGCTGCCTCCTGAACACTCCCTACTGGGGATAGAGCCCACAACCCAGGCATGTGCCCTTGACTGGAATCGAACCCAGGATCCTTCAGCCCACAAGCCAATGCTCTATCCACTGAGCCAAACCAACTAGGGCCTGAAATTTGTTTTTAAAAATTATACATTTTAAATTGAACCAGCCCTCTCTTATATTCCTCTCTCTTTTCTATTTTACAAACTCTTCCTTGTCATCCTTACTTCAGGAGTTAGGGAAGGATCAGTGAGCCAGTTTTATAACTATGGAAACTGCAACTTGGGGAGAAAGGAACAATTTACCTAGAGCCTTCAACAATGCAATCCTGGGACGAGAATCCCAGACTCCTGATTGTGAGGGTCTTCTCTCTGTGCTGAATGAATCAGACCTTTTGCTCCTAGCTTCACCCTCCGGACACAAGTTGGCGCTGGGGTCAGAGAAAGTGAAAGTACTAAGAGTCAAAGGAGGAAGAGACATTTCAACTACCCTTAAGCTTCCAATCCATCTCTAACGTGTCACGTGACTTTGGGGAGTTGTCTGCTCTCTCTAGGCAACCCGTGCTCATCTCTGAAATGAAAGTCTACCCAGAGGATGCAAACTATGCTCTGTGGAGCTTCAGGGAGCCCCACAAGTTACTGCTCCTCAAAAGCGAATCCAGGGAGCATGTTTAGGGGTGCTCATTGCATCACAGGGCTGGTGCAAACTTGGAAGGAATTGACATGTCCACCAGTAGGGGGTGGCTTAAATGCATGGGATCATTCATTCATCCATCTCTTCATTCGTTCATGGAATAGTTACTAACTACTGCCAGGCCCTGGTTTCAGCACTAGGAATCGCCAATGAACGAAATAGACCCAAAGTGTCTGCCTTCTTGGAACTCACCTGGAAGGCAGGCCACACACTTCTGAGCTGCAGCCCAGGGAGGGGAAGTAAGATGGAGCCATACTGCCCGGCCAGTGTGGCTCAGCAATAGTGCGTCCCAGGAACCAAGAGGTCGCTCATTCGCTTCCTGGTCAGGGCACATGCCTGAGTTGTAGGGGGTATGCAGGAGGCAGCCAATCAATGATGTTCCTCTCAGTGACGTTTGTATCTCTCTATCCCTTTCCTTCCCTCTCTTTCTAAAAATCAATACTTTAAGAAAAAGATGGGTGGGTGCCCAGTGTGGAAGCAAGGTACCAAGACCAGTGTGGGCTGATCCCTTTCATACAAACCCTCACATCCAACAGGACAAGTACATCTATCTGTGGACACTTATGAAAAGGTGCCAAGGAGAGTTTAGGGGTTCATCTCAGAATGATGGTGTTGGTTCTAAAAAGAAAGGGGAGGTAGTTCAGGATTGAGGGTACCTTGTATAGGTACTTTAACCTTATTGTAGTTTTTAAACAAGAAAGACATATTGAAGTACGACTTGCAGTTAAAAAAGATTTTAGCTGAGACCGGTTTGACTCAGTGGATAGAGCATCGGCCTGCGGGCTGAAGGTCCCAGGTTCGATTCTGGTCCGGGGCATGTACCTTGGTTGCGGGCACATCTCCAGTGTGGGGTGTGCAGGAGGCGGCTGATCGATGTCTCTCTCTCTCATCGATGTTTCTGGCTTTCTATCCCTCTCCCTTCCTCTCTGTAAAAAATCAATTAAAAAAAAAAGATTTTAAAAGTCTAAGACAAACTTAAGTCTAGAGAGAAGGGAAGGGTAAAAAGAAACAAGTTTCCACCTCAGAGTACTTTTAAATCTAACATGCTCAGGCTCTGGGACCTGCCCACAGCTAGGAAGCATCTTGGTTAGGGAGGGGGGAGGTCACAGTTTTGAATTAAACAAACCAGTGCACGTTATTGCCTGTTTTCAAGAACAAGCAGACCTCAGCATTGAGGCAGCCTCCACTGTGTTCAGCCCTGGCAGGTTCCCGCTTAGCTACTCAGGATCCCATCTCCGCGCTGCTGGGAGGAGCAGCTTCTAAGACTTATTTTATAACGGGGAAACCTGGGTCCAGACTTAGTAATTTCTTAATTTACCAAGAACTCAATTAATGGCAGAGCCCAGATTGCAAAGCAGGAAGCAAGCCTGCCCCGATTCCAGATCCAGATCCAGGGCCCAATGCCCGGGGGAGGGGAGGGGTAGGACGGAGGGGACGCCACCCTCCAGCCTCCAGTGGAAGCTCCCATGATGAGTCCTGGTGTCCAGCACATGCTGAAAGGAAGCCTTGTCAACATAGAAGGCGATCAAGGCGGCCGGGGGGTGCTGAAACCTCCAGCTGCGCCCAGCGTCTCTGAGGAGATAGGGACACTTTGGACGCTGCCCCCACCCTTCCTTGAGCTCTCTCCACTCGAATTCCGAGGGGCTTTGGAATCACTAGACTGTCTCCTGCTCCCAGGAAACCCCAGGCTTTAGTGGAGCCAGGCGACTGGCCATCCATCATCCTTATCTCATGGCTCTGGCGGCCCCAGGTCCCTGGCTCGGATGGGCCCAGGGGGCCGGGAGAGACAGGGGTGGGGTGGGGGGAGTGGAGGCTGGGGGGAGTGCCTCGATAACAAGGAAAGCAGCTGTCTCCAGGGGGAACTTCAAAGTGCCTGGAGGTGAAATTTATGGGCAGAGTTGCTCACATTAGAGGCCAGAGGACCATTCATCCCACAAATATTTATTGAGCACCTACTGTGTGCTAGTCACTGGGCTGGGAGAGTGTTAGGGGCCCCAGATTTTGTTGTTTGTTAAGTTAACGTGTCCACCTCAG
The DNA here is from genome assembly GCA_011751065.1 of Lasiurus cinereus. Taxonomy (NCBI): domain Eukaryota; kingdom Metazoa; phylum Chordata; class Mammalia; order Chiroptera; family Vespertilionidae; genus Lasiurus; species Lasiurus cinereus. The sequence goes on from JAAGEH010000434.1 coordinate 13,344,981, forward strand.
TGGGCTGGGCTGATCAATGGATCAGTTGATTAACTGGATCCGTGTGCTGGGGGTTCTGGGGACCCACGGCTGTTGGAATGGTTAAATGCACATGTCCCCTCTGCAAGCAGGATTGGAGATCTGCTGACACAAGGATCCAGTCAGGCAGACCTGGGCAAGTTACTCAGCCTCTAAAACCAAGATAATGACTGCATCCATCCTGTGGAATTTGGGAGAGAAGATGAAACAAGAAACAAAAGGTCCCAGCATTTGGTCATCTCACAATAAAGTGGTTAGTGTTGTGACTGCAGGGGTAGAAACAACCATTCGCTTATTACCTATATATTGACTGTGCTGGGTAGCTGCTGAAGGGGCAACTAGGCTTGTTGGCCTGGGAGGTTTGTAAGAGTTCCTACCTCTCCTCTCAGGCCTTTCCTTGTCAGAGGCTTTGTGGCATTAAAGAGTGTTCCTGCAGGGCACCCAAGAAAGGGACTTGGACTTGGCAACTTCTCGAATTCCTTTCATCTCAAGACTCTAAGGGCCCATGATTCTCCTCCTAGGCAGGTCCTAGAAGGGGTTCCATACCTCCCAAACTACCCATGAGAAATCCTTCCTTCTGCCGAACTGAGATCTGCCTTCCTGAGAGTTCTCCCATTAATATCCTAACTCCTACCTCTGAGCCCTACCCAAACTCTATGAGCCTCAATGTATTCATCCGTAAAATGGGGACAGCAACAGTTTCTATACTGTAGGTTTATTGAGAGGATAAAATGCGATAAAGATTGTAAAGCACTTGGCACAATGTCTATGCAAGGAAGTCTTTAGTAAGTGGTAGCCAATAACTATAAGCAAAAATAAAATAATGATAGCCTCTGAGAATCAACAGAAGGAGGAAGATGAAGAAGAAGAGGAAGGGTGGCAGAGCCCTGGCTGGTGTGGCTCAGTTTGTTGAGCATTATCCCATGTACCAGGAAGTTGCTGGTCTGATTCTCAGGCAAGGGCATATGTCTGATTTGGGGCTCAATCCCCGAAGGGGCTATGCAGGAGGCAGTTGGTTGACGTTTCTCTCTCTTCCTCTCATTTCATCTCTCTTTCTCAAATCAATCAAAAAGAGAAAAAGAAAAAGAAACAGAAATTCATGGAAAGTAGAAGGGAAGGGCATTTGGAGTTCCTGCACTTTTTCTTCTTCTTCTTCTTCTTTTTTTTTACATTTCAGATAAGAGAGAGGGAGAGAGAAACATCAAAGATGAGAGGAATAATTGATTGGCTGCCTCCTACCCATCCCCCATTGGGTGGGGATCAAGCTGCAACCTGGTCAAGCGCCCTGATGAGGAATTGAACCTCTTGGTTCATAGGTTGATGCTCAATCACTGAGTCACACCGCCTGGGCATTTCTGTACTTCTTTTCTACCAGTTGGGCACATCATTACCAATTCCATTTCATGAGCAAGCCTAGGATCCTGAAGGTTAGTCGATTCCCCAGGGTCATGGAGCTAGGGAGAGCTGGGCATCACCAGAGCATGGTCACCTCACTCCCCAACCAAGGCACCAGAAGGCCCTAGCCATGGACAGTGCTGAGTCGAACTGTATCTTCTTAAAATTCACATGTTGACATCCCAACCCCCACTACCTCAAAATGTGCCTTATTGGGAGACAGGGTCTTTACAGAGGTAATCAAGTTAAATGAGGTCATCAGGGTGGATGCCAATCCAACAGGACTGGTGCCCTTATTAGAAGGGGAAATGTGGACCCAGAGACACTCAGAGAGGGAAGACGGTTTTCTACAAGAGAAGCCCGATCCTTCCCTCGCAGCCCTCTGAAGGAACCAACCCTGCTGACACTTTGATTTTGGACTTCCCAGCCTCCAGAACTGAGATAAATTTCTGTTGTTGAAGCCACCCCATCTGGGGTGCTGTTATAACAGCTCCCTACAGACAGCCTGCAGAGTAAGCACTGAGGAATCCTGAAGGCACGCTCCCGGAGAGGCTGGGGAATGATGTGTGCCATTCTGGTGAGGCAGGCAAGGCAGCGCCTGACCACAAGGCCAAGGCGTTTGGATGGATCTTTCTCCTCGTAGCTCTCTGAGAAGTGAAAGCCCATTTTCCTGGTGCCTTCCCATGAAGGCTGTAGTAACCTTATCTGCTCTGGGGACGAGCTCCTGGCCTCCAGGAAGACTTGCCTGGCTTCATGTGGCCTCTCAGGGCCTGGGGATTTGCCAGAGACCCTGGGATTCAAGTCGGCTGTGTCCATTTCCTTCTCTCTCTGTGATCATCATTCTCTTCCTCCCCTTCCTTCTTCATTGGCTTCCCTCCTCCTGGACTGTGCTCTGCAAATCCCACTCAAGGCTGCTTCCTCCCAAGTGCCCATCCTCCCAGGCCACCCTCACCTGGTGGCCCTCAGCACAGCAAGGGACAGTCCAGAGCCTGAGGTTGCCTGGGAGATGGGGGCAGGAAAAGTCTAAACTCACTACTTTGGAGTTGAGAAGAAACTATCCAGAGCTGGTTTCTCCTCCCACCTTCCAGGGAGACTTGTTCTTGTCCCTGGCCTGGATACATTATTATATTTTGCTTTAATTGCATTAAAGCAAATGACTATGTCCCCCTGTGGTTTCGATCAGGTCCGGGATTTGATAATCGATCCTGGCACAGTCTAGACGAGAGTCACTTTGAAGCTGTTTTTAGCAAGATGAGAACAAACAATTTTTTCAAAGTGTTCACATTAGACAAACATGCTGGGGGTCATCTTTTTGGAGGGAAGCACGCCCTGGCTCCAGGCAGCCTGCTGACTCCCAGGTCCCTAAGAGGACTGTGGACTATACCTCCTAGGGCACAAGGACCTTTCAGTAGAGATGCCACATGCTTAGTGCTCTCATGATGTGAAACCTGGTCCAGGTGCCTCTTCCAGGAAGCCAACCCTGACTGACACCCTCTGGCCCAGGCCTGAAAGGTAGCATCGTGCAGTGTGAGATGGCTGGCCGGGAGAAGGAAGAAAGATGGAGGCACTGCAAAAGTGGATTCATGTCCTGCAAAGTTATTTTCTCTTAAATTTTCTCAATCCTTTAGGTCTCATCAAGAGGAAAGCTTCACTGTGGTGCTTAGTCCAGAGGTCAGCAAACTCTTTAGTCAACAGAGCAGCAAACCATGGCTTGAGAGCCGCATGTGGCTCGTGAGCCACAGTTTGCAGACCACTGTAGCTAGTCTGTCTAACATCTCTCTAATGTTTGCTACTCTCCCCTTATGTCAAAGAGAGCAGTCCTAGGCACTGCAGGGTGCTAAAATCCAGCTAGATTTCAACAACACTTTGGTTTTCATTGTATTTATTTCCTACAGTCTCTAACAAACAATGCTGGTTTTCCCTTGGAGGAAAGGGAACCATTGTTCAAGCACATTGTTCAAACTATTGTTCAAGCAGAGATCCTGAAGGCAGTTGCTGAAAGAGGGATTTGGGAAGGTAGTTGCTAGGGGGTGTCGTGGGGGAGGATTGTGGGTGACTGTGTCTTGCAGCTGATCCACGGAGCAGGGACTTCAGCCAAGTCAGCAAAACCAGGATGGAAATAAACTAGATTCCTAAGGGCTTCATGGTGAGCCTGAGGCGCTTGGGAAACCAGCCCTCAGATAAACTCAAGCAGTATGTTCTGTGGATTAGTCAGGCATCCTGGCTTTCCAGCTGGGCCCATCTCCGTGAGGGCTTCCTGTCTCTCCCTCAGGTCCAGACTCCAACCGGCCGGCCGGGGGGGCCTCTGTTTCTCCTCACCTCCCAAATAAAAGCCCCAAACACTGGGCCATTCACTCCAAAGCACCGATCCCAAAAAAGCCATCATGATGCAGGCAATGATATTCTTCCAAGAATGCTCACCATGTGCTGTTGATAAGAGTGAAAAGCCAGGGGAAAAATACCCCGTGTCCAAGAATAGGGGCCTGATGTCATCACACCGTATTGCAATACTCCAGGCCCCGCCTGGGCTCAGGTCAGCACTCATGCTAGGAGTTAGTTAGCAGGTCTGGACTTGGGTGATTTTTTTCCCCAAAAATTTTAAGTAATTTTTTATTTTTCAGTTACAGTTGACATACAATATTATACTAGTTGTAGGTATGTACTTCAGTGATTAGATATTAGCTAAATTACTAAGTGAGCCTGGCTGGTGAGGCTCGGTGATTGAGAAACAAGAAATCGCAGGTTTGATTCCCAGTCAGGGCACATGGTTGGGTTGTGGGCTCAATCCCCAGTAGGAGGCGTGCAGGAGGCAGCTGATTGATGTTTCTATCTCTCCCTCCGTTTACCTTCCTCTCTAAAAAAAAAAAATTAAAAAAAATCAGTAAGTGATATTAAAAAAAAATTAAATCAGGAGGTCAAAAGAGAACCTCTCACATACTACCACTCCATGTCAATTACACACAGCCCAACAGGAAGAGATGGACCCTTTTAAACATTCCCAGCAGAAGGAAGGAAGATTTCTCTTTACCCAGCAATAAGCTCAGCCAATGGGAACTGTCACAACTCCGCCAATGAGAAACCATCACCATCCTAAAATGTCCAATGGACTTCAGTTTAAACACCCTCCTTTTTCTCTATAAAGTAACATTCCTCTCCTTTGTGTCCTGGACTTCCCTATAGTTTTTGCTATGGCATTCTTGTCCTGAATTTCAGTACTTTGTTATTTCTGAATAAACCCATTTTTGCTGGTAAAAATAACTTTTATTTTTAAGATCAACAATATCAAATTCATTTTCTTATTTAGAGGATTAAATGAGGACATGCATGAAAAATATTTAGCACTGCACCTGGCACATGGTAAACACTTGTTAAATGCTGATTTGCTGAGCTCCTGTTCAGATGTAGAAAAATATTGTAGGTGAATAATAATGACATGGAATATATCTATATGGTATAGTGAAAGTGAAAAAGCCAACTGTAAGTCAGAATATATGTAAGTATTTGCATTTATAATGGTACAAAATTAATAGACATGAAACGGAGATGTGGTTGCTAAAAGAGTGGGAATGGCTGGCTACTATGTAACCCTTTCTCACTTCTCAGGCTCAGTTCCATCATCTCTGCCTGAGCGCGGCAGGAAAAATCAGAGGTGGGCTGATCTTGGATACCAACCATAAAGATAAAACAAAAGTGGTACCACCTGAATGCTGACAGGGAGCCAAGCACCTTCTAGGTGTATTACTGGCTAATTTAGTCTTCACAACCACCTATGAAGTGGATATTATTAGTATTCCCATTTTACAGATGAAGAAACTGAGGCAGCACAAAGGGACTGAGTAGTAATCTGACCAAGGTTTCACAGTCAAAAAGAGGTTAGAGGATAGTTTCAAACTTCTAATTATGGTATACCACCTCTCAAGCATCATGTTTTCCAAATAAGGAACTAAAGCCCAGAGAACCTAGGCATCTGGCCTAAGTCTACACAGCAAAGCAGAGGCAGAGAGGAATTAGGACTTGGGCATTGAGGCTCCACAGCGCCCCCTTCAGGCAGCCTGAAGCTGCACTAGCTGCTGAATTCCTTGGAGCTGTGGGAAGGGGACCGGGGCAGCTAATGTTTGCACCCCTCCCAAACCACAACCGCCACTGGACCGCGGGAAGTGCAGGTCCTTGGCGAGCAGAGGAGGTAACCCATGAAACACCTGCACTTCGCCCTGCAGCACTGCGCCCTGCTCTAAATCCTGTTTAATTTAGGGCAAATGTAATCCATATGGCTCTGATTCATTTACACTTAAATCTTCAAAATATTGTGTTTTAAGAGCTGTTACTTACCAAGCCTTCAGAACCTGTTAAAGACTCGGCTCCCCATTCCTCCTCCCCATGCCCCCACTTGGTCCAGATTCCTTCTCCCTCCCCCTTCTCCACTGGAGCTCACACCAGCATCTTGCTAGGCTGACAAGAAAGACAGACTTGAAAACTTGTAATTGAGCAAAAGAAACTGTTATCAGGATATTCAGAGCCCCATTGTTTGTAATCCCCCAAAGTTGGAAATAATGAAGATGTCCAATAATGGGAGAATGGATGAATAAATTGTGGCAAATTCAGTTGAGGAAATACCATACAGCAATGAAAACGAATAAACAAGATCTATACATATCAAAGTGATGAATCTCTTGTCCTGAATTTCAGTACTTTTGTTTTTGGGAAAAACAAAACAAGTTGAAGATGAATTCATAACATGATACCAACTATACAAAAATTTAAAACATTGAAAACCGTATACATATACAGGATGTCCCCAAAAATGTATACATACTTTAACAGCTGATAGCTCAATTTAGAAAATGTAATGTATTTTAATAAACACTGTTTTATAATTATTCAAAGTGTGTGTATACATTTTTTGGGACACCTTATATTATCAACCATCCTGGTATGTTTATTTACTTAAAAATTAAAAAAAAAATTCTCACCCAAAGTTTTGTTTTTTTATTGATTTTAGAGAGAGGTTGGGGGAGAGAGAGAAACATGGATGTGAGAGAGAAACATGGAAGGGTTGCCTCCTGTATGCACACCTACTGGGGTTCGAACCTACAAGTAGGCATGTGCCCTGACTGGGAATTAAACTGTAACCTTTTGTTAACGGTATGGCATTCCAACCAACTGAGTCACTGGACCAGGGTTAACGCTTGTTTTTTAAAAAACAAAATGTTAATTTTGGTAGTGGCTACATGGATGTTTGTTATATCATGTATGCATTTTTGTACAATTTGGAAAAAGTAAATAATAAAATGTTTAAGAAACACCTTACACTTAGCATCAGCAAAGGAAGTTATTAACAAGTTCTATTTCCTCATTTCACAGAAGGGGAGAAGGAAACAATTTAATATTTGTTAACTATGTAACACTTAATGAATACTTCCTAGCCAGGCACACCATCCTTTCATTTAGGTTCCGCACCACTGTGTTGTAGTGTATGCTCTTTCTATTTTCACTTTACAGATGAGGCAACAGAGGCTCGTTAACTTCCTCAAGGCCATGCAGTTTGTAAACTGAGAGGCCAGAATACAAATGGCGGCCTCTGCCTCTCAAGCTCACACACCAGATTGCACGCTTGTTGAATTAGGTTTCATTACTACCAATCGTATAGATGAGGCTCTGAGCTGTCAAATGGCTGGGAGCGGGGGAGAGTGGGAAGGAGAGTTAATCCATAGAAACCAGTCTAGGGAGCCTCCTGTTTACTTATCTCCCACTGTTTTGAGGCTGTGGTTACTTCCAAGGGGGAATGAATACTCCCGGTTGCCTTGGCCAGGTTTGGGGAAGAATTGACTAGAAGGGCAGAACCTGGTGAACCTTGGGGTCTTGTAGCCAAAGGGCCATCCTCCACTCCCCGTTCATTCAGGACCTGTTTCCACTCTCTATCAGTCAGGGTGCCTGCAAGAAAGAGGTGCCACATTCAAACTGGGTGCTCTGAGGAGAGTTCAATAAAGAGCTTATCCACAAATGTATGGCCAGTGTTTAGGAAAAGCAACCAGTTCCAGTGCGGGACTCTGGGCTGGTAGGAGCAGGGAACTGTTACCATCCAGGTCTGAGCCCATGAGATTTTTCTGGAGTGGGCTTCCTGATTGTGGCTGGAAGGCTTGTAGAGGGCTCAGCAAACCCATCGGGAGGCAGGTGAGGAAATACATCCTGAACTCACACTTCTTTCCCTCAGCTCCCTTGCTGGAACTCCTTTTGGCCAAATCCAGGAGAGCAAAAGAGACTCTTCATGCAATTCATATGGGTCAGCCTCCCAGGGTGCAGAGCAGGGCATAGAGAAGAAAAGAGTGAATCCTGGGGGTGGGGGTGGGGGAGGAGGAGGGTGGGCAGACAGAAGACACTCACACATTCCTCAGTAAACATCAGCTTTCCTTCAGACTTTTGATGTGTTTTACCATCTCCAGCGCTAGCCCCTAATCTGAGCCACCATCTTCCCTCAACTGGATTACTGCAAAAGACTCCTAGCTAATTTTAGCTGATAAACCAGCTTCTCCAAGTCTGTTCTTTCTTTCTTTTTTCCCCTCAACATTTTGTTTATCCTCACCTGAGGACCTGTTTATGTTGATTTTAGACTGAGAGAGAAAGAGAAACATTGATGTGAGAGAGAAACATCAATCAGTTGTGTCCTATACACACCCCAACCAGGGATTGAGTCTACAACCTAGGTATGTGCCCTGATTGAAAATTGAACCCACAACCTTTGGTGTATAGGACGATGGTCCAACCAATGAGCCTCACAGGCCAGGTCTACAGTCTGTTCTTAACAAAGTGATTCTTGTAAATTGTAAGTCAGGCCACGTCCGTGGTCTGCTCAAAATCTTCAAACTAAGAGTAAAAGCCAAAGTCCTTACACAATGACACAAGCCCTGCTCCATCTGTCAGCACCCCCATCACCCTTAACCTCATCTCCCTATTTTTCTCGGGTCCTCAATTGGCTCCAGCTGCACTAAGTACCATGTTCTTCTCTGATATGCCAGAAAAGTTCCTGTTTTAACAAGACCTACATTGACCCTCCTTTCCTCTGGACACAGACAGTAGTGTGGTAAAGTCCTGGGGTGGGGTGGAAGCCAGCTGGAGGGGTAAACATGGGGGACACTTGTAATAATCGCAACAATAAAAAGAATTACAGCCTCCCCATCTGTTGTCCACTATTCCCGATCCCCATCATTCTGCTCTAGTTTTCCTTTCATCACTTTACATCTTTTAACATGCCATATGATTTACTTGTTTCCTATATTAATCTCTCTCCTCACTAGAATGCAAGCTCTGTGAGAATAAGGCTCTGTTTTATTCATCAATACAGAACTTGGAAAACAGTGGGTATTTCATACACAATTTTAAAATGTTGCTGAATGAATGGAATGGAATTGAGGAAAGATTAGGCTTGGGAATTTCCAATTAGGAAAGGGTAAAGAATAGGTAGAGCCAGTGAGATTAGTGGGTCCTGTATGAGGGGAAGAAAAAAGTCTACATGAAATTATTCATTACCTACTATATACCTGTTAAAAGTCATGTTTTACCAATAAGTGTCAAAGACATGAACATTTTGAATACCCTTTGACCTTGTAATTCCAATTTCAAGAACTTATACTTAGGTGACTTTTGTAGTTTTTTGGTAAAAATTTAGTTGCAATGAAATTATTTGCAGTGTTTTTTATAATAGTGAAAAATTGGAACCAAAATAGGTATCTAACAATCATGGAATGCTTAACTCAATGCATGGTACAGCCATAAGACAGATTTCTATACAAACATTTAATGCATTAATTGACTTAAAAATATGTTTATGATAATTGCTTAGTGAGAAAAGCATATTATAAAATAGCATTATAGTATAATCTTTTTTAAATTAAAATATGTATGTACTTTTATTTCTTTTGAAATATATTTTATTGATTTTTTACAGAGAGGAAGGGAGAAGGATAAAGAGTTAGAAACATCAATGAAAGAGAAACATTGATCAGTTGCCTCCTGCACACCCCCTACTGGGGATGTGCCCATAACCAAGATACATGCCCTTGACTGGAATTGAACTGGGACCCTTCAGTCCACAGGCCAACGCTCTATCCACTGAGTCAAACCAGTTAGGGTTGTATGTACTTTTAAATTTTTGTAAATCTATAACAAAAATATTAATAGCACTTATCTCCACATGGGCACTATACAGATATTTCATTTATTTTTGTCTCTATTTCCTAAATTTGCTTCAAGGAATCTGAATTATTTATTTTAAAAAACAAAATTTATTTTTTTAAAAACAACAATTGTTTATGAACTCTTGTACTTTTCTGGGCTGCAGTTTCCTCATTCTTAAAGTGGAGATAACAACAAGTTCAAGTCCTTTTTATTTCACAAGAGTTGCTCTTAGGTATGTACTGGAGGAATTAGTCAAGCTATTAGAGAAGAAAAAAGAATTAAGAGATGTAAATATTGAAAGGGAAAGGATAAAACTATCATTACTTGTAATGACTATGTTTATTGACTTGGAAAAACAAAGCTCAACCTACAAAAAATTAAAAACATTTCTCTATACCAGCCATAGTCAACTAGAAAATATAATTAAAAAATAATACATTCATTCATAAATGGTGACAAAAAATTAGTCTATGAGAAGTAATGAAGGACAAAATCAAGATGTCCCCTTTCACCATTTCTATTCAATATTAAAGTGTTTATTTAAGCCATTGTAATAAGAAAAGAAAAATTAAAAGGCATGAAGCTTGGAAAAGAACAGAAATTATCTTTCTTCCTACATGATTGTGTGTAGAAAATTTTAAGAAAATCTACACTAGAAACTGCTAAACTCAGGACACAAGCTCAATATTTTAAAAACTAAAGGCCTGGTACATGAAATTCGTGTATGGGGGTGTAGTCCCTCAGCCCAGCCTACACCCTCTCCAATCTGGGACCCCTTGAGGGATGTCCAACTGCCCGTTTAGGCCCAATCCAGGTAGAACCTAAATGGGCAGTCAGACATCCTTCTCACAATCCAGAACTGCTAGCTCCCAAATGCTCACCTTCCTGCCTTCCTGATTGCCCCTAAGCACTTCTGCCTGCCAGCCTGATCACCCCCTAACCATTCCCCTGCCAGCCTGATTGATGCCTAACTGCTCCCCTGCCAGCCTGTTTTCCCCTAACTGCCCTCCCCTGCAGGCCTGGTCATCCCTAACTGCTCTCCCCTGCAGGTTTGGGTTCCCCTCACCTGCCCTTCCCTGTAGACCCAGTCACCCCCAACTTCCCTCCTCTGCCATCCTGGTAATCCCATTACTGCCCTCCCCTGCAGGCTTGATTGCCCCCAAGTGCCCTCCCTTTCAGGCCTGGTTCCTCCCTAATGTCTTCCCCTGCCAGCCATCTTGTTGGGGCTATCTTGTGTCCACCTGAGGGCAGGATCTTTGACCACATGGGGCAGCCATCTTGTGTGTTGGAGTGGAGGTCAATTTGCATATTATTCTTTTATTAGATAGAATTGCTTGGCTGGTGTGGCTCAGTGGTTGAGCACTGACCATAAATCAAGAGGTCAGTGGTTTGATTCTAGGCACATGCCAGGTTGCAGGCTCAATCTCCAGTAGGGGGCATGCTCTCATCAGTGTTTCTATCTCTCTAAAATTTAATAAAAAAATTTAAAAAAATATTTCAGAGAGAAAGAGAGGGAAAGATAGGAACACCAGTGATGAGAGAGAATCATTGATTGACTATCTTCTGCATGCCCCTTAATGGGGATTGAGCCTGTAACCTGGTCATGTGCCCTGACCTGGAACCGAACCATGACCTCCTGGTTCATAGGTGGACGTTCAATCCCTGAGCCACACCAGTAGGGCTAAAAATATATTTTAAAAATCAACTTTACCTCTGTAATAACACAAACAAAAAAATTAAATAAAAAATAACATTTATGATAGTTTTAAAAAGCATAAAATTCTTAGAAATAAATTTATCAAAAGATGTGTAAGACCCTCTAACACTAAAACCAACAAAACATTGAAAAAGACTTAAACAAATGGAAACCTATAACATGTACATACATTGGAAGACTTACTATTGTTAAGATATTATTTATTTACAAATTTATATATTGATTCAACATAACATAAAAATTAGAGCAGGATTTTTCTGAAGCACAAATTAGTTCTAAAATTTACCTGGAATGTATTTATTTTTGTTAATTCTCACCCAAGGATATTTTCCCATTGATTTTCAGAGAGAGAGTGGAAGGGAGGTGGAGAGACAGAGAGAGAAACATCTATGTGAGAGAGACACATTGATTAGCTGCCTCCCACATGGGTCCTGACCAGGACCAGGGATGGAACCTGCAACTGAGGTACATGCTCTTGACCAGAATCAAATCTGGGACCCTTCAGTCCGCAGGTCAGTGATCTATCCACTGAGCCAAACTGGCTAAGGCTACATGGAAATTTAAATTACCTCAAATATTCCAATCAATTTTGCAAAATGGAGAATAATGTTGAAATATCTATCTTACCTGATTTCAAGACTCACTATAGAGCCACAATAATCAATACTGTGGTAGTGGCCTAAGTGGACTAAGAATATATATACATCAGTGTAATAAGATAGTATATAGAAGCAGACCCATATATATTTACAGCCAATTGATTTCCAACAACAGTTCCAAGGTAATTCAATGAAGAAAATGAAAAGACTTTTTAACAAATGGTACTAGAATAACTAGAGATCTGTATGGGGAAAAAAAATGAATCTCAATCCCTACCTCATACTATATCTCCAAACCCCAGAAGAATCAAATATCTAAATGCCAAAGCTCAAATTAAAACTATAAAGCTTCTAGAAGCAAACAGAAGAATAGTTTCAACCTTGGAGTAAATAAATTTTTCTTGGAGAGTTCTCAGTAGGCTAATTTGTAAAAGATAAAAATTGCTAAATTTTCAAAGGAAAGGAGAAAAGCCAAAGACTGAGAGAAAAGTATTTGCAAAAGATGTCTAATAAGAACTGTTATGTAAAATATTTCAAGAACCCTTAAAACTCAACAAGAATAAGAACAATTTTATTTAAAAATGGGCCAAAGACCTGAACAGACACTTCACCCCAGAAGATATACAGATGACAGGTAAGTTTTAAAAAAATCAACATCATACGCCATTAGGGAATTGCAAATTAAAGCAGCAATGGATTACCACTATACACCTCTTAGAATGGCCAAATCCAAAATACTGACAACACCAAATGCTGAAGAGGATGTGAAACAATAGGTGCTCTCATTCATTGCTGGTAAGAATGCAAAATGGTACAACCACTTTAGAAGACAACAGTTTGGTGGTTTCTTATAAAACTAAACATGCTTGTTCCATATAATCCAGCAATTGTGCTCCTTGGTATTTATTCAAATGACTTAAAAATTTATGTCCACACACAAAAACACTGCACACAGATGTTTATAGCAGCTTTATGCATCATTGCCAAAATTGGGAAGCAACCATGTCCTTCAGTAAAAATAAACAGTGGTACATCCAGACAATGAAATTACTCAGTGCTGAAAATAAATGAGCTATCAAACCATGAAAACAAATGGAAGAAACTTAAATGCATATTACTAAGCGAAAGCACCAAATCTGAAAAGTCTACATACTATGTGATTCCAACTATATGACATTCTGAAAAAGGCAAACCTGTGGAGACAGTAAAAAGATCAGTGGTTGTCAGGGGTTGGGTGAGAAAGGGATAAACAGGCAGAGCACAGAGGATTTTTGGGAGCAATGAAACTGTTCTATATGATACTGTTATGGTGGATACATGTCATTCTATATTTGTTTGAACCCCCAGAATGTACAATACCAAGAGTGAATCCTAATATGAACTATAGACTTTGGGTGAACCTATCAATATAAGTTCATCGATTGTAATAAGTGCACCATTCTGACAGGCCATGCTGTTAGTAGGTAGGCTATACATGTGCGTGGGCAGGGAATATCTGGCAACTCTCTGTACTTGCCACACAATTTGCTGAGAACCTACAACTGTTCTTAAAAATTGATAAATTAGACCATCAAAATACAAACTTCTGTTCATCAAAAGACATCATTAATAAATGAAAAGATAAGCACAGATTGGGAAAGTATTTGCTATATATCTGACAAAGGGCTTGTACCCAGAATAGATAAAGAACTCCTACAACTCAACAATAAAAAAGATAATCCAATTTAAAATAAAAAGGCAAAAGCCTGGAACAGATACTCAACAAAAGAAATAGAGAAATGGCCATTAATCATGTGAAAAGGTGTTCAACATCAATAGACACAAGGGGAAAGCAAATTAAATATGATATACTACTTATCAAAATGGCTAAATTTAAAAATATGGACAATACCAAGTATTGGGGGATGTGGAGCAACTGGAACTCTCTTACATTTCTAATTGAAGTGTAAAATGATAAAACCACTTTGGAAAATTCTTTGGTAGTTTTTTTTTTTATTAAGATAAAATACACTTACCCTATGATCCTGCAATTCCATTTCTAGGATGAAATGAACAATATGATTAAAAAATGGGCCAAAGACCTGAACATACAATTTGGCAGATAAGCATATCAGATGGCAGAACATACAGATGGCAGATAAGCATCTCACTCACACACACACACACACACACACACACGAGAAAGGCTTGTATTGAATATTTATAGTAGCTTTATTCAATATACCTAAAACTTGAAAACAGCCCTAATATCCATAATTAGGGGCATGGATAAACAATTTCTTACAATGTTATGCTATCCTATCTAATAAAAGAATAATATGCAAATTGACTATACCTCCGCTACACCCACCAGCCATGCCCACCAGCCCATCAGAGTGAGTCTGCAAATTAACTCCAACCAAGATGGTTGCAGCCACAGAGAGAGCAGGAGGAAGCCTTGGGTTTCCCAACCAAGATGGCTGCAGCCACAGAGAGAGCAGGAGGAAGACTTGGGTTTCCC
>JAAGEH010000434.1:13359391-13800818 GCA_011751065.1 Lasiurus cinereus
AGATGGCTGCAGCCACAGAGAGAGCAGGAGGAAGACTTGGGTTTCCCCTGGTGATGGAGGAAGCCAAGCTTTCTGCACACCTTGGCCAGAGCTTAAGACAATAAAGTTTCAATGGCTGTGTGAGCAGAAGGCTTAGCTCTGCTCCAGGCTACAAAGTTTCATTGGAGGAGATAAATAAATCCCAGTTACCAGGGCCTCTGCTTGGGTCGCTGGGGGGTGTGGCCAGCCTGTAAACCACCACAGACCCCTCACCCAGGCCACCCCACGCCCCAAGGATGTTCTGATCTAGGACACCCTTCAGGGTAAACCAGTGGCCCCCACTATGCACCAGGCCTCTATCTTATCTAATAAAAGAGTAATATGCAGATTGACCATCACTCCAACACACAAGATGGCTGCCCCCATGTGGTCAAAAGATCCTGCCCCCTGTGGACACAAGATGGTCAGCAGGAGAGGGCAGTTGTCAGGGACCAGGCCTGCAAGGGAGGGCAGTTGCAGGTGATCAAGCCTGCAGGGGAGGGCAATTAGAGGTGACCAGGCCAGCAGAGGACGGAAGTTGGGGTGACCGGGCCTGCAGGGAAGGGTAGTTGGGGAGACCCAAGCCCATAGGGGAGGGCAGTTAGGAGAGCAGGGGAGCAGTTAGGCATCAATCAGGTTGAGAGGGGAGTGGTTAGGAGGTGATCAGGCTGGCAGGCAGAAGCAGTGAGGGGCAATTAGGAAGACAGGCAGGTGACCAATTGGGAGCCAGCAGTCCTGGATTGTGAGAGGGATGTCCAATTGCCTATCTGGATCTGGCCTAAATGGGCAGTTGGACATCTCTCAAGGGGTCCCAGATTGGAGAGGGAGCAGGTTGTGCTGAAGAACACCCCCTCCATGCACAAATTTCATGCACTGGGCCTCTAGTTCAACAATAAAAAGAACAAATTAGTGATGCATACAATAACATAAATGAATCTGGAAAACACACTAAGTGAAAGCAGCCAGCCATAAGAGTATATGTGTGAGTCCATTCATATGAAGTTCCAGAATAAGAGAAACTAACCTATGACCATTAGAACAGTTTTGTGGGAGACTAAGTATAAAGTGGCCAGGGGGAACTTTCTGGGGTGAAAGAATGTTTTATATCTTTATTGTGGTGGTGTTACATGTGTGTACACAGTTGTCCAAAGCCATCCAACTTGACTCAGTGCATTTTTGTGTGTATACATTATAACTCAATAAAAATTATGTAAAACTCAAAAGCACTCCGCATAAGGAAAAAGAATATGAACATACCCACATTCAGGCTTTTTAAATGGAGAATGACATAGTAAAGAGATGACAAACTGAAGAAAGATAACTTGCATAGGCAAAAACTAACAAAAATAAAAAGGAACTCTTGACAATTGACAAGAAAATGAGCCTTAATAGAAAACTGGCTAGGGACATGAGTTAGCAGTTCACAGTTTATAGTCAAAGTGAGTGTATGCATGTATAGTATTTGACCATTCCATGCCTAGCTATGATCCTGAGGACATTTCACACAGGCTCCTAAAGGGCATGACCATGGTGTAAGGGTACTGTTGTTTGTGGAGCAGAGCAGAGGCACTCTGGAGTCCATCACCTGGAGGGTGAGGAGTTGGAATAACTCATCTCTCTGTCCCTGAGGTCACACACCTGCACACATACACTTGTTGGATACATGCTACATTCCAGTTACTGTAGTGTGTTACATCAATTAACTCATTTAACCTTTATAATAATTGCATCACTACCCATTTTATAGGTGGGGAAACCAAGGCACAGAGAGGTCAGGGAAGGTTCTGAAGGTCACACAGCCTATACTTGCAGAACCAAGATTCCAGTGGAGCAAGCCTGAAGCTCATATTGTCAACTGCTCATCATGCCTCTCTGTGTGAAGGCAGAGGAGGAAACTCAGAACCTTGGGGCCTGACCCAGTCACATGACAGCCCCTGTAAAAAAGGTTAACCCAGAGCAAGCAAGGTTTGCCTTCAGCCCAAATAAACATCCCGCCAGCATTTCCTCAAATTTAGCAGGTCGCAGGGAGGGAGCCAGGTGGGAGCCCATGTGGTTTTGATAGAACGTCCATTCAAGCGGAGCTTTAAATATTATAGTGGCACTGTTTGCGCAGTTAAATTTAAGGATCTGTCAGTTTATGATGAATTTTTATTTTTAAGGGTTTCAAGTAAGCTGTAAACATTCACTCCAGACTGAAATTCCCCCCATTTAACACCTGGGAGGGGCAGGGTGAAAAGTGGGGAGCTGGGCGGTGAGCACAGAGGGGTGAGAAGAGGCTGGGTACCAGCCTGGGGGGAGACATTCCCACCAGTATCTCCAGGGAGAGGTGTGAGGGGCCAGGTGCCCCGTAATGAGGGAAGCTGACTGCTTCCTCAAAGAAAGCGGGCCATTCTCCATGCAATCCAATTTGCTTTCTCTCTGCTCCCTTCCTGGCCAAGCAGGGCTGTAATGGGCATTTAAGAATAACAATCCCTTGCGATCTCTTGCTGGAGGAAGGAAGTGAGGGGATGGAATGCATGGCATGGACATAATTTTTTAATGCAGGCGTATTTGTGAAAAAGGGACTGACATTTTATAGAAGAAAATAATTTTCTTTTTCATGTTGGGGGCATTTTTTAGATTAGTTGAATAGTAAACACTCACGGCTTTTGTAATCATATGGAAGTTATTGCTTGACAAACAAAAACCAAAGTACAATGAACAGCATGCTACCAGCGACTGCGCACTTTCCTGTGCCTTCTTCACCTTTCGTCAAGCCCCGGGACCCCTTTTCTTGAGTGGTCCTGTTTGACCTTCACCACACCCTCTGCAGTGGTTACTATTCTTAAGCCCCATTTTATAAATGACCAAACTGAAGTTCAGGGAGATGAAGTAACCTGTCCAGGGGTACCCAGCTAGGCAGTGGAGTTGCTGTGGCATACGGGAATCTTACTTAGGCTTCTTTAAATAGCAACCGCGTTCAATCATGTAGTAGCATCTTCTTCTAATCGTGGGGACACTTAGAAGTTCACCTCCAGGAGGTGGGGAATTGAACTGGGTCCCTTGGTCTCCCCGAGTGCCTGGGCTGTCCCGTCAGCTTCCAGCCCACAGTGGAGCCCTTTCTACCAATTACTGTATGTGCTCTGCTTGCTTCTCCTGCTGTTCCATTTGCCCAGACACTATCTGGCCTCCTCCTCATTTTCTCAGTGATAAAGTTGGGTACATGGAACAAGAAAGAGTAGCTTAATGTGAATCCTCTGACAGTGGGAACCAAAATTTCACACCAAGGTGTGTATGTCCGTGGGAGAGAGATTGTAATTGGGACTTGAGCTTTTAATATGAAAGAACACATTGCAGAAATATATTTAAACAGTGTAAGGAAGGGATGAAGGCAGGGTCAGAGGGATCAGAGAGAGAGAGAAAGAGGGAGGGAGAAACATCCATGTGAGAGAGCCACATTGACTGGTTGATTCCTTGCACAAGCCCTGATGGTGGAGGGAGGGAGTAGGGCGGCAGGTGTGGTGGGGGAGATAAGGGGAGTGAACCTGTAACCCAGGTACCTGCCCCTTAGGTGTGTGGGCCAATGCTCTAACCACTGAGCACACCAGCCAGGGCAGGAGGACTAATGTTTAGAAGTACCAGTTCTCTTAGCGAATTGTTCCATGTTTCAATACCTTTTGCTTCCCTCTCCAAACTTACAACCCTAGAGACTTTGGATAATATTCAAGTAACAGGAGAGCCCCTACCTATTAAATATATAGCATACTTTGAAGTATGAAGTACAAACTTGTTAAGTATACACAGAAGATGTGTGTCGAAAATTCATCCACAATAGCAGTGGTGGTGAGTAACGGTCCCTCTTTCTTGGTGACAGAGCATCAGTTCTGAGCGCTGAGTACCATGCTTTTTCCCTATGGAAATGAATCACCTTGATGTGTGCCAGGAGATGGAGCCCAAAGTCAGCCCAAACGCTTCAATGATGGGGGAAAGGACCAAGCTCACAGCCAAGGAACTGGGGTACCACAGAGTATGGCTGCCTGCGTACCCCTCTGCCTGCTTGCCTGCATCCACTCCCCATACTGGCAGAGATAACTTCTTGCCTCTGGTCAGAGCATCTGGGAGGAGGATGGGGACTAATGCAAAGAGCTGTCATTTACAGAGCACCCCCAGGGCGCCGGGCACTCTGCCAATATCATTGCTGATCTTCACAGCAGTCCTATGAGGAATCTATGATAGTTACATTATTTGAGATTGTCTGATTGAAAAGTACCAGAATAACCAATTGGGACTTATTTAAGTAAAACAAGGAACTCTATCAGCTATTGCTGCATAATAAATTGCTCCCAAATGCAATGCTGAAGACAGTAAGTACTTTTATTGCTCATGAACCTACAGACCGGCTGGGTGGGTCTTCTGGTCTTTCCGGGCTCATCTTGGCCAGACTCAATCGTGCATTTCCAGCCAGCAGGTTGTAGGCTGGTCAGTGATGGCTTTGGCTAGGACAACCGGACGCCTCTCTACATTTCTCTTGTTCTCCAACAGACTAGCCCAGGCTTGTTCATGGGGGGGAGAGTGAAAGAGAGAGGGAGAGAGAGAATATGCACGAGGCCCAATGAGACCAATCACTTCTGCCATGTTCTATTGGCCAAAGCAGATCACATGACCAACCCAGATCCAAGGAGCGAGGAAATCGATTGGTGGAAGTTGCTGCAAAGCCATATTGCAAGAACATGGATACAGGGAGGGTAGAAAATGTGGCCATTTTTGTAAATAATCTTCCACAAGGAATTTATTTGTCTGTGTATCTTCAAAGTCAAAGGAAGCTGGCTGCAGGCACAGCTTAATGCAGGAACTCAAACATTATCACCATCTCCTGGCTTGGCTCTGCTCTGAGGGTTGCTTCATTCTCAGATACGCTTTTTGCTTTTCTGTCGTAACAGCAAAACAATGAAAGGCACTTCATATTGCTCATCTCGCAGCTTTACACCTACTAAAAAGAGTCAGCATCTGTCCCTCTCAGCTGGACTCTTACTGGCTGGGACTGGGTCACATGGGCTTCCCTGAACAGATCACTGGAGGGAGGGATCAGGAGAGTGCTGAGTAACTGAGTGCTGAGCCAACGGTGGGACTACCTCCAAACCATGACGCTGAAGAAAGGAGAGGAACGGTGCTCTGCAGGGAACTAGGAATGCCAGGTGGAGGGTGGAAGGCTGCTGGGCAGCAAAAGCCCAGCTGTTCACTACAGTGATTACTTCTAGGTGTTTTTTCCCGGTGCTTTTCCATTTTTTATTGTTTGACATTATTAGAGATTTCTTCCATTTTCCTCCTCTTAGACCCCCATCCACCCAGATCCCACCATCCTCTCCCTCTGGACTTAGCCACATCATTTCTGTGTCCATGTGCTAGTCATATATCCCCTCTGACATCGGTCAGTCTATTCCATGTACCCATGACTCTGGTTCTATTTTGTTAGTCAGTTTATTTTGTCCATCAGCTTCCATATATAAGTGAGATCGTGTGGTATTTGTCTTTCACTGACTGGCTTATTTCCCTTAGCATAATACTCTCCAGGTCCATCCATGCTGTCCTAATGCTACTTGTGTTTACAGAGGAGAAAACAGAGGCTCTGAGAGGTTAAGTGCCTTGAGCGAGGTGGTCCAGTGCCAGAGCATTGGACTATAATCCTCGTCTGCCTCACCCCAGCACCTGCACACTTTGCAGGAGACCTAGCTGCCTCTCAATCCAGAGGGAGAGGAAGATTCCTTAGCCAAGGCTGCTTGCTAACTCCTCTCTCCAACTCTGAATCATCTCCCTGCCCTGCCCTGAGAAGGCAGCAGCCAGGATGAGGAGGGGGCTAGAGTCCATGTCATTTGGGGAATTTCTGAAGACACTGGAGTGGCTTGGAGAAGACTTGGGGCTAAGGGCTGCCCCCAATATCAGAGGTTCTTCCTAGAAATCCATGCAGCTGCAGAGGACAGAGCTGAGACAATGGGGGCAAACCAAAAGGAGACAGCTACAAGAACAATGCATGGACAGTGAGCACCCTGAGGGTAGAAGGGGATCGGAGGGGCCGGGACAAAAAGGACAAAGGGAGTAAGGAGAAAAAGGTGGGAAGCGGGAGGGGCATTCAGCTGCTTCCAAATGATTCCCATGGCATCTTGTGTCTTGGATCCAAATGTCAATTCTGACGTGGGATTCTCAGACGGTGACTTAGCGAAGTCAGGAGCAAAACCCAGACAGGAATCGTCGTCTCCTAATCCTCACTCCCTGAGCTAGGAGACACCTCCTAAATCCCAGCCCAGATGGCTTCTCTGGAGCCCCCGTGGCAAGAAAGCACAGTGGAGAGACTTCAGCCTTGGCCTCTGTCAGAGTGGGTTTGAATCCCTCCCTGACACTCCCCAGCTCATAATAGGGAACAAGCCACTTCACTTCTCTGAGCCTCTGGTTCCTCACCTGAGAATGAGAGTTAATTCCAACCTCTCAGGGCTGTTACAGGAACCCCATGAGCTAATGTGTACCAAGCGCCCACATGGAGTGAGAGCCCAGCACACCTGGAGTAATTGTGCATATGCAACCCCTCAGGGTCCTCCCCACTTCAGGCCCTGCACAGCGCCCCCCACTGACTCAGAAATAGGTTCCAGGTGCCACAGACAGGAAACCGAGGGGCCCTGAGGGGGCCCCTCCCCAGCCCTCCACTAGCAGCCTCTCTGCTCTTTCCCTGGCCTCCTGGTGCCCACTGACACACAGATCTCTTTCACCTCCAACTGCAAGAACCCGGCAGCTGATTTAGGAGTGTGCTCAGGGCCCAGAATGTAAACCATTTCTCACCAGGAATGTGTAAACAACCCATAAAGCAAAGGATTTGGGGCCTGGTCACGTGGCCCAGCTGCCCATAAAACCAAAGCATTGATCTCTGCTCAGAGCAAGCCTCTAAGCTACGGGGATGATGGAGGGGCTGCGTGTTGGGAACCTGTAATCTCCCACCATACATCTGAGGTGGCATGTTTGAAGTCCTGGGATGAGTTATTTATATCATTTTTTGCAATGTGTACTGAAAGGGCATTAGCCCAAACTCCCAGCAATGGAGCTTACAGGAACCTGGCCACTTAAAAATATAGGGGGGCACAAGGGGTTCCTCTGGCAAGGCACTCATGAGCCGAAGTTTCTCTGGACAGCCATATAATCAGAGCCAGATCATCGCCCCAGATTTCCCTGACCAGCTGCTCAAGGACCACCTTCTCAATGTCTGCGTGCGGGATCCATGTGCCACCTGACCTATTATTTACCAAATGATTTTTGTTTTACTTTTTAAAAATGTATTTTATTGATTTTTTTATAGAGAGGAATAGAAAGTTAGAAACATTGATAAGAGAGAAACATCGATCAGCCACCTCCTGCACACCCTCCACTGGGGATGTGTCCGCAACCAAGGTACATGCCCTTGACCGGAATCAAATCTGGGACCCTTCAGTCCACAGGCCGATGCTCTATCCACTGAGCCAAACCGGTTTCGGCTGATTTTTGTTTTAAATCACTACTCTTTTGCTTAGCTTTGCTCTAAACAATTTCCTTGTTTTCTATCTTGCATATTATCTCTCTTGCATTTTTTATCTCTTATACATTAAACTATACTTATAACTTAAAATAACAAATGTTTACTTGTACCGTGCAAGATCGTCTAGCTTACCACACTGTACTACACTTTGGAAAACTCAGACCCAGTCAAACATGCTCATTGTATCAGTGGGGAGGCTGAGGCCCATAGAGGAAGGGTCTTACCTAAGGTCAATCAGCTGTTTAGGGAGCAAAAGGGATCAATAATAACAGCTACCTGCATTGAGCATTCACTATGCACCCTCATAGCACTAAGCCCTTCATGCATATTTCCCAATTCATACAACAATGAAACAGTGTCTGTCACTATCTCAATTTGCAATTGAGGTGGCTGAAGCCTAGAAAGGTTAAGTGGCTTGTCCAAGGCCACACAGCTAGCGAGTTCTTTACCCAGCATTTGATCACAGGTGTGCCTGACTCCAAAGCTCGATTCTTAATCATCAAGGGAAAGAGGGAGGGGAGAGAGGAAAAAAAGAAAGAAATGGAATATTTTTGAAGTGTTGGTAACATTTTATGTCTATTGCTTATGTTTATATCCTTCTCTTCTCTCCCGTTCGGTGTCCTTGTCTCATAACATCTTCACGAGCCTAGATTGCCACAAAGAACAGTGTCTGGTCCCCAAGGCACAGGAATAGATGTTTCAATTCCAAGGCGCAGTGTGATTTATGGAAGGATGGCCGCCACCACTCACACCTTCAGCAGAGGCTCTTGCTGAGCTGTGCCTGTGGATGCTGCACTTACACTTGGGAAAGTTGGGCTTTGGAAGAGGCAGCTCTAAGGCCAAATGCCAGCTCCTTTGTCCCCTAATTAAGTAAACTGGGTCAGCCGCATAACCTCTCTGCACGCCAGGGCCCTGTGTATTCAGTGGGAATAAGGTTCATGCCTATCTCATGGATTTTAGTGATGCTAAAATCACTGCTATGTGTAAATTGCTTAGCACAGTGTCTGGGATATGGTGCTTACTTTTCTTTATTTTTATTTTTAAAAAATATTTTCTTTTTATTGATTTTTAAAAAACTTGATTTCAGAGAGCAAGTGAGAGGGAGAAATAGAAATATCAATGACAAGTAATTGTTGATTGGCTGCCTCCTGCATGCCCCACATTGGGGATCAAGCCCACAACCTAGGCATGTGCCTTTGACTGGAATCAAACCCAGTACCCTTCAGTCTGCAGGCCAACGCTCTATCGACTAAGCCAAACCAGTGAGGAATCTTTTTATTGATTTTTAGAGTGAGAGAAAAGGAGAGGAAAAGAGGGAGAGAAACATTCGTGAGAGAGAAACAGTGATCCACTGCCTTTTGCATGCCCTTACAGGGGATTGAGCCCTCAACCCAGGCATGTGCCCCCTGACTTAGAATCAAACCACCAACCGTTGGGTGCAAAAGATGACGTCAAACCAAGTGTGCCAGAGTGGTACTTAATATTTTTTAAAAAGAAAAAAAGGGATCAGATGAGGGTGGGGATACAATGGAATTGAGTCCTTGGCTTGTCAGGTGCTGTCCAAGGTCATTGAGACCATGTGGGAACTCTTCACATACGTGCAAGCACCCAGAGTCCTGTGTGTATGTGAGGGATAGTACTCGAGGGTTTGAGTTCTGATCTTACCCCTCCCATTACCATGGAAATTGAGGAGTCTTGCTAAACCTTGGTTTTCCCAGTTCTGAAATAGGCAAAGTCTAAAGTCTCTTCTTAAAGAACTGTTTTGTGCATTAGATGAATGAAGTCTATAGGGTGCTTTGTAGGGCCTGACATATGGTAAATAGGTTTAATATACAGCTCTTATTGCTCATTTTGGAGAAACATATTTTCATGGCCTCATTTAGGAAATAAAGCTACTGGGAAATGCTTGCTGGGTTGTTGAACAGAGGAAAATAAAAATATAAATTTCACCAAAAACTTGATAGATAGTATTTGCTGCCAGATTGGTTTCACTTTACTCATTCAACACAAGTTTTTGAATCCTAAGGGAGAGTGCATTGCCTGGCTCCAGGACCAGAAGACGGAGACGCTGGCCCTCCCCTCCAGCTGCACAGGAGGACGTGGGCAAACAGCATGGTCTGCACTGTCTTAAAGCTCTGCTAATAGGAAAACATGAACAATTCCAACTAGCAGGATCCAGTAAACAGGAAGGCAGCTTTGGAGTTGATCCTTGAAGAATGGGAAGAATTTCCTCTAGAAAAAAAAAACTTAAAAAAAAAATCTGCCTGCATCTACATGTCCAAATTCCACCCATCTTTCAAAAGCCACTTCTTCCCAAAAGCCTTCCTGGAGTACTCTTTGATGGAAAGGTCCCTCCCTCTTCTTTTGAAATCCCATAACCTTTATCTGCCCAGTTCATTGGCTCTTATCACCATAATCTGGTATTTATGTGTTTCTGGGAATCTTTTTCTTATCTTTTTATTATTTTTTTAAAAGAAACTCTTTGTAGGTCTTTGCACACAGTGAGTGCTCAACTACTGAAGTGAACTGGATAGGTGCAGCTCCAGTGGCCAGACCAGGGCATTGAGACAGAAGTTGGTGCGTGGTCGCTGGGATCAGTGCACCTTCCCTTAGGAGTCGTCTCAGGCTCCTCTGAGGAGCGGCTTGGGTTCTACAGTGATCAAGATGCAGAAGCCTTATCTCCCACCCAGCCCTGCATCTTCTCCACACCCACCCTGCCTTTGATGGTCAGAGCATCCCAGGGCCTCCACATCTCCTGGGTGAACCCACAGAACAATGGTCTTTGGGGTTGCAATGAGACCTCGCCAGGAAGGCTGTGGCCCTTAGGTGACTGCTTTCTGGTTGAGTTACTGGGAGGGAAAGGGGTGATGGGCACACTCTTTGTGAGACATTTCATGTGTTCCTTCATTTCATCCTCGGGCACTGAAATAGCTGGTATCATTTTGCCTAGTTTAGGAATTCGAGATCACCCAATTACAACCTGGGAACCTTGATGCTTCTGTTTCTGTCACCACCACACAAATCAACTCATTCCTTGTCCAGGCCATTTTATCTGCTGGGCATTTCTCAAACCCATCATGCCTACTGCCACTACCCCGCCCGAGCCACCAACTCCTCTTGGCTGTATAGATTCCAGAGCCTCCCAATGACCTCGGTGCTACCAACCTGTCCTCAGGTAGCCAGCGGCTTTTTTAAAAAAAAATCTTTTAAATTCTTCACGCATATACCCACAAAACATACACACAGAGATATACTTTTACATAAATACCTAAAAATGGTCAGAAGCACATTTTATTTATCAATATAGTTTTCTCGCTCTCTCTTTTTTTTGGTTGGTTCCTTATTTCCATCTTCTCTCCTCACCACAGCACCCCACACTCCATGACAACAACCTAGGGTAAGCATGTCAAACCTGCGGCCCACAAGGAATAGTTTTGTGGCCTAGCCAATATGACGGTATGTAAGAAATGTTTTAATAAAAATTTCATAACTTAATTTTTGCAATACCCTATCATACATAATTACTAATAACGAACTACATTTGCTAATATAACTGTGTTGCATTCATTTTCCTTACTCGCCCTACACAAAGCATATCATTTCTCTCCACTAACACTAGCAGCCAATGTTTTAGCAGCTGATTGCCATGTCATTAGTCTTGGACTGACTTGTTTGGTATGCGTAACAGAAAATATTTCGCTTTTGGAGAACAAGAAAAATAGGTTTATTTGCGTTACACTTATTAATTTTTGCAGTTTTTCAGTGTCTGGTAAGTTAATATACAAGAAAAGGTAATAATTTTTATTGAAATGTCCTATTATTTCATGTTAACAATGACTCATTTATTTCAGCCCTTTGTATTCAACATGTCTCTATTGAAATAAACCTACGTTTCTATGAAAATTGAAGCTTTTGGGTTTTTGCGGCCCACATAAACTTAAAACTTGTTTACTTGGCCCATGTTAGCCTTTGAGTTTGACATGCTTGACCTAGGGAGTCTGAACTCATTCAATCCTATGCATATGTTTGTATTCACATTTGTATATTTGCCATTGCTTCTTTTTAAAAATAAGGGGCCATATTTTAGTTTTCCACTCCTTGCCTTTTTCACTTAACACTGCATGGACATCTTTCCAAGCCAGCAGTTATAGCTCTAATTCACTCTTTTTAACAGCCACCTAATATTCCACTGTCTGGATATGTTGGTTTATTCAGCAGTCACCTCGTTGATGGTAATTTTCTGCTTTGAGTTTTTTACCACTGGGAACCATGCCATAGTAAGAGTTTGGTAGGGTTCTTAGAAACAGAAGTCGATCCTGTTTGATGGAGCTGGAGGCCCAATTTATAGGTTCAAAGCCCTAAAACCAACCTTGGAGTTGCCTGGCGAGTCACTGAGTTGTGGCCCCACAAGCCCCCTCTCCGCTCTGCCCCTTGCTATGCTGCCCCTGGAATCCCGCCCTGCCAGCCCTGGGAAGCTGCTCCAGAGCTGTAGCCAGCAGATCCCGACCCCGTCTGCCCCCACACCAACACAAATGGGGGATGTTCACACATGGCGTCTAACTGGTGGAACCCAGTGGGAGGGTCATATCCCAGCAGCAACATCTGACACACCTCACATTTCCACTAGCGCGATGTGGGAGTCCTAGCGTCTTAACTTCCTCACTCACCATCGTGATACAGCTCTGATCGCCATGACAGCGATCACATGGCTAGACTTAGTGTTTTTCTGACTACTAGCAAACATTGAGCATCTTTTTCATAAGCTTGCTGGCCATTCAGTTTGCTCAGTCATGGCTGTCGAATCATTGCCTTTGCCCATTCCCTTTAAAGGATGTCCTCTCCTCGGTGGGTATCTTCCGTCTGCCCTCCAGACCCATGCTCTGCCGCTCTCCATCAGCTCTGTACCTTTTACACCACAGCGACCAGCGTGGATTCCCAGGCCTCAGGCTGGGTTTGGCTAAGAAGAGGTATGTAAGTCTCTGGGCAGGGGGGAAAGAGAGGTGGGATATTTATTCCCAGGCCCTTCCCTGTGCTGCCATGGGTCCTAGGTTCCAACCAATGTACACCTCCCTGGATGCATGGCCTCAGGCCTGCCCACACCTTTGAAAGAAGGCTCTGCCTAGTCCCGTCATTACATCTCCTTAAACTACCCACCTTGGTGCCAGCAACCTCCTGCCAGGGCCTTGCTGATACAGGGTAGGAAGTCCTTCTCTGTCATCAGTGTTTCAGTTACTTTTTTCCAAGCTCTTCCCCACCCCACCCCCACCTTTGTTTTTAGTATTTTTTGTCACACTAAAAATTACATACACACACACATACACATGTTTGTTTAGCTTTTAAATAATCTTTCTTTTATAGCTTCTTGGTTTTCAGCCTCAAAACTGTAAGGTCTTCCCTGCCTCTAGATCAGGAGTTGGCAAACGTGTCTGTATAGGCCAAATAGTATATATCCCATGCTCTGTGGGCAATAGGCCTCTGTTGCAATGACGCGATGCTGTTGTAGTAAGGAAGCAACCTTACTACAGATATGTCAACAAACATCTTCCAATGAAGCATTATTTACAAAAACAGGCAGCAGCAACTCCTCCCCTAGCTATCTACTCAAGAGAAATGAAAGCACAGTCCACCCAGTCCCCCCTTATCTGCGGAGATACAGTCCTAGACCCCTAGACTTGAGACCACAGATAGTACTGAACACCAAGTATAACTATGTTTTCTCCTATGCCCACATAAAGTTGAATTAGGCACAGTAAGAGATGAGCAGCGATCTATTATAATAAAAAGGTAATATGTTAATTAGACCAGACATCCTTCCTGACAAAGCCGGGGCTGGCGGGAAGTCAGCCGGGGTTCCAGGTGCCTGGGGGTGGCCAGAGAAGGGAAGGCGCCTGGGTCCCAGGTGCCAGCAGGAAGCCAGTGCTGGCAGCTGGGGGAAGGAAGGCCTACTCTTTCATGAATTTTCATGCATCAGGCCTCTACTAACTAATAATAAAAAAGAGTAAGTATAACCATCTACTGTAATGAAAGTTATGTGAATAGGGCCTCTCTCACAAGTATCTCATTGTGCTGCACTACCTTCTCACTTAAAGGAAGCACTTTACGGCTTCCCTTTGGCATATCCGCATTGCCAGCATCACTGCTCTTACTTTGGGGGCCGTTATGAAGTAAAATAAGGGTTATGTGAATACAAGCACCAAGATTCCTAGACAGTCGATCTGATAACCAAGATGGCTGACAATTAAGGGGCTAACGAGCTGGGATTGTCTACATAGAGACAATGGATAAATGGATGATTCACATGAGATGACGTGACATTTCATCATGCTACTCAGAATGGTGCACCATTTTAAAACTTGTGAATTGTTTATTTCTGGAATTTTTCATTTAGTATTTTCAGACCTCAGTTGAGCACGGGTAATTA
Source organism: Lasiurus cinereus (assembly GCA_011751065.1). Lineage (NCBI taxonomy): Eukaryota > Metazoa > Chordata > Mammalia > Chiroptera > Vespertilionidae > Lasiurus > Lasiurus cinereus. Next base: position 13,373,365 of record JAAGEH010000434.1, read on the forward strand.
AAACCGTGAAAAGTGAAATGTGAATAAGGGTGGGAGTGATTACTGCATTATTCCTCTATAAAAGGAATGAAGTACTGTACATGCTACAACATGGATGAACCTTGAAAACATTCCGCTAAGTGAAAGAGTCAGACACAGAAGGTTATATATTATATGGTTCCATTTTTAGGAAATGTCCAGAATAGGCAAATCTGTAGAGACAGGAAGCAGGTTGCTTAGGGCTGGGGGAGGACAGGGAATAGGGGGTCAATGGTTAAAGGGTACAGAGTTGGGTTCTTCTGAGGTTATGAAAATGTTCTAACATTGATTTTGGTGCTGTTTGTACATAAGTATGAATATACTAAAAACCATATATTATTATTATTATCATTATATAATTTTTAATCCTCACCCAAGGACATGCTTAGAGAGAGGAAGTGAGAGAAAAAGAAACATTGATGTCAGAGAGAAATATCAATCGGTTGCCTCCCCATATGTTCCCTGACTGGGGATCAAACCTATAACCCAGGCATGTGCCCTGATTGGGAATCGAACTGGCAACCTTTTGGTGCATGGAACAGTGCTCAACCAACTGAACAATTCTGGCCAGGCAAAAACTGTATGTCTGTATGTTTTGAATGGGTGAATTATATGCTATGCGAGTTACATCTTAATAAAGTTGTTATTTAAAAAAAAAAAGGCACCAGATGGATTTGGCCCATGGGCAGTAGTTTGCCCATCCCTGGTCTGCTTTATTCATGCGGTTTCCTAGAATCTCTTATATTTTGTAACAGTGTTAGTTAATTCTTATGTTTAAATTTTGGACCCATCTGCAATTTGGTATTGGAGAGTATAAATTGGGGATGCATTTTTATTTATTGCAGAGTCTACATTATTGGGCCTGCACCATTTATGAAATAAACTATCCATTTTTCCGCTGAGATGAGGTATCTCCTTTGTCAAATACTCACATTTATTACCTGGGACCTAATTCTGGATTATTTATCATGCTCCATGAATCTATTTGTCTATGCCTTTCCCAATACCACATGATCTGATTTTAGTGACTTTATTGTATGTTCTGGTTTCTGTAAAGGAAGTCTCCCCTCATGTTCTTTTCTTTCACACTTGACTTGCAGCCAGTGAGCTTATCAAAATGGATATCACTCCTTGCTTAAAAGCCTTTTAATGGATTCTCACTGCTCTTACACTGATGGCCCACATCCTGATGGCCTTGAACACTGCATGCTTGGCCCTGCCTGCTCTCCAGCTTCACTTGGCTGAAGACACTTCACCTGGGACTCTGTACTTTAGCCAGGCTGAAGTTATTCATGTGCCTGCCCCAGGACCTTTGCACTAGCTGTTTCCTCTGCCTAGAATGCTTTTTTTCCCCCCCTTTCACTCGTCTTCAGCCTCAGTTTGATCATCATTCCTAGGGGAAGCCTATGCTGACCTTCCCTGACCAGAAAAAATCCATGAAACCTATGCTGTGTTTCATTTATTGGACTTGTAATAGCACATTTATTCAATTTTTAGAATTAACATCTGCCTCCTCCAGCTCCCTCCATATTTAGTACTGTGTGCCCCTCAAAAAAATGTTGGAGTGAATAAACAGACACCAAGCACAGGCACCCATCTTCCTGCTCCCAAATCTACCCTCTCCTTTCATCATTCCATGTCCTGCATGGAACAAACCCTAGCGGGGACATTAGGAAAACCAAGTTCCAACTGAGGCAATGCCTTAAATCTGCTTGTACAAGTGCTTTCCCACTCCTTGCCTCTGAGATCCTCAGCTCCACTACAGAAGGCAAGCAGTGTGGCGATAAATTTCCCCTTCATTTCACAGCGGAGGAACCCGAGGCCAGGGACCAGGGACTGTCCAGGGTTACATGGTCGAATCAGAGGCACAGCCAAGAGCCCTGATCTCCTGTCCCCAAGTAAATGTTCATCTGAGCCTTTCCTGAGCTGGCCCTCAGTTTCCCCACTTGCAAAATGGGGAAGGGAAATTCAACTGGCTGGTGTTAACAGTGTCACAAACCTCAGGCGCTCAAGATGTTTCCATATCTGGGTTCCACTTCTATTATCATTGACTTCGATTTTTTATTTAAAGGGCTTGAAAACAAATTTAATTACTTTTTTTGTTTTGTTTTGTTAATCGTCACCAGAGGACATTTTCTCATTGATTTTTTTGAGAGACTGAAAGGAGAGGAAGGGGGGGGAGGGGAATGAGAGAGAGAAAGAGAGAGAGAGAAACATCTATGTAGAGAGACACACCAACTGGCTGCCTCCTTCATGCGCCCCAACTGGGGCCAAGGATCAAACTTGCAACCCAGGTACATGCCCTTGACCAGAAATCAAACCTGGGACCCTTTAGTGCTCAGGCCTAGACGAACCACACCAGCAAGGGCCAAATTTTATTACTTTTATTTTAAACTAAAGGTCTGGTGCATAGATTTGTGCACCAGTGGGGTCCCTGGCCTGTGCCCTTTTGCAATCCGGGACCCCTTGGGGGATGTTGGACTGCTGGTTTTGTCTTGATCCCACAGGCCAGGCTGAGGGACCCCACTGGTGCACAAATCCGTGCATTGGGCTTCTAGTATGCATATAAGATTTCTGGTTAATCTCTTCCCACCCTCCCTCCTTCCTCCTTCCCTATGAGATTTATCAGTCTGTTCCATGTTTCCATGCCTGTACATTGAGTGCCTGTCCCCTGTTGGTCGGTGCACGTCATAGCTACCAGTCGAACAGTTGAATGGTCACCCAGGCCAGTGGTTGGCAAGTTGCAGCTCACAAGCCACATGTAACTGACACCCCTACTTCTTCTAATGCCACTTCTTCAAAATAGACTTGCCCAAACCGACTTCTGTGCATGGGCCACGAAGGGTTTCAATTGCACTGTACGTGCGCCTGCACGTGCTATTTTGTGGAAGAGCCACACTCAAGGGGCCCAAAGCCACATGTGGCTCACAAGCCGTGGTTTGCTGACCACTGACCTAGGCTTTTATATATTTAAATTTTAGTTTTCTAAAAGAAATGTATAATAGTAAGAAAAATTATGACTTGTCATTTCATTGGTATCACTTGCTGCATTTTAGCTAAAACACATTGTAGAAAGTTTGTACCTCGTAGATTTAGATTGGCTCCTCTGGGAGCTATCTAAAATCCTCTCGTTCCTCCAGTGGTTGAGAGTCTGTGCTTTGGGAAACCTGGTCTGGGGGCTGACTGAAGACAGGCACCCCTCCATGAAGCTTTCACATTTTAGCCAATCAACAGGTCCCTGCTTAGGGGCACCAGGCTAGGTGTTTCTGCATCAAGGTGGGGCGGGGCACTGACTGCAGCTATCTCGGGGAGATGTTTGGGGGTGCAGCTTTGTGCTGATTGCATGATTGTGTCCGAGCGTGAGTGTCTGTGTCTGAGCCCATGTGCCTGCGCATGTGTTGAGGTCAGTGTGTGTCTGTGTGTACGTGTCTGTGTATCTGTCCCTGAGGGAGCTTATGGGATTTTGTGTACACATCAGTATACTCCCTCTTTCCTAGGCTCCACCACAGCCCGTCCTTCCAGCCCGTCTGAGGTCAGCCCATGTGACGGCCCTGGACAAGGTCTGCTTTCTCTCAGGGCCTGACTGTGGAGGGAGACAGGAGGCCACCAAGGTGGGCACTTCAGCCTCGCCAAATCTCCAGGCGGCCTGTAAGCCCAGTGGGCCCCTCAGGAGTCCTTGCTGGGACTAAGCCATCCTGGACCGAGAATTTTGGGATGTTCCTAGTCTTACCCTCTCAGCCTGCCAAGGGGAAACAGGCCCCAAATAGGAGAGGACTTGGCCAGAGACACCGAGCATGTGAATGACAGGGCCTCGGGGGTTTCTCTGGCTTCTGCAGCTTCTCCTTCACGCCCAGGGCAGTAGCCTAGCACTATCTGCTACAAAGATGAGTTGAAATGGGGAGAAAACAAGTCCTTCAATGTAATTCAAATAAATGCTAATGTGTACTGAGCATTCACTGGGTGTTAGGCATTACGTTATGTACTTTAAATACTTTAACACACTGAGTTTCTCAAAAAATTTTATGAGGTAGATAAGACTATTACCATCCCATTTCCCAGATAAGGAAGGTGAGGCACAGAGAGGTTCACTAACTTGACTGAGATCACACGGCTGCTAAGTTGGCTTTGTGGCCATTTACACTAAGCAGGGAAAGGTAGGAAGGGGAGAGGCCTGAGGACAGAAAGACCCCTTTCTTCATCTGACTGAGTTGAGAAGAGCTGCTGCCTTCTGCCACTCTACAGCATGTTCTCGAAGCCTTGGATGCTGCTCTCAGCTTGCCTTGGCTTCACTTCTCAGATGAGAGACCAAACTGCACTCAAAACTCATAGCTGTTCTCCTGTCTGTACCCTCACCATTTGCCAAGTACCAAGCTGACCACTTTACCTGCTTTGTTTAATTCTTACAACAACCTCATAAATAGGAACTACTATTCAACCCATTTTATAGAGGGGGAAGCAGAGGCTCAGAGAGGTTAAGTAGCCCATGGGCACACAGCTGGAAGTGGCTGAGGCAGTAGCACTTGAATCCAGGTCTGTCTGATCCGAAGCCTGTGACCTTAACCATCAGACTCTCCTGTCTCACTTGACTCTTTAGCTTATAACTACACGCAAGGAGGGCAAGGCACTGACACTGTCCCACCTTATGGAGGAGGAAGCAGGCAGCTTGCCGGGAACATGGAGCCAGAACTCAGATCCAGGCCCATCTGCTCTTTCGGCAATACTCCTGGAAAGGCTTGCTCTCTGGTTGTCTGTGGAGCTGCAGTCCAAAGCGATTTCTCCCTCATTCTTCTGCCACCTCCCCACAAGCCCACGAAGGGCAGAACTTGCTCGATCTTACAGGTGGGAAATCAGAGGCCCAGAGGGGAAGACAGACTTGCCCAAGGCCTTGAACTAGGGTCTTTGACTCTAAGGCCAGCGAGGGAGGCCCCAGAGGAGGTCCTATGGGGGCAGGCTCCAGCTAACTGGACTCTGCTCCTGCCTGAGGCAGGAGGGGAGTATATCCTGGCACTCAGCTGGACCCTGTGGGAATGGTCTCAGAGCCTGGGGCTGTTATTGTCCAGATGAGGGGTGGGCAGGGAAGTGGGACAAGCTTGCCCTCAATCCCCTGCAGGCAGTGTACTTTCTTAAAGATCACTGGACACAAACATTTCTTGAGCTTTGTAGGGCAGGACTGAAGGTTTCTGCTGCTTCTGTGTATGGCTGGCTGAGATGTTGGCCATAACAGACATTTAAAAAAAACAAAACAAACAAATAAAACAACCACAAACAACAAAAAAAACCTGTAAGTAGACAGAACATTCACAGAAGTGAACGTGGGTGGGGGCTGTTTCCCTCTGACGCACAGGAGTTGACCACTGACTCACTGACAGTGGAGATAACAGTTGAGCAAGAGAGCTCGGGACATGTTTGCCCAGTCACCTGTCTGGGGAAAGCCCCCTGGGGCTGGCATTGGTGGACGTGGAAAGGGGTGATCTAAAGCGGGATGCTAAGGGGAGGGACGGATGGCAGCCACGTAAGAGCCACCATGGATTTAGTGTGCCCAGTGTTCCCAGCACCATGAAACAGTTGCCGAGCCCACTGTGTGGTTAAGAGTGCTGGAGTCCCCCCGCCAGCGTGGCTCAGTGGTTAGTATCGGCCTGTGGACCAAGGGGTTGTTGGCTCCCTTCCCCCAGCCCCTGTCAAGGCCCAGAGATTTCTGTGTTGCCAACCCCTTCCCAGCCATGCCTTTCAGGCTTTTTCAAGCTTCATTCTCACCTGCATGTGAATGACAACCCCACACCTTAGTTGCTTTCTGATGAGAGAGGGGAGGAGTCTGGGGCAGAAAATGATGAAACAGAACCTTAATCTAGCCAAGCGGACACCCTCATTTTTTTAAATTGCTGGAACCCAGAAAGGTGCTCAAAGTCTCACAATAAGTCAGGGGCAAAACCTGGGCCCGAACATAGGTCTCCCGAGCTCCAAACCAAACGACCTGGCCCTCACCTGCTTTGTGCTGTGACCTTCAGATGGCAAGAGCCTTAACTGTCAGCAGACAAGAGAGACTGAGAAATACTTGCTTTGATATGAATGAATGAATGAGTGAATGAATAGTTGTCCTGCCTCTAGGGGGAATGGTGTTGACTTCTCAAATGGACCCCACATGGACAGGCAAGGCTTAGCCCCTCTAAAACCCTTCCTCCTTCCCTCAGAATGAATTCATTGTGGGTTCCTTCCTTTCACCAGAGGTTTGTGCGCCACCTAGAGGAAGCCGGGAGCCCAACACCTTTATTCCCTGGGGAGAGGTGCTCACCCCACCACTTCTAAGATCCCTCCTACCTCCTTCCTGTCTTACCTGATGGCAGGAGGGTTCTGGCCAAGCTCAGCTTTGAAAAAACATCTATTGAATGAGTACACTCTTGCAGCAGAAAGGACTTAAAGTAGAACATGTCACATACACTCAGACCACAGTATCTCCTACTCAGTTTCCTTACTTTTATTTATTTAAAAAATATATATTTTATTGATTTCAAGGAGAAAGGGAGAGCGAGAGCCAAAGAGAGATAGAAATGTCAATAATGAGAGGAAATCGTTGATCAGCTGCCACCTGCATGCCCCCTACTGGAGATTGAGCCCGAAATCTGGGCATGTACCTGGGAATCAAACCGTAACCTCTTGGTTCATAGGTCGATCGATACCCAACCACTAAGCCACGCCAGTCAGGTTCCTTACTTTTAAAAGACACAGGCAGAAGTGGCAGCATCCCTTCTGTGGTATTAATGCTAAAAATGCACCTAAATCTAATCATCAGGCAAAACCAAGTGAAGGGTCATGCTACAAATAACTGTCATCTTTAAAAGTGCCAAGGTCGCCCAGCCAGCGTGGCTTAGTGGTTGAGCATCCACCTTGGAGAACCAGATCACAGTTTGATTCCTGGTCAAGGGCACATGCCCAGGCTGTGGGCTCGATCCCCAGTAGGGGGCATTGCAGGAGGCAGCCGCTCAATGATTCTCTCTCATCATTGATGTTTCTCTTCCTCCCCCTTCCTCTCTAAGATCAGTTAAAAAAAAAATGCCAAGGTCATGCAAGTCAGAGAAAGTCTAAAGTGTCATTCCAGCTGGAGACCAAGAAGATGTGACAACTAAAGATCACACATGATTCTGACCCAGTGCAGAATCTCGAAGGGGTCTGAGGCGTCTGTGGTAGAAATGTGTCCTTGTTAATGTTCCGACAGTGATGGCTGTATCATGGTTTACAGGAGATTGTCAAGGTCTGTTGGGAATAAACACAAAAGTGTGCAGGTGACATAGGGCTTTGCATCAGTAACTTACTCTTGAATAGTTCGGGGAGAGGGGAGGAATTCTATATCCCATATTGGTGACTTTTCTATAAATTTGAGATTATTTCAACATTTAAAACATATGAGCATTAAAAATAAATAAAATGAATTTATTACAGCAAAAAATGCAAACAGTAATGATTCCTTCAGACTGGAATGTTGGTGAATGAAAACTACAAAGTAACTGTGAAGTAGGTCTCATCACAGCCCTTGGGCTCATGACCTCACTGTGCCACCTCCTTCAAGCTGCCCTCAGTCCACACCCTACTCTCCATCTTCTGAGATCAATCCTTCTCACAGCCAATTATTCATTCATTCAAGAAATATTTGTTCAGAGCTTTCCACACCGCAAGCATCATGCCAAGGGCTGGGCATGTGCTGATGTATAAAACAGATGCTGTCCCCACCCCTGTGGAGCTTACAAACGAATGATGAAAACAGACAAGTGCACATAAAACCCCAGATTTGATAGGGCCACCAGGGAAGGAATAGCAGGGCACACAGGAGAGGAGTGAGTGGAGCAGGCAGATGTGAGACAGGTGTGCGGTTGGCTTCCTTGAGCTGAAGGAAAACCAGTACATTAGGGGACCAAGGTGCTGTCAGCTGAGTTCTGACCAAGTGACAGGCAGTGGCCAGATCTCACAGGCCCCCAGAGGTCATTTATAAGGGATCTCATCTTTTTAAAAAAATATATTTTTATTGATTTCAGAGAGGAAGAGAGGAGAGAGATAGAAACATCAGTGATGAGAGAGAATCATTGATCGGCTGCTTTCTGCATGCCCCACATAGGGGATGGAGCCTGTAATCCAGGTATGTGCCCTGACCAGGAATTGTTCAGTGACTTTCTGGTTCATAAATCAACACTCAACTGTTGGTCAGGTTTATTTCGTGTTTATTTATTTTTTATTTTTTGCTCATCCTTACCCAAGGATATTTTTCCATTGATTTTTAGGGAGAGTGGTGGGGGAAAGACAGGGATAGAGAAACATCGATGTGAGAGACACATTGGTTGGTTGCCTCCCGCATGCGCCCGACCATGGCCAAGGATCAAGTTTGCAACTGAAGTATATGTCCTTGATTGGAATCGAACCCAGGACCCCTTCAGTCCTCAGGCCAATGCTATATCCATTGAGCCAAACAGGCTAGGGCAGGAATCTCATCTTTACTCAACTGCAAAGGAAGCCACTGGAGAGTAGTGAGCAGGAGAGCTGATGAGATTTACGTTTAAAGGATCGCTCTGGTGCTGCTGTGAAAGATCAGAGGGTACAAGAGTGGAAGCAGATGGGTTCTTATCTTTCCCTCCAGTTTACTGGTGAAGTCCAGGTCTTATCTTGCTTTCTAGAGAGCTCCTTGTGGCCAGGGAGGGCTTCTGTCTCGAAGGTCACCCAGCCTAAGCTGTTTGTCCCAGGCCTGGCCAGGAGGCTTGGTCTTCTGGCCTACGCTGTGTCCTTGGGGACAATCTGGGACACTCTCTACTCTCAGCTGCCGGGGTTCTGCGGCCCCAGTGCGGGTGGAATGTTTGACAGAGGAGTGCACGTGTTCTCCAAACAGACCTTGATTCATGTTTCCAGGAGAAACTTGCAAACAGACTTCTGCCGGCTGCATCCATCAGAGGAGAGATGGCCTCTGTAAACAGAGGCCCACAGGCTGTCTCCATCTTCCAGGCAGACACCTCTCACCGCAGGTCCCTGGCAGTGCCCTGCCCCACCCTGGCCGCTGGGCCCTGCTCTGTGCCAAGCCTTCTCCAGAGCCTCAAAGACACACTGCCTTTCACTGCTCCCCTTTTATAGGTGAGAAAGCAGAGGCTCAGAGATGTTAAGTCAGTTGCCCAAGGTCACAGAGTCAAACCAGCATTATTAATGTATTTTCCTACTATACTCTTAATAAAAATAAGTTACTCACATTTAGTTATTAATACTCATTATATGCCAAATTCTATTATAAGTGCTTTATGTAGATCAATTCATTTAATCCCCACAACAATCCTATGAGGTTCGGGCTCTTCCTCTTTCTTCCCCCCCATTTTTCATATAGGAAACCAAGGCACAGAGAAGGAGGTCCAGTGATGGTCTAAAGTCCTGCTCAGAGTAAGTGGGTATGGCAGGGCTTGAACCCAGGCAGGGTGAACTCAGAGTCCCTATGGCTCAGCACTCCACCACATTCCTCCCCCTCACTATCTCTGTTTGAGAAGTGTAGAAACCAAGGCCCAAAGAAGAGGTGACTGTCCCAGATACCCAGTCTTCAGGTAGAATGGGCCCGCTAAGGGTTTGTGGGCTCTCCCTTTCAGACACTGGGATAGCAGTTGGGGGATCTGATTCTCCCCCCACCGCCTTGCTGCTGTGTGACCTGTGACAAGTCACATCCCCTCTCTGAGCCCCAATTTCCCCATATGCTCAATGGAATGATGACTCCAGCCCTTGCCCACAATATAAGGTCTGCTGTAAACCATGTGAAGGGGTGGTGGCACCAGAGGGACTGCCTGGCCTGGATTCCTGTTCAGTGAATGGAATGTCCAAGCAGCCTGGGGTTGAAAGCCCCATGTGGTGGGAATGGGCTGGGCTTTCTCCACTGTGAGACCCCCCACCTTGGGCTCCAGCCCAAATTGCCAGACACAGGACTGAGAGGAGGCCCCCCTCCAGGCAGGGTGACCAGGAGCCAGCCAGCTGGCCATTTGTCCACAGATGGGTGTGCAGATAACAGGCGTCTGGAGATAAGGCAGGGCCTGCTCACAGCCCAGTGGAGGGCCAGGCTAGCCTCCAGTGGGGAGGTGGGATGGGGAGATAGGGAACTCAGGGTGACTCAGGCAAGAGAGTGCTGGAGGGCTGGACCCCACCAGGAGGCCTGGATCCTACCATGAGAGCTGGTAACAAACTCTCTGCCACCCACAGCACAGGCTGGTGCCCTCCCTTCTTGTGGACCTTCCTCCACCTCCACCAAAACAAACAGACTAAAGCAAACGAGCAAACAAAAACATACACTTGCATCAGAAGTGCTGCGAGGCTGGACTGAGCCCTGGGTTAGCACTGGGTCCCAGTCTATTCCTCCACTGACTTACTGGGCAGCCTGCGTCATCACTGCCTGACCCTGAATCTCAGTTTCCTCGTCTGGACAGTGGGCACCGCACAAATACAAAGAACACAAATAATAACAAACAGCTAACACTGTGACGTGGGTATGTAATTACCACTACTTTACAGGTCAAGAGACTGAGGTATGAAGGGTTGGGTCAGAGAGGTTCAAATCTAAGCCATCTGATTCTAGTGGCAGCCTCTTAACTGCTTGAAATGTCACTGCCAATATTATTAAAGTGCAATTAAAGCAGAACCTTGGTTCTCGAACTTAATTTGTTAGGAAGGCTGTTTGAGAAGCAATTTGTTCGAGAACCGAATCATTTTTCCCCATTAGAAATCATGTAAATTGAATTAGTTCATTCAAGGCCCTCAAAGGATTCTGTTTTAATCTTTCTTATATATAGTACATTTCTAATGTACTGTTTAGTCTATAAATAAATAATTCTTTTCTTAAATTTATTGAACAACACCCTAGAGCCTTAAATGCATTTTTCATATACCTTTGCCTCCCAAATGCTATCACCGGTTAACTACGGTCCATTATCCAATCAACAAAAGTTTTTCTATCTATTCATCTGACTGTGATTGTTGTTTTGTGAGCACTTTCACGCCCTTAACATTAGCATTCTTGATCGCCTCTTTATGTTTTAAAATTGTGCCGATCATATATTTCTGCCAGCAACAAAAGCATTCTTTCCTTTATTTATTGCCTGAGAGATGCTTTTTGTCATGCTGAGGTATCAGTATAAAAGTGTTGCCAGGTTGAAAACTAAAGTTTTGGTCAACACCTGAGACTTTTTTTTTTTTTCCTGTTTGAAATGGGAAACTTTTGGAGGAATAAGATTTGACTGTAGTGCCTATTGCAGTTTTAAAAACACACACATTTATGTTCATGTATTCAAACATTTTTTTTTAAATGTACATGCAAATATTAACAGCGTTAATATCTGGAGCAGGGTTTCTCAGCGTGGGCACTATGGACATAAGCTGGCCTATTCCTTACAGTGGGGGCTGTCTGTGAATTGTTGAATAGCATCCCTGGCCTCTATTCATTAAATACCAGTATTAGCACGGCCCCGACAACCTCAAGCTCTGACGACCCCCATGTCTCCTCTCTTTCCTTTGATAACTCTGATCCAGAGGACCCTATTCACTTGCTAAGCCCTACACTGAAGATTTTGCCATGAGCAAGCAAACACATTGAGATGAGAACACTAAGAAAGATGAAAATTAAAGTCATTGATGATGGATGGCTAAAATAAATGGATGTTGACTGAAGGAGCCAGATGAAGATCAGAGCGTAGGTGTTCTGGGAAGCATTCTGAGACCATCCAGTGAATGCCAACATTTTTCAGAGGGTGGTGTTTGTCTGAATTCACTGAATGGGATGGCGCAGGGTGAGATGAAAGACTGCATGTTGATTCCCAGTCCAGTGCTCTGAACCAAAGAGTGTGAAAAAAACAAATGAGAGAACAGCCCCACCAAGAACACTGTGTTTGCTAGTGGAGGTTCCTGGGGCTCAAGGCCAGAGCTGCACCAGCCCGATGCCTGTGGACAATCACTTATGGAGACAAGTGACCGCAGGTGAGCAGGCCCTGATGTGCCCTTGGGATGGAGGGCAGACAGGCGCACACACATGGCAGTCTGTGTTGAGGGCCAAATGAGGGGGAAGAGCCTGTTCCATGGGCTGGTGCAGGGCAGTGTGAATGTGAAGGTCGACAGAGACTGAGACAGGTTGGGGTGGCCCGGAGCACCAGGCCTAGGAGATAGTGGGGAGTTTTGTCTCCTGTTGAGAGTTGGATAACCCAACAGGTGAGGTGTGCTACCATTTAAAGAGGAGAACCTCTCCAGTTAGATGACCATAATGAGGGTAACAGTGTTCCAATGAGCACTTCCTATGTGCCGCAGTTCCCATAGTGTGCTCCCAGGGTAGATAGAGGCAGGATTCAACTCTGGGCCCCTCTGCCTCCGAAGCCTGTGATCCTAACCTGGCCACTCTAACCCAGAGGAACACTGTGCAGCCACTAGGAAGGGTGCAGTAGGGGCAGTACTCACACAGACGTGAGCACAAACAACCCAAGTGTCCAACGATGAAGGAATGGATAGTAAAATGTGGTATACACACCATGGAATTTTACTCAGCCTTGAAAAGGAAGGGCATTCTGACACGTGCTACAACATGGATGAACCTTGAGGGCATTATGCAAAATAAAATAAGCCAGTCACAACGTGACAGATACCGTATGATTCCACTCATGTGAGGTACCTGGAGGAGTCAGATTCACAGACACAGAAAGTACAATAGTGGGTGCCAGGGGATGCAGGGAGGAGGGGATGGGAGTTACCGTTTCATGGTTACAGAGTTTTGGTTTTGCAAGATGAAAGAGTACTGGAGATTGGTTGCAAGAACAATGTGAATATACTTAACACTAGTGAACTGTACATTTAAAATGGTTAAGATGGTGAATTTTATATTATGTGTATTTTACCACAATAAAAAAAAAAAAGAATGAGACAGAGCTTGGATTCCCTCGGGGGAAACAAAAGCACTAATTTCTGGAATAAGGGCTTTGTTACAGGAATCACACCCTTACACAATTAAGGGAATGGGATTCGGGAGGGGACCTGGCAGAGAAGCGGAGCCGGTCAATCTAAGGCAGTGGTCGGCAAACTGCAGCTCATGAGCCACATGCGTTTTGTGAGCCGCAGTTTGCCGCTCTGTTGACTAATGACTTTGCCGACCACTGCTTTAGGGAAAAACACATAAAAAACATTTTAGTAATGTACTAATGTCTTTAACCTGAAGTCAAAATTTCTGGGTAAGGGTAATGCCTTACGCAGTAGTCAGCAAACTCATTAGTCAACAGAGTGGCAACCGCGGCTCGAGAGCTATATGTGGCTCGTGAGCCGCAGTTTGCCGACCACTACCAGCAAAGGGGCCACCCTGGGAGGGCTGTGAGAAGCTGTGCTTGGGATCCAGGGTGCAAGGTATGGGCCCCTAGAGGTTATCAGGGTCACTGGGACATCAGCTGCTAAGAGGTGAAGACAGGAGGCTAAGGACAGGCTGGGACCTTTGGCCATCCCCGTGTCTGTCTATCAGGGCATTGGACTGCCATGACTTTGAAAAGTTTAAGAGGGGCAGTGTTGATTCATTCCCACTTTCCAAACCTCCACAAATTCCTTCTCTGGCCACCTTGAACCAGAAACCCTATAATGAAGGACATTTGGGAAAACACAGTTCCCAGCTTGGCCAAGATGACCAAGAACAAATCACTTCATGGGGTGATGGAGAAATGATTTAGAAACACCATTAATTGAAAAAGATGGAAAAATATAAAATATATTAGAGGCCCGATGCATGAAATTCGTGCAAGAGTAGGCCTTCACAGCTGCAGCGGCTGCCTGGATTCCTCCCTTGTAGTCACAGCTGTAGCCTGAGCTTCGTCCAGAAGGCCATCCCATCTAACTAGCATATTACACTTTTATTATTATGGACTGGAGGCCTGGTGCACAAAATTCGTGCAGGGGGGTTGTCGCTCAGCCCAGCCTGCACCCTCTCCAATCTAAGACCTCTTGACGGATGTCTGACTGCCTGTTTAGGCCCTGGTAGGATTGGGCCTAAACGGACAGTTTGACATCTCTCTCACAATCCAGGACTTCTGGCTCCCAACTGCTCATCTGCCTGCCTTCCTAATTGCCCCTAACCTCTTCTGCCTGCCAGCCTGATCACCCCCTAACTACTCCCCTGCCAGCCTGATTGATGTCTAACTGCTCCTCTACCAGCCTGTTTGTCCCCAACTCCCCTCCCCTCCAGGCCTGGTCACCCCTAACTGCCCTTCCCTGCAGGACTGTTCCCCTCAACTGCTCTCCCCTGCAGGCGTGGGTCCCCGCAAACTGCCCTCCCTTGCAGATCTGGTCACTCCCAATTGCCCTCCCCTGTTGACCATCTTCTGGTGGCCATCTTGTGTCCACTTGGGAGCAATCATCTTGTGTATTGGAGTGATAGTAAATTTGCATATTACTCTTTTATTAGATAGGATTATTAAATAGGATAGAGGCCTGGTGCATGGGTGGGGGCCAGCTGGTTTTCCCTGAAGGGTGTCCTGGATCAGGGTGGGGGGTTCCCTTGGGTCGTGGGGTGGCCTGGGTGAGGGGCTTATGGTGGTTTGCAGGCTGGCCATGCCCCCCAGCGACCCAAGTGGAGGCTCTGGGATTTATTTATCTTCTATAATTGAAACTGTATAGCCTTGAGTGGAGGCCTGGACCTACCAGGGTGTGCAGAAAGTTTGGCTTCTTCCATTGTCAGGGAAACCCAAGCCTCCTGCTCACTCCCTGTCCAACCGGCTTGGTTGGGTTTATTTGCATATTCGCTCCTGATTGGTGGTGGGCGTGGCTTGTGAACGTAGCAAAGTGGTGGTTAATTTGCATATTATTCTTTTATTAGATAGGATATACTAGAGGCCTGATGCAAGAAATTCATGCAAGAGTAGGCCTTCCTTCCCCTGGCTACTGGCACCAGCTTCCCTTTGGCACCTGGGACCCAGGCTTCTCTCTGGTACCCAGGATCAGGCTTCCCTTGCAGCCTCAGCTTTGACAGAAGATTGTCCAGAAGGACATCCAATCTAATTAGCATATTATACTTTTATTACCATAGATCTTAAATTGTAGTAAAGTATACATGACATAAAAATTGACAATTTTAACCATACAATTCAGTGGCAAGAGGTCATTCACATTTTGTACAACCTTACCACGATCCTTCTCCAGAACTTTCTCATTATCCAAACTGAAACTCTCAGCATGGGGACACACACATCTCTACTCTAAGCACACAATACCTCTGGGAATATACCTAAGAAATTAGCAGTGGTTGTCTCTGGAGGAGGAGACTCACAGGTAGGGGTGGGAGGAAGATTTACTGTTGATGACTAATTTCACTTTTATTCCTTTGTATTGTTTTTTAAAAATTTATATATATATGTTGATTTCAGAGAGAAAGGGTGAGGGAGAGATAGAAATATTAATTTTGCGCCCTAACTGGTTTGGCTCAGTGGATAGAGCATTGGCTTGCAGACTGGAGGGTCCCAGGCTTGATTCCAGTCAGACATGTACCTTGGTTGTGGGCACATCCCCAGGAGGGGGTATGCAGGAGGCAGATGATCAATGTTTCTCTCTCATTCAATGTTTCTGACTCTCTATCCTTCCCCCTTCCTCTCTGTAAAAAAAATCAATAAAATAATTTAAAAAAATATATCAATAATGAGAGAGAATCACTGATGGCCTGCCTCCTGCTCGCTCCCTACTAGAGATCCAGCCAACAACCTGGGCATGTGTCCTGACTGGTAATCAAACTGTGATCTCCTAGTTCATAGGTCCATGCTCAACCACTGAGCCACTAGGCTGGGCTCCTTTGTACTTTTTGAACATGTTTGTTTGTTTGTTTGTTTATTTATTTATTTATTTATTATTTTGGTAGAAGCTGCCCTCATTGCTTAATGCTGGTTGAGTATAGAAGGAAGGTGTCCTCCTGTTTTTCAAACAGACCAGAGCATGTAACTACCACCTTCCCCAGAACAGAGGGAGGTGGAACAGAGATTGTGTGGCCAGATCCTTCCCCTCTCGGGGCCTCAGTGTCCCCTTATACAAGGGAAGGCTTGTAATTCTTGGCAAGTAAGAGTCCATGATACTCAGGGATATCTTGATTTTAATCGGAATTCCTCTGCAGGCTGGGTCTTAGCAGTGGAGGAAAAGGCCAAGATGTGGGGAGATACAGAGACTTGCCCCTGGTGACCTGAAGACAGCCGGGGGGATGGGATTAGAAACTAGAGTTCAGAAACAGCCAGGGGCTGGCCCCAAACAAATTCAGCAGTGGTCATGGGAGCCACAACTCCCATTGAACAAACAAGGGACCCTGAAGGTTTCCTCGCTATTCTTGTTTCATTTCTTCTCTTACATTGTAAAATACATTTATAATTATTAAAATAACAAATGCTCACTTTGTACCGAGTCGAACACAATCACTGTAGAATGGATGTGTCCAGGGCCCTGGAGATGGTAGGACGGGACATGACCAATGCCTTCTGATTTAGGCAGATTTCCATTTGCACTTCGGCTCACTTGGCTTACAGTAAATGCCATATGAGAGTTTGCCATTGCTATTATTATATGCTGTAAAATAAAATGGCTACATACTGCAAAATAAAAACTGAACTTATTTCTTGTGTTTAAAAATAATAAGATAGGCTTGGCCAGTGTGGCCTAGTGGTTCATGTGTGACTTATGAATTAGAAGGTCACAGTTCTATTCCTAGTCAAGGCACATGCTCAGGTTGCAGGCTCAATCCCCGGGTGGGCCAGGAGTGGGGGGGACGGGTGGGGGCCATTGGGGGGGGGGCGGTTGTACAGGAAGCAACTGAACAATGATTTTCTTTCATCATTGGTGTTTCTATCTCTCCCTCTCCTTTCTCTCTGAAATCAGTAACATGCATGCATGTGTATGTGTGTGTGTGTGTGTGTGTGTGTGTATGTGTGTGTAGAGATAGATAGATGGACCTGAATACGCACACACACACACACACATACACAAATATATACATACATACATATATATATGTATATATACATACATATATATATATGTATATATGTCTGTATACATATATATATATAGCCCTGGCTGGTGTGGCTCAGTTGGTTGAACATCATCCTGTGCAATGAAAGGCTTGATTTCAGTCAAGGGCACATACCCAGGTTGAGGGTTTCATCAATCTGGGTATGTGCTCTTGACCAGAATCAAACCTGGGACCCTTCAGTCTACAGGCTGATGTTCCAACTACTGAGCAAAACCCGCTAGGGCTGGCTTGACTTTTAAACCTTACAAATATATATCTTTTAAAAAACAATAGGCTGATCAACTCATAACCCAGCCTAATCATTTATAAGGTTGCCCACTGGTTATTTCTCACTAGGGGCCCTGAGAAATGATGCCTTTTAAGCATTTCAGAGGTAATTTTCTCTTTGTAATCCATCTGCCTCTCTCCATCCCATTCCTCCCACCAACCCCCATCCTGCCCAGGCCCATGGAGGAAGGCCTCTGTGGGATTTTGCTCCTTCTTGAACTCCTAACCTGACTTAAAGCCCTTCATGACCTTGCTCCTGTCACCCTTACCACACACACATTCCCTAGTAGTGTGACACACTAGCAGACAGATACAGTACAAAAAGAGAAAGTGGATGCGTAGGGACTCCTGGTGTAACAGTTTCCTGGAGGGCAGAGAAAGTTAAGCTGAGCCCCAAAGGCAAAAGGGAACAGGACAAATGTTCTAGGCAGAGCGAACAGAGTATGCAGAGAACAGCCGCAAGAGAAAGGTCTTTGAGTTCAGGCCTAAAAGGTGTACATGAAGCTGGAGCTCAGTTTCCCTATGTGCAAAATGAAGGAGGAGGAACTTGCTCCCTAAGGCTTCCCCAGGCCTGAGATGGCAGTCCATGCCTGTCCTCTCTGGGAGGTGACATCAGGATGACCAGGGAAGCCACTGCTCCCCATACCCCCACTGGCCTCTGACTGGGATAAGGAGCAGGGATGCAAGGACCCTACCCCTGATGTTGGCGATGGTCCCGGTGCCTTTAGGTCCTGCTCCTGGAGAACCTTCACCCAGGGTTCCAATCCTCTTCCCTTTCCTCAACAGCCTGAAACTGAAACGAAGCTGGTGGAAGGGTCTGCTCAGACCAGATGGATAATTCCCCTGGTCTCAGCTTTCCTAGCTCTGACTTTCTTGGTGCCCAGGAGAGGCTAGCTCAGTGCACCCAAAGGCTGCAGCAGGATCGCCACAGTGACAGGCTGAGCAGCTCCTGCTCCAGAGGCCTCTGTGGGGATCGTGGTGCTAACCAC
This sequence comes from Lasiurus cinereus, assembly GCA_011751065.1. NCBI lineage: Eukaryota > Metazoa > Chordata > Mammalia > Chiroptera > Vespertilionidae > Lasiurus > Lasiurus cinereus. The sequence goes on from JAAGEH010000434.1 coordinate 13,391,656, forward strand.
GCAGGGTGACGGGGCCTCGGTGGGGCCCTTTATTGGGCAAGAGCCCACAAGGGTGGCCTGTGGAGGGAACGTGCTTTACCCACAGGAGCAGGCTCGGGTCGGGTTGCGAGTCTGGTTAATGCCTGTGTGCATTAGGCCTGTCGCCCGCTGACAGGATTTTTTGTTTAATTGGAGGCATAAGAAAATAATAACATCTGTCGGCATGAGGAAGGCTGCAGAAGCCCAGTGGGGAGGGTCCTCAGGGAAGTGGCGGGAGTCTACAGTCTGGGCTCTGCTGCACGAGCCGGATGGCCCTGGGCAAGCCCCTTCACCATGGACCTTGGTCTTGTCGTCTGGCACTGAGAATGTTGGGCCGCAGCTGGCTAACTCCAAGTCTGCTACAAAAAGCACCTGTATCAGCACTTTCCAGGGAGCCTGCTACATTCAGATTCCCAGGTCCCATTTAGCTCCATTGGCCCAGAATCTCTGAGGCAAGAGGTCTATGAGTCCCCATGTCCTCTCCGGTGGGGAGAATTAACGCCGAGGCTCCCAGTTGTCAGCACAGGAGCTGAAGGTCACAGGATGTGCACCAGAATGCTAATGGGTGGCATAACGCTAGTGATTTCATTTTTTCCCTTTGTTTTTAACTGTTGAGCCCTTGCTGATTTTTCTACAGTGAACATGGATAGCTGTGTAACTGACAAAAATAATTCAGGGGGAGAATAAAATGGCTCTACAGTTTGGATTATCATCAGCTTTCTTGGTAGGTACTCACGTAATTGTATTTAAATTTTATTCTTCAATAGTACTTTCAATTTACAACAGGAGTGTAGGCTTATCAAAACAAGTAAAACAACAGAACACAAATTGAGAGAAGCTACGGTCACTGCCCGAGGCAGACCATTTACACTATTCCTCTTGCTCAAGAGCAGAGTCCCACAGCCTGGGGGATGGCCTGTTTCAGATTTGTAGTTGTTGCTGTTGCTTTTACAGAAATTAAATCATCTTGTACAGGACCCTGCAACTTGTTCTTCTAGCTTGACAATATAATGGACATCCTTAGAAGAGAAAACTAGCTCTATTTCATGACTTTCTATATATTTTTTGAAATATGTTTTCATGGATTCTTAGAGAGAGAGAGGTCGGAAGGAAGGGGGCGGGAGAGAGAAACATGGATGCAAGAGAGAAATATCAATCCCACTTGCACACCTACCAGGGAACGAACCTGCACTCTGGGCATGTGCCCTGACCGAGAATTGAACTGGCAACCTTTCAGGTACACAGGACAATGCCCAACCAACTAAGCAACACTGGTCAGGGCTCTTTAGAGATTTATCAATATTTAATTTTTTTCTTGCCTCTCCAAATGGAAATAAATAAAAATACAAATGACTCAAAAACTTTGGGTTCCAGTTTTGAGCTTTGAGCTGAACCATTCCATACTCACCCCCTCCAGTACATGCAGACACACATGTACACATGCGTACACACAGGCATGTGCACACATGTATGTGCATGCACATACACACCCCTTTCCTCTCCTTGTATTGAGCATAAAATCCTACCTCATGAAGCCTTCAAGAACAGTGAGTATATCTTAGTCACCTGGGCTCAACTCACAGTATGAAGTCTGACCCTCCTTCTAAATGAGCATCTAAAACCAGTAATAGCCAAGGGTAGAGGGAGCCTCCAGAACCAGCCCCCCTTCAGGCTCTGAAGGTGGAACCTGCTGATTTAGGAGTGGGGGCTCTTTTGCTTTCACACAACTATCCAACAAAGCCTTTAATCCAGAGTTGCAAACTGGGGCAGATCCAGCCACAGACAGGTTCAGTTTGGCCCAATCATCATTACAAATGTGTTTTAAAACATTTTAAAATTGGGTGATTTCACATAATAACCTAGATATCCCTGCTTTTCTTGAAAACTGCAGGATTTTTCCACTCTGAGCCCAAATTCCCGAATGGCCACAACCATCTGACATTGAGTATTGCTGCTCCTCAAGACAGGGCACTGTGCTCAGCTTCACACAGCCCCCACCTGGCCACTCCAGGTCGCCTGCTTGGCCTCTGCAGGTGGGTAACCTCTGTAGGCCTTGGGAGGATCCCTCACCAGTCCACCGGGGGGGGGGGGAAGGGTGAGGGCCTGAGAGGACGCTGGGCCACTGGGCCTCTGTTGGCCCTTCATCCACTGAAATATGTTCCAAGTCACCCCTGTGTGACAAATTCTTCCAGGAGATGCACGAGGCAGAAGACAAAGAGAGGCGCCAAATATATTCCCTTCCTAACTATGGCTTCATACAGACCTGTGACAAACCCAGGCCGGGGGTTGGGACCACAGCAAGAAGGCTCAGCTTTTAGTCCAGTTTGAAGGTGTGACAATTTGGGGGGACTGAACGGAGACTATACTTAGTGATTGGAAATGCTTGTAGGACTTTTTACTACCCAAAGTGACCAGAAAACTCATGGCTTTCATCCAAGGGGCAGGATGATGAGCTTTACAGAATAAACAAAAAGGGGCAGAAGGAACCAAATTCAGTTCCTTCCACGTTAAAATCCATATGATCTGTGTGTTCCAATAATGGCTGCTTCAGGACAGGCCTTGGACATCACATTTCAAACACGTGGCCTTGGCAGATCGGGGCCTGATTGTTAGGCCTGAAGGTCTCAGGAAGACCAGACCCCATCACTTTGGGTTTTGGTGAGCCTGAAACCAAGGTCATCCTGTGTTATGAGACTTGGATTCCTATTTAGGCTAAACAGCCAAATCTGCATAATGCCACCTCCAAAGGGTTCAGTACTTATGTCACATGTCACACCCCTAGGTGAGAGAAGGGAAGGGGTCTGAGCAGGACATGGCATATAAGCCCCCAGGCTGGCTGGTGGAGGTTTCTGACTCCTTGGGCTCCTGACCCTCAATTCTCAAATTCCAGCCACAACGTGATGGCTTCCAGTGGCACCGCGCTGACGTAAGAGGCTATACCTGAGGTCTGTGGGTTTGGTATGTAGGGCGGGGTGCTGGGCGGGACACACAGGACTCAAGGACAGATGCAAAGTGCGCAAAAATGAAGTGAGAAGCCCAGGAAATGCCCTCCCAGGTCTCATTCTGAAACCGGTGAACTATCAAGAGTAAGAAGGCCCTTAGATACCACACAGTCAGTCCCCCGGCACAGACTGGGAAACTGAGTCCCATGTTTGACCTGGGATTTCAGGGGGCTCAGTCTGGACTCAGGCATGAGCGGACTTGAGCCCAGATCTTCCTCTGGAGAACACTAGGACATGAATTTGGAGTGCAGGGGGAAAATGACTCTTTCGGGGAAATGGTGAAAAACCCTTTTATTTAAAAGTATTGCATAGAAAATACACCAACAATATTGTAATAACTATGTATGGTGCCAGTTGAGTACTAGAAATATCAGGGGCAACACTTTGTATATTATTGTCTAACCACTATGCTATACTTCTGAAACTAATACAAAATCATATTGAGTATAAACAGTAATTGAGAAAAGTAAAAAATGTATATAAAGAAAGGAAAACGCTTTTATTTCAAAATGTAGATGGGAGAGTATCAACAATTACCAACTTAGGCCAACCTTGTCAACTCCCACCCTATCCCCCTTCCCATACTATTTTGAAGGGAACCCAGTCATCATTTGACTCAGAAACTGCATAGAATGTATCTCTAAAAGGATGCTTAAAAAAAAAAAAAGAATAGGCACAAAGCCATTGTCACACCTCAAGTTTTAAAAACTAACAATAATCCCTCATCCATTTTCTAAAATATATTTTATTGATTTTTTACAGAGAGGAAGGGAGAGGGATATAGAGTTAGAAACATTGATGAGAGAGAAACATCGGTCAGCTGCATCCTGCACACTCCCCACTGAGGATGTGCCTGCAATCAAGATACATCCCCTTGACCAGAATCGAACCACAGGCCAATGCTCTATCCACTGAGCCAAACCGGTTAGGGCAATTCCTCATCAGTTTTTTTTTTTTAATATTTTATTGATTTTTTACAGAGAGGAAGGGAGAGGGACAGAGAGTTAGAAACATCGATGAGAGAGAGACATCAATCAGCTGCCTCCTGCACGCCCCCTACTGAGGATTTGCCCACAACCAGGATACATGCCCCCGAACGGAATCGAACTCGAGACCCCTCAGTCTGCAGGCCGACGCTCCATCCACTGAGCCAAACCGGTTTTCGGCCTCATCAGTTTTAAAAAATGGCCACAACCCCTTGCTAAGTGAGGAAAGTGAAACAGGATAGACCCTTCTGACCTCATTTTGGAAAACATCATTTTATAATGGTGACAGTTATCAGTGGTAGGATTACAGTGTTTTTCTTTCTTTCCCAAGTTCTCTGCAAGCATTACTTTTTACATTAAAATATAACATAAAAGGAAGAAGGCCAGACTTCTTTTTAAGTCAAAATCCCCTGATTCCAAGCATCCAAGTTTTAAGAGTTTAACATCTTCCACCTTGAGATGGAGAAGACCCAGCCACCCAGACAAATTGGGGGTCTCAGCCACAATGCCCAGGAAAGGAGATGGGAGGGCCCAACTGGCTTTCCCAGCCCCTGGAGAGGAAATGGAAAAGCAGAGGTTCTGGCACATCTCTCCAGCTCTGGTCCCTGATGTCCTGCCACCTTCACCCTCTTACCTTCCCAACTTTATCAAGCCTCACACCTTTCGGGCACTTTGCTGCTGGAGTTGACAGACCAAACGAAACAGAGGCGGACGGTAGATAACCAGAGTCCTTTCTGGCCACACGTAGGCCTGTTGGCTTGTCGGGCCTGGAGGAGAAGGCGTCTTGTTTCCCCAACACATTCCAGAGTCATGTCCCCCTGGCTGCTCGGCCTCCCAGCCAGACTGCCCCAGCTTCCCGAATCTTTCACGGTGGGGACAAAAAGGGAATGAAAGACCTGACATTGTTAGGTTCCTCCTTCCAAAGGATTAAGTCTCCGTGTTGCTGTGTGACCTTGGACAAGTCCCTCCCCTCTCCGGACCCATCTTCCTGGCAATTGGACAGCAAGATAGATAGTTTCTGAGACATCCATCCCCCACTTGCAGCTACCAAACTCTGATTTTGTTCAGAGTTGCTACATTTATCAGAAATAGGAAGTAGATCCACCACACCTCTGAATGTCAGCCTGGAATTTTGTGGCTGCTTCGAGGCACGGTATGAAGGCCAGTTGCTAAAACTTTTTTTGGCAGAGTGTACGAAAGACAGACATTGTACCTCAAGACCCAAAACACACACACACTACCAAAAAAAAAAAAGTCTCATGCAATAACACCTTCCCTTTATTATTTTATATTCTATTCATTTAAAACAAGCTTTTGACCCTGGCCCAGCTAAGTTGGTTAGAGTGTAATCCTGATAAACCAAGGTTATGAGTTTGATCCCGGGTCAGGGTACATATAAGAATCAACCAGTGGATGCATAAATAAGTGGAACAACAAGTCTAAGTTTCTCTTTTCCTCTCCCTCTCTATAAAAAAATCAATACAAAAATTTTCTGATTGCAATCCATTAAGGCATTTTCCCAGTCCAGGAAATAGGCATCACTTGCACTTTGAAGAACGCTGATTGATACAGCTTTGCCCCTATTTCTGATAGACAGTACCAGCCCCGACAAACACAAATGGATTCTTTTTTTAAAAAAATGGATGCTATGTTAACTATTTTCCATTGCTGGTTTTCTCAAACTTGCATGTAGGTACAAATTCCTTGGAATGTTTTTAAAATGCTGATTCTGATCCAGTAGTTCTGAGATGAGCCAAGATTCTGCATTTCTAACTTAGCCCCCAGGTGATTCTGATGCAAGGTTAGACAACAGATAGCTCAGACATTCCACTTCTTTGGTCCAGCTCCTCTTACCAGTGGGGCAATTATTTTCCTCCGGTCTTCCCTTCCCTTCTCCCTATCTCTTTTTTCCATCCTTTCCCGCATATATTTGGAGAATTAATGAGGTTCAAATCACGGACGGCTCTACCTCTCACCAGCTGAGGAACCTTGGACAAGTTATGTACATTCTCTGCGTCTCAGTTGGAAACAACTGTTCTTTTATGATGAAGTACTTTTGAGATAACCCCTGCTAAGTACTTAATACACTGCCTACTATATTTTTATTGCAAATAAGTGTTGATATTACTATTTTATTGCCTAAGTTGGCAAAAATATCACGCACAATCCCACCAATGATTCCACCAACAATGACTGTTTGGGATGTCTTCTATCATATGCCTATTTGAAGGTTTGCTTTTTAGTAGACACCTGAGTACAGCTTTTAGAAAACCTAGTGAAATCTCTCACTAGCATTTGGATGTGGGTTTATGCTATTGCTTTGTCTTACATATAAAGGTTTTCTTATTTAGGAGGGGGGAAAAAAAGCCCAATATGTTTAATTTTATGTTCTGATTTTTTTTAACTCGACATAAGATCATATTCACTTTTCCCCTAGAAATTCATTCTAACAGTGTCAATGAAAGTAGGTGTAAAGCATGACTTCTGGAATCAAGAAGTGGACGCAGACCTCGAATCATTCCAATGAACTTGGCTGACGTCTTACTCCATGCCAGGTGCAGTCTAGCTCTGGCACTGGCCACACAATTTAGGGCCAAACACACAGACCTTCAGGACTGGAGGGTCCCTGGGGGAGGATCTGGGGCCTGAGGTCACATAATGAGGGGCACAGAGCTAAGAGCAGAAACCACAGCCTTCCTCATGAAGGAGGCGACAAGGGACTTAACTAAGGTGGAGAATCTATTTTTGCCCCATTTTACTATTTTGGGTGAGACTTTATTTTAAAAATTCCACACGTCATCTTTCTTCCTAAAAGATGGTTCCTTCAACCATGTCTTCCTAATAAGCACCCACCATGTGATGGGCACTGTATGATTATGTTCTGGATGATCCCAAGAACAGAGGCATGCCTCTGAACTGGCTGTATTAAGCAAATTATGTTTCATTCACTGATTCTGTAACTATTTATTGAGTAATTTCTATGTGCAGGCACTGTGCTAAAGTGCTGGGGATATGTCAATGTATAGAACAGCTTCAGCTCCTCCCCTCATCAGGTTTATAACCTCATTATGATGAGTCATTGATTTAGATGGAAGTGATGAGTACCTAATGCTATGATTAAAATGATGAACATGATCTCCATGTACCAGGAAAAAGTCTTAGTATGTAGTGTCTGGGGTGAAGAAGTGAAGTGAAGTTGCATTGTTCACAGTCTTCTACTAAAGAGAGTCCATTATTGTTAAACTACTGTTGGAGAAAGAAAAATATTTTTAGCATTTTAACTCCGCCTCTTCCCCAACACACATATCACTGTAGTGGTTAAAAACAAGGACTTTGGAATCGTGGAGACCTGGGTTTGAATCCTGCTTCTCCAGTGTCCTAGCTGAGTGACCTTTGGAATGAACTCCATGTGTACATAAAATGGACTTGATAGTGTTGCTCTGAAGATTAAATGAGAAATGTGTATACAGTGCTTGGCACACAGTAAGAGCTCAATGTCACTGTCGTCGTTAGTGTGTTGTGATGGAAGGAATAGATGTCTACCTCATAGTTTCAAGAAAGAATTGCACATTTGTGAATTATAAACACCCCACCATCCTGTTTCTGGGGCTGTCTGTGCTATTTTCTGGAGTCTTCAAAATCTATTCTGATGATTTGGTTTGGTATAAAGTAGGGACTGCCCAACTCAATCCCCACTCACAAAGATAGCTGGGCTGCCTCAGGCAAGGACAACCCTAAACTAATATCAGATAGAGCAAGCAGAAAGCTGTCAGATCAAGTGACAAGACATGGAGAAGAAACATGCCCATGTTTAAATGTCAAGGGTCCTAGTAACAAATGTATCTGATTTTATGCAATTACATTTTTCCCCCTCGGGCAGAGAATGAAAACTGGAATGTTAGGGTTGGAACTGACTTTAGAGATCGTCTAAACCCACAGCTTCATTTAGCCAATTATTTCTTTCGGTGAGTATTTTTGGAAGTCCTACTATGTGGCAGATGTGTGCTGGGTGCTAAGGGTAGGACTGGCGAGGACATGAGCCCTGTCTCCTTTTGGGGTCTATAGGATTCATTTGAGAAAGCTACAGCCCAGACAGCTTAAACAGCTTAGGGTCAAAGAATTTTTCATTTTCTTCCTGTGTTTTTCTATATTTTCTGCAGTAGACAGGTACCACAGTTATTTGTGCATATATATATATATATATATATATATATATATATATATTTGGACTGGAGTCACATAGATGACAAGAGAAAGACTTTATGTCAGTAAGTAGGTTACTCTTCAGTCTCTACTATACACACATAAGTCATATTCTCAAAGCACAGTTCCTGCATCAAATTCTGCTAGTGAGTTTTACTGATTATGCAGCTTCCGTGCGCACTCCTCTCCTATAGGGGTCCCTGTACTGGAAATGTCTTCACCAAGAGGATTGTGATAACCACGGAATTTTGAGAATAAATGGCTATTATAATGATTCCCACGTAGCAAAGAAAGCAGCAGCAATTAAAAAAAAAAGAGCCCAGAAATGTAAATTAATGCACTAAGCTCATGAAAACAAACACATTAATCTTTTATTGGAATAAAGTCAACTCCTCCCTTTTTTTCCTCCAGTGCCACAACTAATTGCATCCATTATGTGTTTTTAACAGGTGCTATAAATCAGTGTGCCTGTGAGAGCAGGCGTGCAGGATGGAGAGAGTGGGGAGCGAGATGGAGGGAGGGGACAGGACTTTTTCCAGCTTGCAAACAGAATGCAACAAACCAAGTGGCGCATTTCCTTAGAGCAGCGATTTTCAACCAGTGTGCCCAGAGCACACTGGAGTGCCCAAGAATTTTTAAAACGAGCAATACCTCACTAATTAGTCAGGAGCACTGACCTCTTTTCCCTTAGATTGTCAAATTAAAAAAATGACAACAGCCATCCAGTGTGAATGAATTAAAATTATACATTTTAAATATTAAAATTATATATATAATTATATATATATGTGTGTATACACACACACACACATATACACATATATATGTTGTCAGGCCAAAAATTAATACATTTTTGGGTGTTCTGCAGAACTTTAATAATTAGTTTGTGTGTGTCATGAGATAAAAAGGTTGAAAATCTCTGCCTTAGAGCAAGTAGCCCAAAGCTCTGTGTTCTGAGAGCTTCTTCGTTCCCACAGACTAGTCCCTTCTCCCAGCCCACCTTGCTTGTTGGGGGTGAGGGGGTGGGGGGGAGTAGGGTGCATAATAGCCTTTTCTGGGCCCTACAAATCATAGCCCTGTCCCAGGTCTTGATTAGGCTCCCTTTACACTGCCCAGCCTCACAGCCCTCAGCATTTGTAACCTCTCTCTTTTCCAGGTTATCATCATCTGTCAGATCTGAAGTTAAACAACAAGAAACATGTCAGGTGAGTGGCTGGGAGAGACACTTGGCTGTTTATGAGAAATATTCCATTACAATCTGATACAAAATGTTAGGATGCATCTGCCAGCGCCCAGCTCAGGAAGGTTCCCCCTTTCCACAAGCAAGCTGATTAGTGCGTGGTTCCAACCGATGTTTATCCTCTCTGACTCCGTGGCAAATGCCCTTGGAAAAACCTGGCTGGGTTGATGGCTGGTTGCCTGGTACATTCAGATTCATTCAATTAGGATACCCAGTTTGAGACATAATGGGTTTTGGCAAGCTCAATAGACTGATTGGTTTTTATACACATGCACAGAAAGATTTGATTTCCTCTGCGGAATTTATGGCCGGGACAAGAGGTAATTACATTAATTTCTGCTCTGGTCTCTAGGCTTTCCTTTTCTGTTCTCTTTTCTGCCACCTTTGTTGTTCTTCTTTTTTTTTTTTTTTAAATAGACTCTTTGGGAACCTTGCTTGCGTGGATGAAAAATGAATTTAATAATTGCCAGCAGTTGGTTTGCGTTTGGGGCTGGGTTCCACTGTGGCTTTGTGTGTGTGTCTGTGTGTGTACTTTTGCTCCATGCTCTGGATGGCTTGGGGAAGCTAATGTGACCAACCTTCCCCGTGTCTTGTGGTGTGTGTGGGTGAGGTGACACAGGTGTCCATGTGGCTAGGGAAGAGCTGGCCACACCCAGGCTTTCTGGAAGGGAACTTGCTCTGATAATGAAGTAAGCCAAAGTGTATGTCCCTTTTCTCCAGTCACCATTCAGGCCCCTCACCTTTCTTTTCTGTTTCTGTTTTGTTTTTCCTCTTTCCATCATTAAAGTTGTCTTCTCATCTCTCCCCTCCAGAGCAAAACTGTACTTCAGAAAAGGGACTGGGAGGGCAGCAGGAGGCTGACTGAGGCGAGTGTGAGTAAGAAGGCTGACTTGACAATGAAAAGGACCTAGACCCCGTCTGCAAAGTTGGCAGTTCTGACTCTACTCCACTTCTCCTTCCCAAGCCAACGCCCTTTTAACCATCCCTGCCTTGTTACAGACGCCTTTCCTCTTTAAAATGAAGACACAAAGAAGACCCCGGAGAGATTTAGAAATTCAATGGAAAAAAAGCAAAAACACGGAGCACTTAACTTCTCTCCCGAAGGACTGGAGAGCCTGCCAATTCCTCAGCAACGCCAGAGCTAAGCATTTCCCCAGAGTCCACATTAAACCCCATTTTGTTTTTCTCGTTTAAAGTGTGTTTACAGTTGACCCTGATGGGAAAGACGACGGATGTACCCTGGCCCCGTTTAAAATATTAAGACTGATCACGATACAGCCAATCTCTTACCTGCAGACTCGGTTTCGGAATGCCTTTCCACGGAAGGGAAGAGTGAGGAGCCCGGAGTGCTCACTAGTCAGCGAATCCGCTGCCAATCTGTCCCCCAACCCGGCGCCCAAGCACTTAGGGTCCCGGGGGATTCCTGGCAGATACGTTCAGGTTCCCCCCATTCATGCCTCCGCCTCCGTATCTTGCTCCGCTCCTGTTACCGGCGGGTCCCCGGGCTGCTTACAGCCGGGCGGGACTGAGGCCGGAGGCAGGAGGGGCTCTCCTCCTCCCTGCGCCCCAAGTTTAAGTTCTCCTGAATCAGGGAGAGCAGCGGGAGCGGCGCCCTCTGCCTCTCCCCAGCTCTGACCCATTCTACCTCACCCCAGGTCTTGGTCTCCCAGCAGGGACTAGGTTGATAACAGCGACGACGTTTCTTTACCGAAATGTTTTGCATTCCTTGGAAGCAAATGCTCCTGCATATAGATCGCTCCCGGCAAGGGTGGCGAGCGGACGGACGGGGACTTGGGCGGCAGGCGGAGCTGAAGGGTTGGGGTGAGCTGCCGCGCAAGCTTGGGATCCTACGCAGCCTGGCTTCCCCTCTGCCTCGGAGCCCCCGCGCTACCTTGCCGCCATTCTAGCGCAGAACGTGTCGCCCCGGTGCGCTCCTTTGCCCAGGAATCTTTCTCAAACCCTTTTCCTGAGATAGAGCTAAGAGGGACTGAGCCTGGAGCAGACAGCTTGCCCTGTTCCCCTTTGGGGACGCTGCCAGAGAAGTGCATGATCCGTAGTAAAAAAAAAAAGAAGAAGAAGAAGGCGGAGAGACGAGGGAGAGAAATTTCGGCTACGAGAGAAGAGACTTCTCGGTGATGACTCGTGAAGGCCCGTGCTCCCGGCTCTGGTTGGACCACGGGGCTCCCCAACTGATGGGACCTGTGGTGCCTTTCTTTTGAACACGTCCCCAGCCCCAGCCTTTCCCCAGTCCCCTGCTGGGGGTCCGATAGCAGGAGGGTCTAGGAGATAGGATAGGGGAGCGGTTGATCCTCCCCGTGGAATTCAGCTGGCATGGTGGCGGGGGGGAATCCCTGACTTGGGAAGCAACAGTCAGGCGGTGGAATTGGCTTTCGTGACATTGGCCAGAGAGAAGCCTCTTGGCATTTAACAGCCAGGCACACAACTGAGCCGTCGGTTAGGGCCCAGCAACAAGCAACCTGGGGCGCAACGGAGCGCCACGAAACTAGGGAGCCTGCAATGAACGAAAACAAACAAAACCCCAGAGATGCCGAAAACACACCGGTGCGCAGAGCACGTCCAGGGACCACCTGAAACCGATTGGTGAGGCTGGCAGGATGAAATTGTCCGGAAAGCCACGGGGGCTGGGCGAAAAGAGCCGGAATGAAATCCACCTGCCGGCCAGCATGCGGCTAAGCGCTGCAGGGATTACGGCAGGGAGGGCTGGGAGGGCTGGGAGGGCCCCGGGGGACAGGGAGGGGGCCTGTCGCCCCGACTGGAGCTGCCTGCCGCTGCCTGCTGTGGGGACGTGGCAGGGGAGGGGGTGTCAGGGCTTTCTGATTTACAACCGCCGCGCCCCAAGCGATCCAATCCCATAAATTTGGGGGCCGTTTTCACCCAAACTGTGAGTTATGATTTTTCAAATAAATACATTTTCCAATCAGACGGGGTTCTGTTTAGGTTGAATGCGTCCTGAAGCAGACGCCTCTCCCCGCGGAAAATACACAGAGGAGGAAGCGGAGCCGGGACACAGCTCAGACGACATAAAAACTTGTGTAAACACGTTGTCATTTACAGACTTCGGAAGGGGAAGGAAGATGTTTAAATCTCCCTGGAATTCTCAGGTCCCAGCCCTGAGGGACGACTCGGAAAATTTAATATTCTTTTTCCATCAGCTTGCTTTGTGTTACCCATTGGACAACGGGCGGCATTAGGTTTGCTTAAATGGATCTTGTATCTTTGTGGCTGTTACAAACCGGAGATTGGATAGGGCTGCCGCCTCCCACCCCTTCGTTTTTCTTTCGGGGAGAGAGTGGGAGAGATAAGCCAGAATAGCTGATTTCAGCAGTGGGGCGTCTGATTTGTAGCTGTGTGCGCCCCGCTCTGGGCCTGTGCTGTGCCACCTGCGAAACAAGGGGCCGACCTGACCAGGGACCAGAGGCCTGTGTGCACACGGGAGCGTGCAGAAGTAATTCTGTGCGCCACCGCAGGAAGCTCAGCAACCCCCCTCCCCCCGCCCGGCCACGCTTCCTGGTAAAAGGTAGAGAAGGCCAGCTTGTGACTTGGACCTTCTCTGGCAAGATCACCCCTCATCCAGGAAAGGGGGGAATAAGGGAACGACAGAGGCTCCCTGGGAACCCAAGTCTCCCCTAGACGTCTGTCTCTACCCTCGCCTCGTCACTTACTGGCTGTGTGCCCTTAGGGAAGCTCCTTCCCCTCTCTGGGCTGGTCCCCGGCTGGCCCTGCCTTCCCGAGCTGGCCAAGGCAACCAGGCCTCACTCCACGAGCTGCTAAGAGTCGTTTCCTCTCTCTCCCCTGACTATTTGCCGTGACTATTCTCCGGTCTCGGGGAGAAGGTTGGGTCAGATCGGACAGTCCTAGACACTCTGTAGACGCGGCAGAAAAAAGTTTAAGGGATTTGCCCGCTCAAGCTGCGGGGTAAATGGCCCACGGGCTGATTTATGGCGCGTTACTGCGCGACGCGATTCCCCAAGACAGCGAGAATATTTTACACCGCGCTAATATAAACAGGCGGCCGGCCGGGTCCTTTTTATGGAGTTCCTGTAATTACCCGCGCCCTGACAGGTCCTTGATTTACGGCCTATTTAGATAAGAGGTCCGGTGCGGGGATTGCTGGTGGCGTCAAGGTCACAAGACTCGGAGGCGGGAGGAGGTTTGCGGTAGGCGCCGGTGCGGGCTCTCTGAGGTCTGCCAGTCCCTTGGGTGGAAGTGAGGGGAGAAGTGACGCAAGGGCGGGGAGAGGGGCCTCCAGGCAGAGGCCTCAGTCACTCCGGAGGTCTAAGGCTTGAAGAAAGAGGGTCCCCTGCCCAGCAGCGTGGCTCAGTGGTTGAGCATAGAAGTCAGAGCCGATTCCTAGTCAATGTGCGTGGGGGTGCAGCCTCGATCCCCAGTGTGAGGCATACAGGAGGCAGATCAATGCTTCTCTCATTGACGTTTCTGCTTCTCTCTCCCTCTTCCTTCCTCTATGAAATCAATAAAATATAAGTCAATAAAAAACATAGAAAGAGGGTCCACTCTATAAATGGGGGAACTGAATCCTGGAGGATGCAAGATTATCCCAAAACAAACAGACAAACAAATCACAGCGAATGAAATGGAGATGGGTGGGATCTGGAGCTGGAATTCAGGTCTCCGGCAGCATCATCCCCACACCTGGCAATGCCTGGTCTCCCCCGCCTCCAGCCTGTGAGAGTGGGATTCTGTAGGGTCAGCAGGGAAAGAGGACTCACGGTGGTAAAAACCAGCAAGGTCAGATTGGAACAGGGAGCTGCTCCATCACGACTCAGAGCGATGTAATCATGTGGCTATGTGACTCCATTTCTCCCCCTGTGAAATTAATCCCTAAAAACAGTCTACTGTTCCTGTGCTAAGAGCTTCACCTGTATTATTTCCCTTAGTCTTAAACCAGCCCTCCTGACAGGTATCCCTCACCAGTCCCCAAGCCCCAATTTACGGAGGAGGAAACAAGATCTGAGTAGAAGAATGACAATTCTGTCCAGTTTCAACCCAGCTGGGCCCAATCCCACGGCCAGGCTTTCTTCAGCACGCCTTCAATACAATTTTCAGCCTCTATGTGCTTAAGCTCTAACTTATCAAATGGGGTGAGAAGTTCTTGTCCGACCTCACCGGCACCATTGGAGAAGGAAGCAATGTTTGATAATGCTCTGAGCCCCAGCCCTTCCAAAGGTGCTGTCTAGGCGAGCACCACAGCGGGGAAGCAGGACAGGGGAGACTGAGACTAGTCGTTGGCCTATAGATGTGGGTCCAGGGAGAGCGGACTCTTCTCCTGAGCCTAGTGCTAAATGGGAGTGTGGGGGAGAGGGAACCGAGGCTGGGAATTACAGACTATGGAGCCTAGCCCCTTCTGAAAAGAGAGAAATTGAGGCTCTAAGAGGGAAAGGAATACTGAGGTGATAGGCAGAGCCAGAACTCTTGGTCTCAGCTTCAAGCATTTCTGGCCAAACTCCTGGATCCCAGCCTCTCTCCCTGCCCCTCTGCAGGGAACACTCTCACTAGGTCCCCATCATCCCATTCCTCTACTCCAAATGCGCCGAAGTCCGGCTGGAGTTAAAAGTGCCTTATGGGCTCCCAGAAGGCCGGGTTTGGAACCTAGGCGCCTTGTGGTCTATGAAGACACTGGAGATCTCCCGGCGTCCACCCTGCAGGAGACTGCCCAGCTTGGCCTATCCTGGAGACGGGGAGATTCCCTAGGGCCTCACTCTCAGAGCAGGCACCAATCATCAGAAGACTTCACATCTCTCACAATCTTCCAGGGAAGTGGGTGGGGGGAGGGAGCAGCTCTCTCTGGATCCCAGGTGCTGGGAGCTCCCTGCTCTTTTAAGCACCTACCTGGGTGTGGGGTGGGGGAAGCAGGGCAATCTTGGGGCCCTCAAGGGGTCTGATGGAACTGGGACTCATTACCCAGTACTGATCATGTATTCCCCATCCCACTAAACAGGCTGGTGATGTGTAACCACAGGAAAAGGACTGGGACACATGGATGGGTGCTGGAGCATGAGTTTGTGAGTATGTGGGTAATTGTGTGTTCCTGTGTGAGTGTGTCTCATTCCTGTGGGTGCTATGATAATATGTATACTATTGTTCAACTTCATTTCATCAATGTGTGCACATGGCTATTTAAGAGAGAACAGATGTCAAACTGAGTGTTTGTGTGTCAGTGTGTAATGTGCAAAGATGTGACAATATTTCTGAGCACCTGTCCATATATAGTAGTGATCATGGCTGTGTACTGGCGTGTGTTTGTGGGACTGAAGGTTTAGTTGTGATGCTGAGAATACACGAAATGCATGATGCAGCTTTTGGATGTTTGTGCTGTGAATATAACTGTGGGAAAATATTAGAAAATACAAACTGCACCCATGCTCAATTGTGACATAAGATGCTGTGCAGCACCCTACAGTGGTGTGTTATGTGGAATGTGTGTGTGCCTCTACTGGAAATGGTGTCTCATGCATGCCCACACACAGTCTTTGGAGGGGCTCAGCTGCAACCTATCTGCATGAGGATGTGTGTGTGCCTGTGTGTGGGTAACAGAGAGATAATGTGTAAAATCCTGGGAATGCATGAATGTTGAAATGCTGTCTTGTATGGGTGTGAGAACACATACTTTTGGACATCTGAACATATGGACCTTTGTGTATGCGGGTGAGTTTGGGTGATCCTCTGTGCAATTATGTGTGCATGTGTAATTTTGGGCCGAGTGTGCCACATTGAGAGCCTTTCAGTGGTTCTCAACCTTTCTAATGCCGCAACCCTTTAATACAATTCCTCATGTTGTGGTGACCCCCAACCATAAAATTACAGTATTTTTGTTTCTACTTCATAACTGTCATTTTGCTACTGTTTTGAATTGTAATGTAAATATCTGTGTTTTCTGATGGTCTTAGGCTGTACAGCAGCGGTTGAGAACCAATAGCAGGGTTGCCTAAGACCATTGGAAAACACAGATATTTACATTACGATTCATCACGGTAGCAAAATTATAGTTATGAAGTAGCAACGAAAATAATTTTATGGTTGGGGGTCACCACAACATGAGGAGCTGTATTAAAGGGTCGCGGCATTAGAAAGGTTGAGAACCACTGCAAGCGGAAGATCCTGCCTGGATTGGGACAAAGATTGGGTGTGTGCTGAAGACTGCGGTCCTTCTCCACAGAGTAATTATTCTCCCTCCCCGACACGCTCAGGAGAGCCTCCACGCCAGGGAGGCGCGGAACCCCGCAGAGCCGAGGTGGAATTGGGCGCCGGGCGCTCCCTCCCCTTGAACCTCTGGCTCTGCTGGGCCCAACCCCAGCGCTGCTGGCGCCAGGCGCCCGGAGAGCGGCGGGTTTCTAGCAAGCCTCAGGCAGGAAACCAGGACTTCCCTCCCCCACGCACCTCTAGGGCCCACAGCCCTAGGGGACCAGGGGAACTGGCCAGCCGGGGACAAAGCGTTTGTCTCCTTCTGTCCTGTAGTACCCCCCCCCGCCCCCACCTCCCACCCCTTTCCATTCACTCCCTTGTTCAGGAGAGGAAATAACACAGTAGTCACTGGCTGTGGGACGCAAGGAAAATCGTTCATCTCTGGGCCTCACTTTTTGTGTCTGTCCAGGAAAGAATTGGCCTTTCCCCCTCTGCCTTTGGACTAAGTGTGCCAGGCACATAGTGGGCACCAATAAGTTATTAAGTGAATGGGTAAAGAAATGAATTTGTCCTCTAAAAAGAGCAGCCACATATTGCTCTTACCCTTCCATCCTCACCGCCACACTGCTTTTGAGGGCTGGGCACACTCCCTCTTCCCACCCAGGGAAGGGGCTGGGAAAGGTTGGCGAGGTGGAGGATCCAGGGGGGAGGACCTTAGCTGGAAACTGCTGCGAAGGGAGGTAAGACAGAGGGCCCATCCAGAAGCGCCATCACCTGGGAATGCCAGGTCCGAGCAGAGCCCAGGGGAAGCTTCCTGAGCGGAGACTGGGGCAGGCCCCGGCCTGAGAGGAAACAGCGGAGGTCCACAGCCATCGCGGTGCGTTTCCAAGCGCGCGCTCCTCCCGCCGAGGGAGCCGGGCGGCCAGGGTGGATGTCCTCGGACGTGCACACCGCTAATTTCTCGAGGTTTGAGCTTTGGCACCGCGTCTTTTGCGGAATCGAACGTTCTCAAGCGACGGGGACCTGGCGGAGTGGGCCGAGAGCCGGGCTCCTTGCGCAGAGGCGGCAGTCAGCCGCAGTACATTCGACTTGGCTAGCGTCGGGTGCACGACCGGCGCGGAACTGCTCCCCCTCCGGCAGGATGGGGCTCGTTGACTGGGGTGCCTGGGGAGGAACGCCAGGAGCCTACCCTGCCTCCAGCAGCGATCCCTCAGCTTCTGCCTCTGACGCCAAGGGGAGCAATGGAGTTCGGGACTCGAGACCTCTGGGATTCCCACTTTAAATTCTGGCGGGTCCAGAACAAGAACCTTTCTTTCTCTGGCCTCAGTTTACCTGTGTGAAGCCAAAGGGTGGGCTCTAGAAGACCTTTTTGCTAAATAACTCTAGATTTCCCCCCTTGATTCCTTGGGTGCGGGTGGCAACCACCTTGCCGGGCGCTGGCAGGCCTGTGCCTGTGTACGTGGCCCCTGCCTCCCCCACCCCAGCCGAAAGCTGGGAGGGGGAGGGGCCGAGGCGGGCCGCCTCCCGGTCCTCTCTCCCCCCACCCCCACCCCCACCCCCGCAGGCAGCCTGGAGGCGAGTGGCTCAAGCTGAGCTTAAAAACAGGGACGGCCACCCCCACCCCCCTGCCATTGGTTCCAGGGAGAGGTTGACATCAAAGCCGTGGCCTTATATAAGCCAGACCCTGAAGGGGAGGCCGCAGAAGGGTTAAACAGGTCTCTCTACGCCGCATCTGTATCTGTCCTCAGTTCGTGGCACCGCCACTGAAGCGGCAGGCTGCGCGCCTCTTCCTGAGCCTGGCCCGGACTCTCCAAAGCCCGCGCGCGCACCCACCGCCCCTGCGGACTCTCCCAAAGCCCGCGCACCCCCGGGAGCGCCGCCGCGAGCTCACCGGTGGCCTCGGTCGTCTCGGGAGTGCATGGGGCGGCACTAAGTGGGCTGGCGGTGAAGACCAGGTGGCCGCTCCAACATGAACCTCGTGGGCAGCTACTCACACCATCATCACCATCACCACCCGCACCCCGCGCACCCGGTGCTCCACGAGCCCTTCCTCTTCGGCCCGGCCTCGCGCTGTCACCAGGAGCGGCCCTACTTCCAGAGCTGGCTGCTGAGTCCCCCTGACGCGGCTCCGGACTTCCCAACCGGCGGGCCACCACCCACGGCAGCGGCGGCCTCTGCCGCTTACATCCCGGACGCCCGGTCGGGCCAGAGCCCGGGCAGCCTGGAGGCCCTCAGCGGCCGCCTGGGCCGGCGGAAAGGCTCCGGACCCAAGAAGGAGCGGAAGCGCACCGAGAGCATTAACAGCGCGTTTGCGGAGCTGCGCGAGTGCATCCCCAACGTGCCGGCTGACACCAAGCTCTCCAAGATCAAGACGCTGCGCCTGGCCACCAGCTACATCGCCTACCTGATGGACGTGCTGGCCAAGGACGCACAGGCCGGTGACCCTGAGGCCTTCAAGGCCGAAATCAAGAAGGTGGATGGCGGTCGCGAGAGCAAGCGGAAAAGGGAGCCGGTAAGTTCGGGGGCCTCTAAGCTTCAGCCAAGGGCGCGAGCGGTGAGCACCCGTAGGCGAGCGCGCAATGGAGGAGTCTGTGTTGCGGTGTGCGAGATTTTGAGAGGCTGCGGGGAGTTCTGAGATGGTCGAAATGTGGGATTGTGTGCACCAGGAAGAAAGATTAATATATGAACGTAATGAGAGATCTTGTTTGTAAGGCTGTGAAATTGTAACTTTGTTGGAGGGGCTATGGAGTCCCTTTTAAGAATCCATTGGTAGAGGTAAGACCCTGAGAAAATACATAGATATTTTGCTTCAAATTTCCAGGGGTCCTTAACTATCCCTGGCTCTCCTGGAGGCCACTTTAAGAATGCTGTAGGAGTTCCTTACTTACGCCCGAGTGTGAATTTATGATTATGGACTTAGTTACTATTTTCAAAGGACCTTTGCTGGAGAGGCTAGTCTACCTACATCGTCCTATAGACTGGGAAACTGAGGCCCAGAGTAGGACTGGAGGCAAAGGCCACGGGCCGGAGCAGTCAGAGGTGCGGCTGGGTAAAACAAGTCAGGTCTTCTACTCTCAGTCCAGAGCACCACTTCCCACGGGCTCATTCCCAGGGCGACCTTGATGGTTTGGTGTGTCACATCTATAAGTGAGAGTCTCTTTGGACTTTGGGGATCAGTCTCTACTTGGCCTTTCTCGATCCTCTCCGGTGAGGGAGACACTTTCTGAAGCCTGATTCTGCTGGCCCAGAGCTGTGGAGCCTCCGAAGGTGGAGATTTGCAGGCTAGAGAACTAGTTTCTCTAGGTTAGTAGGCTGGGGCTCAGGCTACCGCCCGGGAAAGCTGCTTAGAGAGCCCCGCTGGGTTTGGTCTGACCCGCAGAGGCTGGAGTAAACTAGGGAAAGCTCAGCTGGGGAGACTGGAAAACTGGCATCTGCATCTCTGCTCTCAGCTAGAGGAGGTGCAGGCCCAGCGAAGCCTCAGTGGCAGTAGTTCCTGGGCGTCTTCCCACCTTCTACACCTCACGGCCTCTTTTAAAATCACCGCTTGGTTTGTGCTTGAGAGCAGGGCAGGGGTGTGGGAGAGTAGGCCAGGCTGAGTACCCTTCGCCCACTGTCTGAAGCTGCCCAGCACCAGCAGGAGGGTGGGGATCCAACCTAGTGTCCAAGCCCAGGAGCTAAACCAGGGTGGGAAGTCTGTGGGCTGTGTGGGGAGACCAGGTCCGAGAGCGCGGGCGGAAAAACGGTGGGTCTCACTCCTCCCATTCCAATCACTGCAGTCTCTTTTGGGCGCCATCACGCCAAACCTAGGTGCATCAATTTCACTAGACACAGAAAATTCTCATTATGGAACCCCCAGCAGCTGCCCAGCCCATACTGCCCCTACCCCCCAGACTGCGCATAAAGGCAAATTTTATGAGCTTGTTTGCCTATTTCGCAAACAGAAATCCGTCACTTATTTAAAGGCTCCCAGTTACTGCTCCCAACACCTTTCTCCGACCCCACTCTACGCTCTGGCGCCGGGAGCAGAAAATTTAAACCTGTCTCTCTCGCCTCTCTCTCTGTGCATGTCCTCTGGCAGCAGCAGCACGAAGGCTTTCCTCCTGCCTTGGGCCCGGGCGAGAAGAGGATTAAAGGGCGCACAGGCTGGCCACAGCAAGTCTGGGCGCTGGAGTTAAACCAGTGAGTCAAGGCCCCCGCGGAGGACCCCACCACCGCACCCGACCCTGGAGGCCCGGGAGGAGAGGAAGGCGAAGAGTGCCAGGCTGTGGGTACCAGGGGCTTAGGGGGCGCATCCTGCCGAGCCTCTGCTGTGTGCTGGCAGGTCGCTGGCTGCAACAACACACTTGGATCGCACGTGCAATGTCATTTGAAATTGTTTTTAATACATTAAGAGAAAGAGAAATATATATATCCACCCCCATAACCAAGAGGGCGGCTCTTGCCAGCACTATGTTCGAAGGAGAGACTGCGGGACTCCGGACGAGCGGCTAAGATGCACCCTTACAACCCTTCTGGGGCGAATTTGGAACCCCCAGCACCTTCCCCACTGAGCTATTTGGCTCTCTAATTCCCTCTGGTTCCAATCAAAACCCTGGAGTGCTCAATTCCCTAATTAAAATGCAATAAGAGGAATCAATAGTTTACTGCCAAGAACCGAGAACCAGATCGGGAAGATGGAGGGCTGCCTTTTGTTGTTGATCTCCCTCAAACAGTGGTGTTTTTATTTTATTTTTTACTTTTGTTGCTGCACTTCCTACTTAGTTCCAAGGGAAACACATTTTCCCCTTCCTTCTTTTCTTTCTTCTTCCTTCCTCCCTCTGGCTCCCTCCCTCCCTTCATTTGTAAATAAAAGCTTTTCCCGATGTTGAAAAGTTTTTATGTATTTAAACTACCTACGATGCCTGCTGTGCTCAGGTGTTTGTTTATTCCCCCATCCCCACCCTTTTTCTACCTCAAATCTATATGACCACTCACCGTCCTCTCCCTTTGCCAAAGCAGTATCTATGCTCTTGACTAATAAAACGTTTTCTGAAATCAGAGGAAGCCTGTGTGATGTCTTGGTGGGTATCCCTGGCTTCATTGTTTCTGCTAGGTAGAGAGCCTCCTGCTCCTATTTTTTTTTTTCCCGATAAATGCCAAACCAAACTACAAGTCATGTCAAGGGGAGCGGGCAGATAAAGGACTTATTCCTCGAAGGAAGAACAAAGCTCTCTTTAGAACTTAACTGCGGGACAGGATAACTTTAGTAAACCCACAGAAAGGAATTGGACCCAGATTGTCGGGCTGTGATTTAGATGGGTCTAACACCGGGTTAGCATGCACTCGGTGTCTGAAGCAAGTCTGCTGGGGTTATTAGGAAAGGGCAGTGAAGCTGGGGAGAGAGGGATGTGTTCAAGCATACTGTGTTCATCCATATTAAATGAAGAACCTAATTGTGTAGGTAATGGTGAGGAAACTCACTGGGAGCCCAGTGCTTGTGCCAGGGCCAATGAGCGTCTGCTTAGCATAGCTCCAGCACGCAGTTAGGGCTCCACAAGTCGAAGCAGCTACTATTTTGTACAAGAGCAAAATAAGCTTGTGAATGGTTAAATTGAGATTTTAGATTTTTCTCCAGCAGCAATGCATTAAACAACTAGTTGTGAGAGCATATGGATTATGCAAAGGGGTAGTGGACGGCAGTGCATGCTAGTTCTGCCACTTGTGTAGGAGAGCCATCTTTGCACTGCCACGTGCCCACCCAGGGCTGGGTGTGGGGGTGAATAAAAGAGGGTGCATCTTTAGCGCACGCTGGGCTAAACTGGGGCCAGCATATAATAGAGTACAGGCACCTAGTTTGGCTTTGCTTGTGTGCAACGGTGCTAGGCACTAGGCGAAGTGCTTTTTTGCTTCCGAACAGCTCCCACGATTGCCTGCGGGTCGCAGAGTCTGCAGTGCTTGTATGGGTCTCCGATGCTCTTTCTGGCGGAATCTGCGCGTGGGTCCCTGGGGTCTTTCTAGCCCCACACTGGGAGCTGGGGGCCCTGGCTTGGGGTCCAGAAAGGAGACCCCCGGCAGCTCTGGGCCAGGTGTGTCCAGGCGCCTCGTCCTAGCATCGGGGTGAATATAGAGCCCCATTAGTCTTGGCTGTAAACACCGTGGCAGGGGCCCAGCGGCCACGCGGGCCTTTCCGGACACGAAGGAGTTAATAAAAGGTGTTTTATGGACGTGAGGAAATGGTGGGGGAGGTGTGAGCTTCTCTCCACTCCTACCCCCCTACTTTTTTCTTTTTTCCCTCTCGCCACCCGCCTCCAGATCAAACAGACCGGTGATTTAACTAGGGCAACACCTCGCGGTAATGAGCCGTCCTGGCACACCCCTCCCCCGGCCTCAGTTCCCGGCCCCAGGCCCGAAGGTCCCTCGGGCAGGGCAGAAAACAAAAATCGTGGTGTTTTTTTCCTCCTTCTTTTTTCTTTTCCTTTCCTAGAGCTAGAAAGCCCCTTGGAAATCCTGGTACGCAGGCACTGAGACACTGAGACTCAGGGAGCAAACCGATCGACCTGTGCCAGCATGGAGGGGGCCTTACTGGGATTCGAACCCAGGACTCCAGTTCGGTTTTCAGACCATCCTCAGTCTCAATGCTGAGCGCCGCTCTGGGGATTATTTTTAGTACCCAAAGTATCCGAGGCACGGGAAGAATGCGCACCGGGTCCCCTTTCTTGCGTCCTGTCTAGTGAAAGGAGAGAGGATGCCTAGGGGTACGGCCTGCGCAGCCCCAGCTATGTTTGCCTAACCAGGCCTCCTCGGAAACCCCATCGGTCCGGGCCCACACCCCCTTTGAACGGGTGGAGCCTCAAATTTGGCCCCAGCCGCGTCTATCCCAATCTCAGACCTAGGGCTGGGAGCTAAGCCGGGGCATGCCCATTGGGGAGGAGGGTGGGTCGCTGGGATGTCCTCCCACTTTCCCCAAGCCTCATTCCCGGGCTTTGAATGCCCAGCCCCCATTTCAGGACTGGAAAAGCGGGACCCCTGGAGAGGAACGGAGCAGTTCCCAGTTCCAAAAAACTCAGTCTCTGGACTGTCTCTCCTCTCTTCTCACTGAGCCTCTCATCCTTCTTCAACCCCCCTCCCGTGAAATGGCTTTAGAGCCTGGCTTTTACTTTCTTATTCTCTTCCACGGTTTAAGGCTGTTTGCCAGAAACCCACCTCAGCCGGGCTGTGGCAGAAGCAGTGCCATTATTATTATTTTAAGGGCATCACCTTAAAAAAAAAAAAGGAGAAAATGGAATGGTTATGAACTTAAAAGTAAATTCCAGGAATTTCTCGTAAGGAAATACTCATTGGTGTTACACACCTTTAACTACAGGACTAGTCCACTAAGGAGTGAAACATAGGAAAGGACCCAGATGGGCTATAATTACAGAATTACAACTGGTTAAAGAAATCCATCCATACAGTGGGTTACTACTCAGCTACTAGGAAAAAAAATGTGAGGGTTGACATGGAGACTGGTCATAATATATTATGTTGAAGGGAAATAAAACCTCTCCCAGGTTACTGAAGACTGTCCATCATGACCTGTTTTATGTGAAAATAAATTAATGAATGCAAAATATCATTCATGGAGAAAAAGTGGAAGAATATACATCAAGACATTTACACCTCTACCTCTGAGTTGAGGGAATAAGGATAATTTTGATATTTCCTCCTGTGTAGGTATTTTTTTTTCCTACTCTTTTCCCTAGGATATTTTTCCATTGATTTTTAGAGAGCGTGGGAGGGAATAGGAGAGACAGAGAGAGAGAAAAATATCGATGTGCAAGAGTTGTATGGATGCATGGATCGATTGCCTCCCACATGCACCCTAACCAGGACCAACCAGTGATCAAGCCTGCAACTGAGGTACATGCCCTTGACCAGAGTCAAACCTGGGACCCTTCAGTCTGAGGGCCGACTCTCCATCTACTGAGACAAACCACCTAGGGCAGTGGTCGGCAAACTGCGGCTCTGTTGACTAATGAGGTAGGGCATCTACTTTCTTTAATACAATGAATAAGTATTAGTTTTACAATAAAAAAGTAAGCTGCAATCAAAGGGCAGGTCTTGCTGCCTCCAGAGACATGGTTTTTCCCCACATTTTAGAGCACCTTCAGGATGTATGTGTGTGGGTGTGTGCAAATACAGCCTCTTAGTCTGATCTTCCTTGGTAAAGTAAGGTAGAGAAAGAAAGAAGGGATTTTGGGGGAAGAATCTGGGATTCCAACTCACCTGGAATCCTCTTCCTCTGTCCCCACTCAGAGTGGATCCATGTATATAGTGATGAAGGGGTGAGTTTCTTGACCCTCAGATTCTTTCCCAGCTGTAACACTGAATCTAGGAATCGACTCTCTGTTGGTGAAAAATTCAGAATGTTATTCTTTGCCCCAGCCTCTGATGTTTGTTTGTGTAGCTCATTCACCTTTTCTTGGTACCTTCACTTCTCTCAGCACATTTTCCTCCCTAGAAACTAGAAGGAAGCAGGGGCAGGGATTATGGCTCCTCCTGGATGGAAGGAGAAAGGAAAACTCAGAGAGGTGAAGTAACCAGCTCAGGGCCACACAGCCAGTCAAGGGATCAGAAGGCAGCCTGGAGACTCCAGGCCCCGGGCTCTCTTGGAAAAGGCTATGCATCCTTTCCCTTCACGCAACCAGCAGCTAAGCTTATGGTCTTGCTAAATCCTCATAAAAGAAACGAAACTAAGAAATCAGCCAATCTCATTTTTAAATGAAAAGTGACTGGGAAGAAAAAATATGCAGGCTCTAAAGTGTCTGAAACCAGTCTCCTGATTTAAACTGAATTTGTTTGGAAAAAAAAATTTTTTTTTTAAAGCTGAGTTTTTACAGCTGAGCTCTCCCAAACCCATAAAAAAAAAAAAACACAAGGTTTATATGGGAAACAGTGAAAGACTCTTAACTATAATACACAGCGTCTAATGTAAGCAGACATAGACACTATATAAAGCTCCTACAAATGTTATTAAAACAAACAGAAATACACATTTATCCCCACAGAATGGACACAAGAAGGCATTGGACTTGCCAGTTCCAGAAGTCTTATGTTCACTGAAATGTTCAAAGCACCCCAAAATACTGGGACTTCAAAGATCTAAACATTTCTCTCATTTTACAGAAGGGGAAACTGAGACCCCAAAGGGGGAGGGCCCAAGGTCACGTGGGGAGTTGTATTTTTCTCTTCCCTTTGTTTACTTAACACCTTTTACTTCCCAGTGCAGGTTAAAGAACAATACAGTGGCAAGAGACCCTGGACAAGTTACTGAGCCTCAATTTTCTCATCTACAAAAATGGGAGCGATCATTGCCTCCACTTGCTGGGGTTTGTGAGGACTGAATGAGAGAAGGTGTGTAAAGTACTCAGCATGCTGTCCACCGCACGGCTATTTTTAATACATTATTTAACCCCTACAATAATCTTGTGAGGTGCTAAAGAATTTATTTGGCTTGTTTGCTTGTTTTGGAAATGTAGTGCATATTTCTGACAGGCACAGAAGGTAATAGTGACTCGCTCAAGGGCACACGGCTAGGGAGTGGGTTCTTGGTTCAAAGCTCTCACACTCCACATCATGAAGGTAAACTGAAGGCAGGTAGGCAGTAGCAGCTGAATTTCTGAAACTACATAAGGCGGCATTATACAGTAGAAATATAACATAAGCCCCAAATATGAGGAACGTATGTAATTACAAAGTTTTTAGTAGCCACATTAAAAAAGTAAAGAGAAACAGGTGAAATTAAATTTAATAATATATTTTATATTCTTTAAGTTAGACATTTATTTTATTTAATATGTCTGATATAATTTCAACCTGTATTCAATATAAATTTATTAATGAGATGTTTTACTTTTTTTTTTTTAATAGTAAGCCTTGAAAACCGGGGCGGGGGAGGGGAGGAAGGAGGGAAGGCTGGTGTTTTATACTTAAAACATATCTCAGTTTGGACCACAGTGGGAGCGTTCAATAGCTGCATGTGGCTAATGGCTGCCATATTGAACAAACAATGCCGGTTTTAAGGCTCATGTAGCAGGAATATCAGACACATAGCGTTAGTTAATCATATCAATAAGTAGCCACCATTTACTAAACACTTAATGGGTTCAGGCAGCAGTGCTCAATATATATGGGCTCACTGACCTCTCCTAACAAACCACAGAGGGTAATTTATTCACGGTCACATAACTATTAGACCCAGACCCATCTGTCTCCCAAACCTGCCACTTTAGCTGCTGAGTCCCATGATTTTCACCCAGTGGGGTGGAGCCCTGGGTTTCAGATTCAAGCCTACCTTGGGCCAATCATCCTCTTGGGCATCAGTTTTCTAATCTCTAAGATGGGCTAACAATAGCTTTCCCCAACTCACCCAACTGTCAGGCTAAAATAGGAAAACGTTTTTGAAAGGTTTTGAAACAGAGATGATAGCATGAGAGAAGGGGCCCAGGTCAACAGGGAGGTCTAGACTGGCACCCAGATCAGCTGGTTGGATGAGCTGGGTGGCGCTGGGCAAGTTTATTATCCTTTCTGAGCCCCAAAGCCCTCTTCTGTAACAGGAAAAGCAGAATAGCTCAGAGATGTGAAGATCCAGAAGCTCGGAGCCTGGCCCCGAATAGGCAGTTGTACACCTGAGCTGTTACTACCGCTGCTATTGTAGTTGGGGCTGGGCCGCAGGGCCTGCTGTGGATGCAACAGGGAGTGGCAGGTAAGGGGAAGGGAACATGGCTTTGCCCTGCGCTCAGCTCTTGGCTTAGGGTAGTATTCTGGCGGCCCAATGGGGTGAGGGAGGTGTGCATGGGAGTGTGAGGACGGTTAGTGTGGTGGAAAGAGCCCTGGACCCAGAGGTCAAGAGAAGGGGGTCCAGCCTGCTGAGTGACTTTGAGCGTTTCCTTGCCCCTACCGGACTTGGGTGTTATTTGTATAAAATGAGAAGATGGGACCAGAAGATCAAAGCCCCTTTCTGCTCTGACTGTCTAGGTTTTTCACAACAGCATTTAGTAAACAGTGAATAATATTTATAGTGCTTAGTGAATCATATTTATAATACTGCATCTGTGAGGGGGACCAAACATGCCCCCTCGCCTGCCCTCGCCTCCTGGGGCTACCACTAGGGGAGGCCGCCACCTGGTGGACGGCCGCCTCCTTCCTCTGGGTTCTGCAGAGAAACCAGGGAGGACGCCCGACTGCCCGCTACAGCGGCTGGAGGAGACCCCCAGGGCCCACCTTTTCTGACTTTCTTTGGCGGTTTCCGGAAAGAAGGGACCCAGAGGGTTCACGGAGGAGCCGGGAGTCCTGGGTAGGAGGCAGCTTCCTGAGGGATGATGGGGCCTGACAATCCGAGCCCGCTGAGGCTTCCCTCCTCCCTAGAGGCACCTGGGGCAGGAGTCCGTATTTCCCGATCACAGGAAGGCTCCAATGCATCACCTGTTTCCTTCCGTTTCCTCGCGTGGCAGCGGCTGAACAGAGCGCAATCTTCTCCTGGTAACTGAACATTCTTTTGCCCCGATTGCACCGGGCTAATGGCGCGCAGGGGGGCTGTTCCCGCTTGCCCTGAGTGCCTCAGACTGGTGGCTCCGGAATCCTAACAGCATTCACTACCCTGCATCCCCCTGCGTGTCATTGCTCTGCTTCAGTGGTTCTCCACCTTCCTAAGGCCGCGGCCCTGGCATACAGTTCCTCATGGGGTGGTGACCCCCAATCATGACATGTTGCTACCGTGATGCGTCGTGATGTCAATATCTGCCTTTTCCGATGGTCTTAGGCGACCCCTGTGAAAGGGTCGTTGGACCCCCAAAGGGGTCGCGACCCCCAGGTTGAGAACCGCTGCTCGGCTCCTCTGGGCGGTTCAGGTTGCCAGGGACACGGAGCCAGACTGGCGTGGGTCCCGACGCCGGCTCGCCATCCGACCCTGAACGAGGCTACCTGTCCCACTCCTCCAAGCCTCCGTTTCCCCTCCGGGACCTTAGGGAGAAGCACTTCTCTGCAGGCTTGCGTGAGCATTTAGGCCAGAAGCAGTAATAGGACAGTCATCCTGAGCACGTTTCCCCTCCGGCGGCGTGGGAACTGTTCTCAGGGCGGAACAGGGACAGAACGCGTTTGGAAAAAAGGTGCCAGAAGCAGAAAGACAGCACCCTTACCGCGGGCGAGGGTGGCGCCCCGTGGAGCGGTCAGGACGGGCCCGGCCGCCTCCGACCTCGTCTGGACGCGATAGACGCACCGGCCCGGCCGGGCCCCGTCTTCCCTCGGCGGCCCTTCTTCCCGGGGGGGTTCGCTGAGCTTCCGGGGACCCCGTCCCCTCTTCGGGGTGCTGCCTGCTGCCGTGGCGGAGTCTGACCTCTGCCCGCTGGCTGTGCCCCGGAAGCCCGACCCACGCGGGCATGCGGCCTCCGGCGGGGCACCGAGCCCCCCAGGCCCAGCCCGCACGCACGCGCCCACGCACGCGGCCAGAGCCTCCGGGGCGGCGTCCTCAGCCGACACCGTGGCTTCTCCGAGACGCCCAGCGCCCACGCACGCGCCCACGCACGCGCCCACGCACGCGCCCACGCACGCGCCCACGCACGCGCCCACGCACGCGCCCACGCACGCGCCCACGCACGCGCCCACGCACGCGCCCACGCACGCGCCCACGCACGCCGCCGCCTCTGTGGCTTGGGCGCCGAGCCTTCGGCAGGGGAGGCCTGCTTCCCCCCGCGGTCTGGCTATGAGCGCCCCCAAAAGCCCCGGCTCCTGGGGGGCCCGCTGTTCGCAGAGCCCGCACGCAGCCGGCCCGCAGCAGACACGCCTTTTCTCCCCCACATTTCGTCTCTGGGCTTCGTGTCTGATGGCTGTAGGGTTGCTGACCCCCACGTGCAAGCCCCTCACTCTGGCGTCCGAGGCTGGGTGCTCGGTGCTCGGGACTGGGCTTCCCGCACCCGCAGTCTGTGTCCTCCAAGGGCCTGCTTAGGAGCCTCTTCTTCCAGGGAGCGCCCTTGACTTCCAGAGAGCCCTTTCCTTCCTGGGTTAGTTACCCTTTCCCGGGATTTTATAGATACAGGCGTAGTATGGCTGCACACGGGGTTGGCACATAGATGCGTTGATATGCCCGTAATATGGTCATAGTCACATCAAACGCAGCTCTGTATGTGTACGTACACAGGGTGTGCCCCCCAAAATGCATGCACATTTTGAATAACTCTAAAGGCATAGTGAGTTAAATCTGAAAAGAAACATCAATGGAGCGCTCAGCTGTTAAAGTCTGTATACATTTTTTTGGGGGGGTACACTCTGTATACATATATGTAACTATGCATATCCACATTGTATATACTCATTAATATAATTTGTATACATTTATACATATATAGTATACATGTCTAGTATTTCTAAGAATGTCATTAAATTTATGATTTTTATGATTTTGACATATATACTTATGCTATGGATTATGGTAATACATAATTTATATATAGTAGTTATTGTAAGGCTAGAATATAAAAGTATAATCTTTTTCAAAGCAGTCCCCTATTATTGGAGGTTGTTTCCAGTTCTTCCT
This sequence comes from Lasiurus cinereus, assembly GCA_011751065.1. Lineage (NCBI taxonomy): Eukaryota > Metazoa > Chordata > Mammalia > Chiroptera > Vespertilionidae > Lasiurus > Lasiurus cinereus. The sequence continues at coordinate 13,421,815 of JAAGEH010000434.1, forward strand.
TGTTCTAAACAGTACTCCCTGGAGATAGCAGCTTATCCAATTAGAAGGCAGCAGGGCCCAGTGGATTCTGGGGTCTGATAGACATGATTTTGACTTACATCCCCACCACTTTCTGGTGACCTTGGGCAAGCCATTTCACCTTACAAACTTCTGTGTCCTTATTTATAGTATAAAGAGCATAATTGTATTCATAGGGTCCTAAGGCATGTGAAGTGATTAACACGGTACCTACCACTTCGTAAGTGCTCAGTGAAAAAACAGCACTGTCTGGGAGGCAGAAGATGAGGATTTGCTCTGACTTCCCCACTTCCCCAGTGTGACCTGAGTATCATTATTTCGTAGCATGTGACAATACCCAGGGAATCAAGTGCTGTCCCAATTTAAGATTGTATTCCTGTTTTTTTTACTTCTATTGTTTTCTACAGGTTTTAGGAATATGTAACAAACTATGCAAGCCAAGAGTATGTATTTTGAAGACGCTTGAAAAAATTGCTGTTTTATAGATTTGGTGAAAATGGCTCAGGCCCATTATAAACAATTTAGACAATCCCCCCAAAAAAGCACAGAGGAGACAGTAAAACTCCAGATCCCACCAACGGGACTAGCGGTGGTTGGCATGTTGGTTGTGGCCTTCTCTTCCTTGCTACGTTGGGTACCCAGGACAGGACAGCTGTTCCATAAATGTCTGTTGACTTCAACCAGATTGACTCGTTAACAGCAGTGCTCCAGGTCTGTCCCTCCCAGCCAACCTCTGACAGTTTCATTAACCCCATTAAATCATGCAGGTGCCTTCACACCTCCTGTGCTTGTTAATCTCTGTACAGCTCCGGTAAGTTAAAACCTGCCTGGGAAGTTGGATGTACCTTGTTAACCTCCATTAAACCCTATTAAATTTCCTAACTATAGTCTTAGTAACTTCTAGGAGTCCCTCATTAAAGTTTAGTAAATCCAGTTGATGGGGGGACAGGGGTGACTGTTGTGGCTGCACTGCTTCAAAGCGTGACATTCCCGAGTTCTTTGATGGTGGGATTGACAAGTGTCCCAATCCCGGAGTGCCTCTAGCTGTCATTGTTACTTGGGCAAGTTCCTCCAGCCTCTCCGTTCACACCTCTGTGGACTGGAGTTAATAACAGTTCTTACTTAAATGATTGTAGTGAGGTTGAATGAATCAATGCAAACTGTAAAACTAGAACCATGTCTGGCATGCATGCACACTGCACTTACAGCTCTTATTATTTCTGGATATGAAAGATACTTATAAACCAAAAAACTGTTATGTAAATGGAAGATTCAATAAAGACATTAAATGTGTCCCCCTACATGCTAGATACTTTGCTGGAAACTGTGGATTATTTTCACTCTGGTTTTTTTGTTAATCCTCACCCGAGGATATTTTTTTCCATTGACTTTTATTGAGAGTGGAAAAGAGGGGTGGGGGGAGAGAGAGAGAGAGAGACAGACAGACAGACACATAACACATCGATAGGCAGCTGCCTCCACACGTCCCGAGAGGGCTAGGGATTGAAACTGCAACCTAGGTATGTGCCCTTGACTGGGAATCAAACCTGCCACCCTTTGGTGTGAGGGCCGACACTCTAACCATTGAGCCACCAGCCAGGGCTATTTTCACTCTAGTTTTATGCAGACTGAAGACCATCCATTTGAGTGGTTCGTCTTGATTGTCTCTGTGGCTGTGCAGGTCACTTCAGAGCTGTTTGAGGTTGAACACAGCTACTTTCCCTCCACGGGGCTCAGGGGGTTGGGCTCAGTGCTCTCTAAACCTGGATGTACATACACATTCCCCAGATTTTGTAAAAATAGTTTCCTGGGCCCCACTTGAGAAGATTCTCATTTAGTAGGTCTCACTGGGAACTTTTGACCACCATCCAGATGAGGTTGAAGCTGCTGGATTGGGAAACCTTTGGACCCGAGGTTTGGGCTTGAGCCTTACTTGGGCAAATTAAATTTGTATTCCTGGACTTCAGCCTCTGAGCTTTCCATTCTGAGAATGGGGATGGGGGCCCAGGAAGTACATTGTAAGAGTTCTAAGAGGAGATTCTGATGGGGGTGGCAAGTGCCACACATTAAAAAATGCTGACCCTCAGATGATCTGATATTCAATATTCTGAAGTCTTTTCTGAAAAGGTGTCTGGCTCCCAGTTAAACTTCTGTTCTAATGAAACATTAGGATGTGGGCTCATCCTACCTAATAGAGTGGGAATGTGCAAATTGACCATCACACTGTAACAAGACGGTTGTGTTCACAGCAGAGGCAGGGATTCCGTAACACAAGATGGCTGCGCCCATAGCAGAGGCTGAGGGCTGAGTTCCCATACCAGCCTTAATGAGCAATAGCAGGGACCTGAGGCTGTGTGGTCCTGGGCTGGGGCAGGGGACTTGAGGCTGTGACCCCCACCTGGTGGGGCTTGACAGGAGACCTCAGGCCATGCCCCCCACCTGGCAGAGCTTGATGGGGACTTCAAGGTGTGCCCCCGCCCCGGTGCTGGGCCAGACAACCTGACTGCCCCCCCCCCCACCAGCCTGGTCACCTCAACTGCCCCCTCCCCACTAGCCTAGTTGCCCCTCACTGCCCCCTTGCCAGCTCAATCAACCCCAACTGCCTCCCCCCCTCTCCCCCCTGCACCAGCCTGGTCATCCCCAACTGTACCCCCAACAGCCTGGTTGTCTCTAACTGCCCCCCCCCAGCCTGGTTGCCCCCAACTGCACCCCCACTGGCCTAGTTGCCTCTTACTGCCCCCCTCTGCAGGCCTGGTTGCCCCTAACTGTTCCTCCTGCAAGTCTGGTTTCCCCCAACTGCCTCTCCTGCTGGCCTGGTCACCCCACACAGCTTGCTGTTCAGTTGTTTGGTCGTTCCTCACTAACCCCCCTGCTGGCCTGGTCACCCCATGCAGCTTGCTGTTCAATTGTTTGGTTGTCCCTCACTAACCCCCCTGGTGCCTGAGCGTAGGCAGCCATCTTGTGAGGGTATGAGGGTCAATTTGCATATTACCTTTATTATATAAGATTTCCTCTAACCTCCCCCCCCCCGTTTTTTAAAGATATATTTTTTGGTTTTTACACGAGAGGAAGGGAAAGGGATAGAAAGCCAGAAACATTGATGACAGAGAGACATTGATCAGCTACCTCCTGCACGCCCCCTACTGGGGATGTGCCCGCAACCAACGTACATGCCCTTGCCGGAATCGAACCTGGGACCTTTTAGGTCCCAGGCTGACGCTCTATCCACTGAGCCAAACCGGTTTTGGCTAATTCCCTTTTAATGTGCATGAAGTTCATGCACTGGGTCATTAGTCCTTCTATAACAACTGATGTCCATGGATCCTCAGAGGTCTAGCAGAACTCAGCCTGTAGGGGGAAGATTGGGGACAACGCACCTCTCAGAGGTTCAGTGTGTGATAGGTTAGAGGATGGGGCAGTACCCTGAGGTTAGACGTTAACATATGGGAAGGCAGCAGACGGGAGTGGAAACAATGAATTATGTTACACCTCAAATGAAGAAGCAATGCTGAAAATTGGAACTTCCTTTGCTTTCTGAAGGAAATCAATTGAGGGATCTCTAAGTCAGTGGTTCTCAACCTTTTTAATGCTGTGACCTTTTAATACAGTTCTTAACCATAAAATTATTTTTGTTGCTACTTCATAACTGTCATTTTGCTACTGTTATGAATTGTAATGTGTTTTCCGGTGGTCTTAGGCTTTACAGCAGCAGTTCTCAACCTGTGGTTCATGACCCACAGGTTGAAAATCACTAGCAGGGTTGCCTAAGAGCCTCGGAAAACACAGATATTTACATTATGATTCATTAACAGTAGCAAAATGACAGTTATGAAGTAGCAATGAAAATGATTTTATGGTTGGGGGTCACCACAACATAGGAACTGTATTAAAGGGTCGAGGCATTAAAAAGGCTGAGAACCACTGCACTAAGTGATGGCCTTCAGCAACAATCCATCATCAATCCCAGTGGGAGCCAAGACTCCCACCCTCCTGCCCCAGATGCCTCCTGAAAAGTCATCCTCCACACTAAGAGTGGGCGGGAAGGAGGAAAGAGGAAGGACACTGTAAATTTTGGTGCTATTTACAGTTTTAGAGCTCACATGTATTACTTCTAGTTAATATGCTAAAAAATATTACATTTCTTTCCTTTCATTCTACTGAGGACAGTGTGCTAAAATGGCACTAGTGACATTTGAAGTGAAAGACCAGAGTCTGAGGCTTGGCTGGGCAAGGGGCTTCATTCCACAGGGCCTCGGGTACCTTCACCAGTAAAGCTCAGTCAGGTAACCATATCCTGCCTGGGGACTTCATTAAAAGGCCAATTCTGGTTCAGTAGACAGCTTGGCAGTTGAGGAGGGAAGACAGATTTCTAACAAGCGCTCAGATGATGTGCCAACTGTTATAAATAATTTGGGGACATTTAAACATTGGGCTATTTACATAAAAGTCTCTATTTCTAGCTCCGCTTGTCAAACTGCAAGAACTGGCATTCCCACATGGCAACAATGGGCTGGAGCTGGGTAGTGGCTGCCCTCAGAAGAGACCTGAGTTTCCCAGTTTGCAGCGTGCCCCCTGCATAATTTCCATTTGCAGTTCTCCATCCCATTTACTTAGGATTCTCACTTTACAGATGGACAACTAAAGGCCCGGAGAGGGAAGCTATTTGCCAGGATGTCTGGTATGCTGTGCAGCATTCAGGACTCGACCCCGGGCCCGAACTTCTGTTCCAATCTACACTCCCTTGGTGTGCACTGGGACTGAACTCGGGAGAGGAGCAGCTAGTAGTTGGAGCTGGGAGGAAAGACCACTGTCATCAATCACTGTGCTTCGCAGCCAGGGCCCAAATGAGAAAGTGAAAGCAGCTGAATTTCACGTGGACATACAAAGAGAACAATAGAGTTACTCATTCAGACCGTTTATTAAGAGGGAAAGTCGGGCCGTCCCATCTGTGTGATATTGCAACATGAAAAGTCACATACATTACTAAGGAGACCTCAGAGAAATGAGAGCCTTTCAACAGTACAGAGCCATAGATTACAAAATTAAAATACAAATGATCCCCCACGCTTGGCAGGAAACATGTACAATATGAGGAGGCTTGAAATGGAAGGGCACTTGCTTTTCAATAAGGCAGTTACAAAATGGACAGAAAACCCACACCCCCAACACTCTGATGGGCGTTAACGGATAATAGAAATGTAAAACAGGGATCCTATACAACCCTGACATTGGCAAAGATGCTTTCACTAAGTGAAAGCAACTGAGGGTTTGTTTTCAGATGCAAGCTAGATGAAATAACTAATTGTAGACATTCTACCTTAAGAAAAGGTCCCACCTTGTCCCAGTCTATCTGAAAACATCAGATCACCTTTACTTTTCCTAATCATGAATTGGAAACGGTCAGTAATAAAAATGAAAGGAATAAAAAGGCACCCCTAAAGCACCATGCTTCCCAGGGCATGTTCCCGAGCTCACCTGTTCTTTAGTTCAGCCGCTTAGCCCAGTAAGGAGCTGGAATTTGCGTGCATCACAGGGCCACAGAGCTGTCTGTACCATCAGTACCAAATGAATCACATAAGCTCCAATGACGACCTGAAAGGCCGAGGTCTGATCAACAGATCACAGAGCAAGACCACTTCATGAGAACTTAAATTCTGGGACAACACTAAAGCCTGCCAGGACTTTTGAATCCTAGTCTTAAAGTATAGGCTAGTTCTGTTCACCCCTCCCATTTGTTTTACAAAACTCAACTGAGTGCTTCAGTCCTAATCATTCATTCAACCTTGAGTTCTGCAGGTTGGTCTTGGAAACCTCTACTTAGTTGCAAGGTCTCAAGAGTCTGAGGCAGGTCACGTTAGACTGGATTACAGCCATGCTGCAGGACAAGAGGTTAGTCCAGAGCAGTGGTCAGCATACTCATTAGTCAACAGAGTGGTAAACCACGGCTTGTGAGCCACGGTTTGCCAACCACTGGTCCAGGAATGCCATGTGATTCAAGCAAATTTTTTTTGGATTTTAGTTTCCCATCTCTAAAAGTGAATTGGACAATAGCAACTTTATAGGACTTTCTAGCTTGAAAATCTGGCACTACTTTGACACTGAGGTATGTGGTGCTTACACTCCCCCAGGTTCCTTAGCTGTTTCTTGATAAAAACAGTATGTGAAGTACTTATAGGAATCTTAAGGTACAAGCCCTCAGCAGCCATAGAAACTTTAAATTCCACAAAGAGCAGTATTTTAAGATTTTTCTAGATAAGGTTTTCCCTAAGTTCTGTGAGCATCAGTTTTTGTGGGACAAATAAGGCCTCCTCTGTCTTGAGATTTTTTTTATCAGGCCAATAGGACCCCTGCCTCTGCTGATGCCCTCGGTCAGCTTTAGCAAGAACAAGTGAGCGAACCAGGTGGGTGGGATTTCCTTAACATTCTCCAACAAGGAACTAAATGCACTAATACTTACTCAGGAGTGTGGGGAGTTGAGGACCACAAAGTGTCTATCTGCTACCAGCTCCTTTTCACAAGACACTTGCTATGCCCTGGGACAATGCTAGCCATTAGATCCTTGGCCAAAATGAGCAACTTCTTCCATGTGGCTCCCATTGGGCAGAGACTCAGATGGAAGTTACAGAGAACCCAGAAAAGCCAGAGGTTTGCAAATATAGAACCAGTTACCCCCAGGAGGTAGTGAGTTCTCTGTCCCCAGAGGTGTTTAAGCCCAGATTGTTCAAATCCTTGGTGGGATGGCTGTAAGCAGAATGTCAGCACCTATGGGCAGACTGGATGGAATGACTTAAAGCCCCTTTCCCAACTTTTAGATTTTGTCATTGTAATGACTGAGAGCCTTCAGATGATTTCTAGCAGCAGCTACTTTGGGTTGGGACAGCCTATTTCATTAGGCCAGACCCCTGTAGTGAGCTTCTTTTCTTAGCTTCTCCCTTCTACCAGGCAGTTGTCTAGGATATTACCAGAAAGTTTTCCACAAAATAAACAGCTAAAATGCCAAGGTTAGATGCAACATTCCAACTGCAAACAATTAGGAATCTCTGTCTCTGAAAGGCCAGCAGTGAATATCCAGCCGTGACAGGAACATCTAGCAGTGTGGCGGCTGGAACACATAAGTGAAATTCCTCTTCATTTTACAACGCCAGTCTTGAGTCCTTAATCTTTCGTGGGATTCAGTTGTGATCACTGTCAGGTGTTGTTGCAAACCTAAGAGCTTGTTCATTGAAATAATGAGCTTTCTGTTTTTTAAAAACCTTAAAATGAAGCAATATGAATAGCAGGATATTAGCATTTCCGTGTGACAACCTTCAGGGCATGTGAAGAACCACACCAGTCCGGAACTGAGGCAGGATTTAAGAAGACCACTCCAGTTCTGTTTCCAATTCCAGTTTTGCCCAGGAGCACCAAGAGGAGAGAAGGCAATGTTGCAATGTTACAGGTGGAGAGAAGCGCAAGAGTCCTTGACAGGTGGCAGAAAACGCAGGCAGCCAAGGCGAACACTGCTTTCCCAGACCCACTGCTCCCTGAAGCCAGAACCAGCTGCTTTGGGGGGCTGGCTACTTCCACAGGCAGAGCCTCCTGCCACGAAAAGCCATGGAGACTGCACAAGAGACTAAGGCAAGTGGTTTAGTGGTCTGATGACAGAACAAACTTATGCACACAGGACAAAAGTAAGTTCAGACAGCTTTGTTTTTTCTTTCACCCAAAAAGTCTCCAAGGTGAAAAAGATCCCCACAATTTCCACTTTCCAAAAGTAGCTCTCTTTAGAGGAAAGACAGCATGCGACAAAGCGCACGCAGCATCTGGCTGCAGGGGGAGTTTCTCTGGGCTTCACTTTGGAACAGAAGCATTTTTACAGACACATGAACAGATGGATCCTAACCCACATGTGCTTTTACAGAAGTATACCACTGTCTCTCTCAATTGGGAAAACAGATTTGCTGTTAGAAGAACAGTGATGTGACCTACAGATCCATCATTGGTTTAAACATCAGAAGATACACCTTAATAAGATAGGGACATTTCCAGAGGGCAGGTTTCCAATGAATGCCTTAGCCTACAGGCCCAGCTGCCCTCAAACTCCAGTCTGATGAGGAAAAAAGCCCCCTGACAAAAGAGGACTTGGTATCGGACACCATCAAAGCCTTTCTAATTCAGCCTCAGGAATAAAACCCAGATAAGCCACACATCTTTGGGCCTTCTTGATCCTTCAGCTATGAGACAGTGTCTAAATACATATTGGATCAGAATGACTAAAACATTCAGAGCACCCTGACGTGCCATCCACAGCCAGGTGTATTAAAATAAGACCCCTCACAGTCTAGAGTATGTTCTATGTACATTCATTTATAAATATTTAAAAAGGCTGCCATCTGCTAGACATGCATTTTGGACATGGGTGAAAGCGCGCTGCAATGGAGCACACTGAGTTTTAGTGAGTGGCGGCTCTGTCTCCAGTCCACAGAAAGCACGGCACTGCTCCACAGACCTGAATCCACTGCCCTGCTCAGTAGGGATTTTCATTCTTCTCTATGGTGGTACTCAGATGAAGCCATCTGTGAGACATTTGATTCTCTGCTAGGCCAGGCTGTCTACTGCCCCTTTTAGCATTTAAGGCTTAAGAAACAACTTAGATTTAAAACAGAGTAAGAAAATGATACTTTTGACCCTAGTGTATGTCAAGGTGGTCAGAAATTAGCATCCACATCTTTTTTTTCCCTTTCTCCCATTCCCTGTCTACACCCTATGCCCCCAATACATTGATTAGAAAATTTTGGAAAAGCAGACTTTTGGATATACAGCTTTGATTTCAAAGGATACTTTGGCTGTGACATAATTAGATAGAGGAAGCTGAGTTTTTTAACATAAAAAAATCAGGTAATTAATACTTAAAAAATCATTTTAGCAATCTTTCTCCCTAAAAGGGAGGCAAATTGCTCATAAAAATGAGCATTAGACGGCACTGACCTTCGTTGCTCAAACCCATGATCTGTTGCTGACCCCCGAGTGCAGGGCGTCAAGGCCAGTCAGACTTTCTATCCCAGCACTGGATTTCTGAGCAGGAATCACCTGGTCCTTGGCAGCTTTTTTGGTGAGTGTGAACTACGGGTTAATACTTCTGAAAGTGAGCCCTAAACCACTAAGCATCTCCATTTGCCAAAGCATTTATGGCCCAGGAGAATGACCTAAGTTGGAATATATAACTTCACCCCGAAGAGTGAAGCTTAGAGGAGAGTACAAACGGCTGCATCTCCTGCGAGGATCTCTGCGTTCGCATTTCTGGAACCTCTGCAGATACAGTGCGGCACATGCAACTTTCCTGAAGTACTAATTTGAGCTGAAACCTCTTGTTGGCTCATCAGGATTTCCTCCGCATTCCAGAAGTTAAGTGGTAAACCATAGAAATGGCAGAGATCTCATTAACTGGAGGAGCAGAGCAGATGTTACAAGGCTGGCACTATTAGTGACAGCTCTATTAGCCAACAGATACTGATTGAGTGCCTACTGTGCCTAAGGTGTAGGGCCAGTGAGGGGGACCAGGGTCAAACTGATTTGCTGATAAATGACAAAGCCTGCAACAAGGTGGGGCACCCACGTCCCCAGCACATTTGGGTCTGTTCACGCACATCCACCATCACCCACCTCTACCCTGCCGCAATGAAGAGGCTACATTTCACACGTGGCAGTATGGGATTATAAAGTGATTACCAAAATATTTATATCCCTAATTTCCAGTAGCACTGACTTAATGCTGTTTTAAATGCTGTAATACATAATTTTTCTTTCATTCTTTTATGATCTTGTTTGTTCAGTCCAGTAGTTGCCTTAAAAGAAAGTCTTCGTATACACATGCTGAATCAGGAGAATATAACCCTCCTGACCAAAAAGATTTACAGTATTTATCATTCAAACATTTTTATTTATAATAAAACTTGTAAGTCTTTATGGGCTTAAATATAGGAGATATCACCTGTGCATTAAACATTATACTTCATTCCTGGAAGATGTGCTGCATCCTCACTCAAGCTGCTTGCCGCTCTCTGACTTCTGGTCCAGTCTACTCTTGTTACTCTTTACCATGTAGATGAAGTAGGCAAGGGTCTCTTTTTCATTCACAGGTATGTTCCTGAAATGTCGACTGACAGTCTACATGGAGGCAAAAAAAAAAAAAAGAAAAAGAAAAAAAACACACACCAAAAACCATGCATAAATCAGGGCCACAGACTAAATTGTGCAAAAGAGGAACCAGGAAGTTGCTGCTAGAGCCATGGAGGGAGTTAGGATCACTACAGAACTGTCTGCAGAGCTGCAGAACTCAGACGACTCATTTTCCCTGGGGTTTAAGTGACTGGTTTCCAGGCTTCCAAAGCAGGACTTTAACCCTCAACACTCCCAAGATGCAGTTCTTTCTATTTCAGTGGCAGCCGGCTGCCCATCATGATCTCAAAGTCATCCCCATGGATGAAGACACTAGGACTGCTCTGCTTGGCCAGATGCTACCATAACCTCTCCGGCCCTGGTACTTGGCAAAAAAGTGTTTTTGTCAAATGAGTAGCCTACTGAACAGATATAAGTGTGTGACTCAAGAATTGATCTTGAAAGACAAATCAGATTTGAATAAAAATGAACCATTTACTCTCTATTCCTGAAACTTTGCTTTCTCTTATAAGTCCTGAGAATAGGTATCCTCTTGCCCCACCTAATCCTATCCCTTCCACCAGAGGTGAATACTGGCAAGTGGGGAATGCAATCTTAAAGTAGGAAAGGCTTGTGTGCTCCTATGTTTTATGTGGATACTGGTGAAGAAGTTTAAGAAAAAATGAGAGATCAGCAAGATACCTCTAAAGGAAAGACAAAAACCAGTGGGGCTATGAGCCTTTAAGGCAGTGTGGTTCTCAACCTTTCTAATGCCGTGACCCTTTAATATAGTTTCTCATGTTGTGGTGACCCCCAACCATAAAATTATTTTTGTTGCTACTTCATAACTGAAATTTTGCTATTGTTATGAATTGTAATGTAAATATCTGTGTTTTCTGATGGTCTTAGGCTCTACAGCAGCGGCTCTCAACCTGTGGGTCGCAGTTTAGCCCCATAGGGATCAGGCCTAAACTGGCAGTCGGACATCCCTCCAGGGGTCCCAGATTGGAGAGGGTGCAGGCTGGGTTGAGGGACAGACCCACCGCCTGTAAATGAATTTTGTGCACCGGGCCTCTAGTATTAAAATAATAGCCAATAGAGCATTTTCCACCATCTAAACTATGTTAAGAACTCAGGGCAAGAGAAACCTTTCTTGGGCTCCATTCTTGTAATAAGTATTTCTATAACCACATCAGAGTAGAAGAAATCAAGGAAAAAAAACAAACAAAAAAGAAAAATAGCTCCTATAGGACGGACATGTGTAAAGGTTCTGAAATGATTAATCTGACACATCTGATATGTAGGAAGGACCATATCTATAAAGAATCTTGGAAAATAAGATTCAAGCAAACAAACAAACAGAACACTCAGGGCTTAGAATCAGGAGTCCTGAGATTCCAGGCTCAATTCTGGAATCACACCAATTTGCTGTGTGAGTTTAAGCAAGTCCTTTCCTCTCTCTATGCCATGTGTTTTTTTTTTTATGAAAATCAAAGCCTTTCTAAGTCTTATACTGTGGGATTCTAAATTGTACAAAAGATGGACTAGAAAGCTGCTTCCAGAGCTATGGAGGGGTTTATGATCCACAGGCACACAGAGCAGGAGGGAGAATCAAGGTCACCATCAGAGGAACAATACTGGCTCTCTCTTTGGAGAGCACAATTTTGTCTACCTACTTCTGCTAACTGGGCCTTATTGAAGCCTGGTCTGGTCTGCAATTTGTAGTGTCGTTTATAACGTCGCAGAGTGTTCACCTGTAGCTGGAACAGATCAACCTGGAGAGAAGAGGAGAAACATATTATCCATCACCTGAGCAGCCAAGACTCACTGAGAGCCCACTATGTGCCTAGACTACACTAGGGGTGGGGTGGATATAACTAAAAGAAGTCTTAGAAATGGTCCACTGAGGACTAATAACTAGCTGGGGAGTCAAAAATAACAGTGGAACAAGAGTTCTGGCTGGGGAAGGATGGTTCCAGAAGGCTGATGGAAGCGTGAAGCTTAATTAAGGAGAGCAGGGTTTAAAAAGGCAGTGAGGAACAGAGAAAGAGTAGGGAATGAGTCAGATCATAAGCACAAAAAGCCAGGAAATGAATAAATGGGCTAGGGGGTCACAGGCAATCCTGGTGGGCTTAAACAGTGAAACTGGGTGGTAGCATGCCAGGTGATAGTCCAGGAAGATGGATCTAGAGGTGGTTTGATGGGCGGGGACAGGCCGAGGGAGATGCTGTAGAAACGATTCAGAAGTGAGGGGATGAGCAGAGCTTTGGAGGGGTGGTGATGCTGGAGGGGGAAACCAGGCATGAGCAAAGGTCAAACCAGACAGACATTTTGAAGGAAGACAGGCCAGAGTTTGGCAGCAGACTGGAGAGAGAAGTGTGAAGAACAGTGGGAAGTACTATTATTCTCAAATAGTGATTTCCTAGGCTCTGCCTTCAGGTATTAGAATCCTTAACAACCCTCCAGAGAAAGCTCCAAAGCTACTGTGGCGAGTGTACAAATCAGCAGGTTAGGGTCAGGGTCTCTGCAGATGACTGGATAACAAAGGGGAAAGGACCCCCCCTTTTTCTCCTAACACAGAAGAGAGGAAAGCTGCACAGTCATGAAACATTGAAGGCCCAGAAAGTTGGGCTGCCTTTACCTGCCTCTAAAAGAGATGTTCTTGCTTCAGGCAGGTGGAGAGCACTTAAAAACAAAATGAATGATCAATATGAGGGACCAAAGTCCTTCATTCTTTTCAAAACATTCCTCAAACCTTTTTCTTTTTTTATTTTGCGAAAAGCATTTAAAGATTGAATACATCCATTTCTTTATAAAATTTAATAATGCTAGAGGCAATTGGAAGATACATTAAACCAATGTTTAAAAAGGGGACATAGGGAGGGACAGAGGGAAAGGGCTATATTTTCAAAGGTTTCCTCATCTGCAGACAAAAACCCTCCTACTCTTTCTATTCCTTCAGTCATTTCCACTGAGTGCTAACAGGCCACTGTCTTATGAAATATTCATGCGTCAGATATTCAATGTACACTATAAGCGGTTCTCCTTTGCTGAGTCTTAAGTGAAAACAATTTAAGTAGAAAAAGAAACCGATATTCCTTCCTGTAGCTTGTTTAATGGACACTGGCACCCTGAAGGAAAGAGGCCTCTGGTTTAAGAAGCCTAGGTCTCATTGTCTAGTGCAGCGGTTCTCAACATGGGGCAATTCTGTCCCTCACCTTTACCCCGAGAACATCTGGCAATGTCTGTAGACATTTTTTTATCACTATGACTCGGGGAGTAGTGTGACTGGCCTCCAGTGGATAGAATACAGGGATGCTGCAACACATCCTACAATTTACAGGACAGCCCCTACCACAAGAATTACCTGGCCCCAAATGTCAATAGTGCCAGGGTTGAGAACCCGTGGTCCAGTATAATGACTTTGGAATGATCCTTGGGAACAAGCCTGGACCAGGAATTGGAGAGTTGACAGAAAATCAGAGCTGGGATGAACTGACAATGTGTGCCTTCATTTTGCAGTCTAGAAACCGGGGGCGGAGAGTGACTTCCTCCAAACCATTCAAACTCAGTCTCTAACTTTAAGACAAACACAAAGTTTGAAAAAAGTTGACACTGTGGTTGTATTTAATCATTTGCCAGGTTTTTCTTTAAAAAAGGCAGTGTGGCCTACTGAAAAGGGCACCAGACTGGAGCCCCCAAACTGTCTGTGTGACCTCAGGTCCTTGTGCCCATTTGCAAAATGATGGGGCAGTCAGGCCAGTTGATTTCTAAGCGTTCAGCATTACTCTGATTCTGTGATTCACTTTTCAAATAAGTCACAGCAAAACAAAGGGACTAAAATGACTTTTTAGCACAAAAAGCAGACCACGCCAGAGGTAAGGACCAGATTAGAACCCGTCCTTCCAGTTTTTTCAAGCTGATGTTTTTGACTGTTACCTCAGGAATGTCAGTGTCGTGCTCAGGAGAATCTCCACCATCGTCACTTGTCTTCCTCTTCCTTTTATTTCGTACACTTTGGATGAAGTTTTTGTGGAAATCGCAGATATACAGGTGCCTTACCTGATGGGAAACAAATAAAAGTCAGAGTTGCTAATTCCATGGAAAGAGCATCTGTCAATTTAATGGGCTTCTTTCCTTTTCTAGGCACCGGAGAGTGAGAAGGAAGAAAAAGGTGCAGGCCATATTTTCAGACGTTTCCTACTGAGCTGCAGAACAAGACATCCACAAAGAGAATACTCCCATCACATTGAGAGTGTATTATAAACTAAGTCCTCCCTGAAAACCTGTGGCCCACATTCAGCTAGGAGAGATCCCCTACTATAAGGGAGGCTTTTCAGGTAGACAGGAAGCATTCCAGATGCAAAGAGCCAAGACTTAAAGTTTCAGGTGAAGATGACCAAAGTGTGAGCAAAGGAGCCCTAGGGTAGACAGTATTAGGTGGAGGTCACTGCTCAGGTAGGGAGAAATTGGGGAGGTGGGTACACATCAGAACAGCTTTGACTTTCTTTCAAATGAGACAGTCCCCCAAGGTTTTTGAGGCTGGGAATGACATGACATTTTCAGACCTATAGGAGTTATGAACTTAACAACAACAACAAAGACAGGAGAGGGACTACGGTCATGGGATATGGGACACACTATTTTGACATTGATAACAGGATGACAACTCTCTGAAATACTTTATTTCTGAGCATCAGCTTCTAATTATTGTATTACCTCACAGCTGTTCGACAAAGAGAAGTGGAGAGAGATGCAGACTTCTCACAAGGTGGAAGCACATAGAAGAAGCTGCGCCTTACTGCTGACTTTCTAATACAGGCTGGAGGCAGAATAGTAAGTGAAGGCGGCACAGCAGCTGAGATGTGAAGAATATGCTTTTATTTAAGAATGTTGGTACCAGGTTGATGGGGAACCATTCAAAAACCTAACAAAAACCTAATGCCTGTGGAAATGACTTGGGGCTGTTGACACTGAAACAGATGCTGCACAGATGTTCTCGAGAGGCTTCTGAATTTCAGTTTATTCTTTAAATTCTTAAAGAGAAGTGTAAGCTGATAGGAAACCAGCATCAATTAATTCAGGCCTTTTCATGGAGAAAATATCAAAAACTGCTTTTTATTCCAATGAAATACCACTTTCATGTGGTTGGATTAGTGAGTCAAGAGTAATTTCTTATACTATGATGGTGTCTTACAGATAGTAGGTGCTCAATAAAAGCTGTTCCACCAACATAAGCATCCCTTGCATCCAAAAGCAGCGGAGGCCAGTAAAAGTCACCATTTACATATGATTACAAATTGGAACAGCTTTGCCAGATTCAACTCTGAAAAAAGGTCTTTCAGACACAGCAATCCCAAAGAATCTACTTGATATATATACTACTGGACATTATCAGGGAAGAGAGCAACTCTCGGCATACTCTCCTTCCCTGATAGGAAGCTGGCCTCATGTTAGCCACTTCCACATGTAAAACCCAAGAGACTGAACTCCTCCTTAAATTCACAGAGACAAACCTTGTAGGAGGAGGAGAGGTGATTTCCTGGAGTTGTGGCTGGGAGATTTCAGGAAAGATAATAGAATAATGGAAAGCTAGATGGAGGAAAACTTGGCAATCACCAGTGTAACCTCGCTGGTCCCAATCTCACTTTCTAGAGGGATAAACTGAAGCCTCCCAGAGTAGGGAAATGACCTGGCCAAGGCCACTCAGGCCTTTTGACCCCATGGCACATGCTTCTTACTCCAATATTTTCTTTGTACTCCCACTTTTCTCCAGAGGAAAAAAAAAAGCTGAAATATATCAATTGGAAGACTGCTTAAAAGCATGTCATCTTATATAATAAAACCCTAATATGCAAATCAACCAAATGGTGAACAACCAGTTACTGTGACACACTCTGACCACCAGGGGGCAGATGCTCAACAGGAGCTGCCTCTGGTGGTCATTGCCACTCAGCCAGAAGCTGCCAGACGCTGGGTTCACAGCTGGCAAGCATAGCAGTGGTGGTGGTTCCGCCTCCGCAGCAGCACTAGGACCCTTTGGGTTACAGATTGTAAGAGGGCACAGGCCGGGCTGAGGGAACTCCAACCCCCCAGTGCACAAATGTCGTGCACTGGGCCACTGGTATCTTAATCACAGAACACTGCCAATGTCTACATAAAATGAGTCAAGCTGCCCAAGTTGGATTTTTGGTGCTATTCTTTAAAAAATCTCCCTGCTACACCCTTTTACAAGATAAATAGTTGTTATTTCTACTTAACCACTTTCAAGTACATACTGGTATTCAGACATTTCAGAGCTCAGTGGCCTTTGCCGGGAGGGAGTGGAGCGGGGGGAGGGGGTGGTGGAGGAATAAGGGTGGTAGCAAGGGCTCCAGTGTTTATTTTTCCTGTTTCATTTTCTACAATAGCTAAACATTCCTGTAATACAGCAGTTCCTTAGAATTGAATTCCTGCCCAAGCCTGTGAGAATGAAATAGAATCCCTTTCAGAAATAATGACTCTGCACCACCTTGAAACGAATTGTGAGCGATTCCACCTCGAATGCTACTCCTTCAGAAGCACTGCCTTTTGGGAAGTCCAGTTCGAGGCTCAGGCTGCTTCTCACTCAACGGGGCTCAGCACAGGTTTTCCGTGGGGTTACCGGGTAAGTGAAGCCCCAATCGCAGCAGCACAATCATTCAGATGTGACAGCTTCCAAGGATTTAAAGGAACTGGAAAATTCTTTTTCTTAAGGATTGGGAAATATTATTACCATAAGCTGCTCAAGTGAAGGCTCCCAACAACCCACACAGAAGATAGGCAGCATTTTCAAGAGGCTGAGTTCATTGCTTAGAATTAAGCATTTCACTTCAACGTGTGCCCTAATCTGGACCACTTTAGTATCTAGTCAGCTGTTTGCTCTCATTCATTCATTCATTCATTCATAGAGGTTTGTAATAATAAAGCCATTAATCCACACTGACCATTTTAAAATAATATCTTTCCATTCAAGAATTGTAAATGTATTATAAACTTAAAAAAAATTGAGGGTGGGAGGGAAGAGCCTGGAAGAAAGAACGGGGCCACAGTTTTTATTTATCGACTTAATTAAGCGTGGGGCTTGGAAGTAAACCAGATAATGGGGTTAAGAAATTAGCCTGTTAGGTGCTGAGTGACTTTGGCCCTGTCACTGCCTATCTCTGGGCCTCATTCAACTGTAAAATCCGAAGTGGAGAAAGTGGGAGTCCTTTCAGTTTAACAAGCAATCTCTGATTTCCCTCCACACTGGACAAATTTTGGTCCTACAAGAGAATGGATGTTAGCAGGTCTCTCTTGAGTATCACATACCCGCCCTTAAACTCATTTCCAACTCCTAATCAAGAGGCTGCAGCAACAGATGTCAAACTAAACATTTCTAATTGGTTGGCTATAGGCACATCTTCAGAACTGTCAACTAGAGGAGGTGAAATCAGAACAGGAGGAAAAGTTTTCCTATAGTTAGACACACAACAAGTTACACACACACACACACACACACACACACACACACACACACACGAAACCCCGCACTGGGCTTTCCTAAAGAAGTTACCCCTAAGAAAATGGATTTCCCTGCTTCCAGTCACTTCCCCTGCAAGGAGCCACCTCCGAAGCCCTGGCCTTGGCCTCATCCCTGCCGCTCGTTGGAAAACCCGGGCAGCTGCCTGCCAAGCAGGAGCTCCGGGACCCGTGGTAGAGGCGGAGGCCGCGGCGGGCAGGGAAGGGGCTGCCACCTCTCCTTTTCTGAAGGAATCGCAGGGCGCCGAGAAGTTGGAGAAGAGCCGGCTGCCTTCACCACCGCTTGCCCAGCCAGCGCCGGCTCCTGCGTGGGCCGGCGCTCCGAGCCCCCCTCCTCCTCCTCGCCCTGCTCCGACCTCCACGCCAGTACCACGAGCTGAGAACGCGTCCCTCTTCCGCGGCGGCAGGAAGGGTCGCCCAGCCTCTCCCGCATTTGGGCGCAACGCCAGGGCAGGGCAGGTCGGCGCCGAAACGGCCTTGGCCATCCCGGGTCCCACTCCCCGTCTGCGGATAAAGCGCGGCGAGGCCCAGGGCGGCGAGGGCTCCGGGGTCGCGCCCGCAGTTCGGGGGCAGCAGCCGCGAGCGAGCGGGCGCGGGGACCCTGCCGCCGGGGACGGGCTGGGGGGACGGGGCGGGGGGAGGCAGACACTCACGCTCTTGTCGATGTCCAGCTTGAGTTTCTTTTGCGAGATGCTCTTCTGGACCCTCTTGCTGAACGAGGCGTTGCCCGCCGGCCGGACGCAGCGCTCGCCGTCCTCGATGAGGCAGCAGCTCTGGCCGTAGCCCGGGGCGGCGGCGGCGGCGGCGGGGGCGGCGGGGGGCCCTTCGCGGCTGTCCTCCTCCGTGCTGAAGCCGTTCATCTCCCCGGCCCCGGCCGGCCTCCCGGGGGTCGGCGCCCCTGGAGGCCACTCCGCGGCCGCGCTGCCCGCGCGGGGCGGTCACCGAGGCCCCCGCGCCCGAGGCTCTCGGACTCTTGTCTCCAGAGCAGGCGCTGCCCCGCCGCGCGCCCGCGGGGAGGCCCGACCCGGCTCGGCCGCGTCCCGGCCCCTCCGGCCCCTCCGGCCCCTTCGGCCCCGCGCCTCCGGGAAGCCCCTTCCTCCCCGGCTCCAGGCCCCGGGGCTGGCTCCCGAGCTCGCAGGGCCCCGCCGCGGGGTCACCTGGACGCTCCTCCAGCCGGGAGCCCAGCCCCGTTACCCTGCAGCGGGGCGGGGGGGGGGCGTCCGGGAGGGCGTCCCGGGGAGGGGGCAGCTCCCCCGGGGGGCTCCGGGCCCGGGTGGCCAGACGCTGGCTCGGGACCCCGCCGGCTCCCGCCTTCTTTCGGCTGCGGAGCAAACTCGCCGCCGGGCAGCTCCCTCGGGGTGGCGCGGCCTCCCCGCGCGGGAGCCCGGCCTCGAACCCGCGGTGCCCGGGCCCCGCAGTACGTCCGGTCCGCCCCACCCCCGCAGCCGCGCCGCTGCTCCCCGAGTCCCGCGGCAGCTCCTGGGCCACCCGGCCGCCGCCCGCCCAACGCTCCGCACCACAACAGTTCGCTCTCCCGCCCCCCCGCCCTCCCCGGGACAGCGGAAGTCCCGCCTCTACCCGGCCATTGGCAGCATTTGATCTCTGGGCGGGGCCGCCGCCGCCGCTGGAGCTCCCCATTGGCCCGCGGAGCCGCCAGTCCCCGGCGCCTGGCTACTTCCTGGACTCTGCTGGGATGGGTTCAAAGTAGAGAAAGTGGAAGAGGGAAGAGTTCCCAGGTCGAGAGAGGGGATCGGGGCCGCAGCGTGTCCTGGCCCTGGGGGAGAGGTGGCGACCGGGGACCTGCCTGCACCGAAGGCCACCCTGCAGGCATTGAGGATCACATGAGGGGGGACGGGCCCCAGTGCGGACGTGGGCGGGGGCGCAGAGAGACACGGGGAGGGGCCTATCCGGGGGGACCTATGGGGAACAGAGGTTCGGGCTGGAGGGGGACCGACTGGGGAAAACGGAAGGATCGGGGACCCGGGTCCCGCGGAGAGACCGGTGGGAGGCAGGGTGGGTGGGGGGGAGGGCAGAAAGCCGGTCGCGGCAGGAAAGACAGGACAGACTCGGAGATACACCCATGGGGAGACGTGCAGAGGAGGTGATGGGGGTCTGATGGCGAGTCTTGCGAGGCAGAAGGATGCTTGAGGGTGGCAGAGACCATCCGTGGAGCCTGGGCCTGGCTCGGTCCGCGCGGGAAGAGGGAGGGAGGGGAAGAGGAGACCCCCCCCTCCCCCAGGGGCTTGGGTGACCCCTCTGCTCGGGAGAATCGCAAGTCGGGATGAGGCCTGAGGTTGGATTAGGTGGTCGGTAGGAAGGGAAGGGGCTGCGTGCGGAGCAGATGGTGGGAAGGCTGGGGTGGAGGATGAAGGGCCAGTCCCCGCGTGGGGGAGGGATTGCGGTCGTCTGGGGACCTTCCTGCAGCTCTGTTAGCGGCCGCTTTTGCTGCTTTAAGCCGCCCGGTCTCCCTGCGAGGCGACAGCGCCCTGCCAAGCCTCTCTGGGCGTGGGGCTCGGTGCTTAGGGTGCCACACATGCCCGGGAGGGCCGATAGGGGAATCCTCCAGTCTAGCACCCCTCCCTAGTCAGGCTGCCCCTCTACTGGGCAGCTTGAGGACAAGTGAGGGCGGAAGGCCCCAGATGACTATCCAGGGTGGTGAGGTCGAGTAAAATCATTTAGGGCCGGGTAGCATTTTTCTGGGAAGAGACGTGGGGGGGGGCCAGGGAGTGGGAGGTGAGCCTGTGTACCTGTTTTGGTGGTAGTAGGTGGCCATGGAGAGGCTTCTGGCTCGATTTATCAAGTTGCAAAAATGGAAAGCTACTGGTTTCCATGTTTAGAAGCAGATGCCCTGTGATCTTAAATGTTCCTCAGTGGCCTTAAATGTATCTGTACCCATCAGTAGTGATCTCATATGTGGAATATTTTAGGAAATTGGCCTACCAGAGAAAAACTTAAACAGTCATATTCGTTATGGGATTAGGAAAAAATCCCTAAAACTTCCACAAGTTAAGTAGTTAAATAAACTACGTAACATCTTCAGAATGAGATATTTTGCCGTCATTTATATTTTCAACATTCAAGGTAGTTTCAACATCAGTGTAAACATTTTCTATATATAATAATTCAGCCAACAAAGAGTTGATGACTTGGAGAAATGCTGTATGTTGTTTAAAATGCAGGATATAAAGTTGGATATGAGATATAATGCATGTACATCTCTGATTTAAAAAATAAGAAGGAAAAATAAAACTATTTGTATGTAAGAAAGTGTTTATTTCTGGGTAGCAGAACTATGGTTAATATTTTTCTACTTTTGTTCTAGCTTTGCATTCTCCCCAATAAATGTGTGTTTATTGTGCTAAAAGTGTTTATTTCTGGGTGGCAGAAATATGGTTAATATTTTTCTACTTTTGTTCTAGCTTTGCATTCTCCCCAATAAATATGTGTTGTTTTTTATAGTAGAGAAAAAAAAGAGTAAAAAAATGAGTGAAAAAAGAAGGCACAGTTTAATAGCATTCCTCCCTCAGAGTTCATATATTCAAAAGTGAATTATTGGCCATATTGTGTGTACTCATTTCAGGTTGGCCACAGGAGGAGGGTGAAGCATTCTTCTTGTCTTAAAAGGGAATATTTGTTTAGCAGGGGTGCTCAGACATATGCACAGAAAACAGCTGGGCATCTGTACAAGTTAGTGTGTGATGTTGGTTCCAAAGTGGAGGGTTGTGGGTAAGAAGTCTACGTATTTTCTGCATACATTTTGCACTTAGATATTTTTTCAAACAGCATTTGTATCCAGTGCCAGGCTACGGCACTCCCTGCAGCTTCTTCGGCCCCAGCTTCCCCTGGCAGCACTCCTGGGGGGCAGGCTGGGGAGGGGACAGAGGCCCTTTTCCTCAGGTGCTCTATCTGAGCCTTGGGGGTGCTGGCTTCTCCTTCTATCTGCTCTGCCTGTATATTCTTTCGAGTTCTCTTCTTCCTCTGCAACGCCTTGTTTTCACCAGTTCCCTGTTAGAGTCAGTACATCTTTATATCACCCTTTGCCTGTCCAAATTATTGTGTGGTTTCTCCTAGCTGGACCCAGACTGATATCCCTAGCCTTTCTATATTTTTTGGGGGGTGGTGGCAGGGACACAGGCTTTGAAAATACCCTTTATGTGGATTTTTGAAGTCCTCAAGGAATGTTTTAATCATAAGCTTTCCAAATCATATTTGGAAGCAGATTGGGGTTCCAAATAGCAATATTTGGAAAAAATCAGATCCCTTTACTGGTGGAATAAATCTGTAATTCCAGAAAGGAAATATAAGTATTCAGAGAAAGAAGAAAACAGGAGAAAAGCTTCTGTGACTCTTGTTCTGCTTTGTGTTGGATTTAAGATGATTGAAATGGCCAAGAGAATCTGATTTACTACATTTATAAGTCCAGGTCATTAATTTATAACAGTTGCTTAAGTGCTTAGAAAAGATGTGCTTTTTAAATTTGTAAATCTTGCCCTGTTAGGCATTTAAAGTGTTTTTAGAAAATCAGGCCCATTAAATTTGTAACTGTAGTCTGAAATGTCTAAGGAAATTTGATTAATTAAAGCTGTAAGTCTTAAATGTTTAAAGAGGACTGAATCTACTAAACTTAAGAATTAATTGAACAGTAATCACAGAACTGGTAGAAGTAATTGTTCTTGTTTTCATATGAAAAGTTATTAGATTTATGGAATAATAAATTTATAAGTTGAACTTAAAGCCTTTAAGAAAAGCTTAGGTTTTATAATAGGCAACTTGAATCAGTAACTGTAACATTCCTTTCCATACACAAACCTACCTAAATCCCCTCTCCCCCCATATTTACAATTGCAGGTTTATAACTCTCCCAACTTCACAGTTGCAGCTGAGACCTCTCCTCTATGCTCCAGATAGCAACATTCAGCTCTTTGAGTACTCTAGAGGCATTGCTGACCAAGTTAAAATCTTCTCTGATATCTGAGTCCATAAACTATACAACCTGTACCACCCTCGATTCTCCCTTCCTCTCCCTCCACTCCAAGCTGACACATCATCATTGAAACATTTTCTTTTACTTCCAATAAATACTTGGCATCTGTCCTGTTTGCTTTATTTCCTGTGCAGCCAGACCAAGCCACCAGCATCATTTGCCTGAAGTGCTTCACTGGCCTCGCAGCCAGTCCCGCACCCACTAATTCTCTGGGGAGCATCGACCCAAAGCAGACCCTGCCACACCCTGCTTAAAGCCCCTCACCAACTGCCCAGTGCATTCTGACAGTGCCCCTGCCATCTCTTTGCCGCTGTTATTCTCCCTCAAATAAGCCAAGTTCCTTTCTGCCTGGAGGTCTTGGCATTTGTAGTTCCTTCTGCCTGAAATGCTGTTCTTTCTACCTGCTCCTCCTATGGCTGGCTCCATCCTTTTTAGTCTTCATTTAAATGCCACTTCCCCACAGGGTTGCCCCCACCCCTATTTAAAATGTCTTTTTATGAGCAATCATCACACTGTGCAATTATACCATTTTACCCTTGTTGTTGTGTGATGTCTCTCCTATTACAATCTAAGCCCCCTGAAGGCAGGGACCATGGCTATCTTGCTTATTGCTGTAGCCCAGTGCATAAACACGTTCTCCGGTTCTGTACCTAGCTGAGTAGGGACTCAAAACACCTTTTTTTAAAAATAAATATACCCAATTATACCAAGATATTTGCTAAGATAAAAAAAAAAGATACTGTAAAGTGTAAATTCCATTTGTATTTCTTAAAAATTTTACACACACACATATATATGCATACATATTAAGGATACATGAGAAAACTAGTAATTGTGGTTACGTCTATGGTGGGGACTGCACAAGAAAGGTAGGAAGAACTTGAATTTTATAAACTTTTTCCTATCTGGATATTTTACGATATGCCTATATTTCCTTTATAGGAATAATAAGAAAAAAAGTCTTTTGGCACTGTGATTAAGTAGGAAATATGGAATGCCAAAAAAGTAGGGAGACTCTCAGAACAAAAAGAGAGTCATTTAAATGGAATCAGTTTAGTTTCATGAAAAGCCCACATTGTCCTTGTTTTCCTCCTTCCACGAAGGAGCTGTGAAGGCTTCCTTGGCCTTGGGCTGCAGCCTGGCACTGGACGGGCATTGTAGTTATTGGCATTGTGGGTAAGAGCAAAGGCTCGGGACTCAGGAGCAGTTGGTTTGAATCCAAGCTCTGCCACTTTCCTAGCTGTGGGGCCATCGACAACTTTTTAAAACTACATGAGCCTCAGTTTTCTTTATCTGCAAAATGGGAAGATAATAGTACTTATCTCTATTGTAAGGATCAAGTATGATCTTGTAAAGCACTTAGCACAGTGCCTTGCACATAGTGAATGTTTAATAAATAGTAGTTATTTCATCCATTACATGCTGACACCCAACACTTGTCATTGTACCCAAGTTCAGGTTTCTGCATGTTAGGGAAGAAGCCATCATATTGCAGGATGGTAGAGTAGCACTGCCAATTGTTCAGTTTCTACATAGGAATTCTCCATATTCATCTGCACAGCAAAGATCAGGAAGGGTAATTGTTTGTTTTATTGCATCGTATAAAGTTGTATAGATGAAAAAAATGAAAGTACCAATAGTAGTGGTCAGAAGTATGTGAATATCAAGAAGGTGAAACCACAGAACGGAAGAAAATGTTTGCAGATCATACCTGACAAAGGACTTGTATTCAGAATACACAATAAGCCTTTATAATTCAATAGTAAAATAATTAGCCAATTAAAAAGTGGACAAAGGGTATGATGGACACTTCTCCACAGAAGATATACAAATGGCTAATATGCACATGAAAAAATACTCAACATCACTAGTCATTAGGGAAATATAAATCAAAACCACAATGAGAAATTACATCCTACCTACTAGGCTAGCTATAATCAGTTAAGACAGAGAATAGCAAGTATTGGTGAGGATATGTAGGGGAAAAAATGAAACTCGCATTGCGCTGGTAGGAATGCAAAAATGGTGTAGCCACTTTGGAAAAAACAGTTTAGCAGTTTCTCAAAATGTGGAATGTGGAGTTGTCCTATAAACCTAGCAGTTCCACTCTTAGGTATCTATCCAAGAGAAATGAAGACATACATCCACACAAAAACTTGTACATGAATGTTCCTAGTAGTAGCATTATGCGTAATAGCCAAAAGGTGGAAATAACCCAAATATCCATCAAACGCTAACTGGATAAACAAAACGTGGTCTATTTAGACAATGGAATAGTGTTCTTCAATAGAAGGGAACGAAGTATGGATATATGCAACAACATGGGTGAATCTTGAAAATATGCTAAGTGAGAACCAGACAAAAGACTACATGCTGTGATTCCATTTATATGAAATGTCCAGAAAAGGGAAATCCAAAGAGAAGAGATTAGCAATTACCAGCAGCTGAGGAAGTGGGGGCGGCAGGTGGTGGTAGTGTGTAGTTTGGGGTAGGGAGTGACTGCTAATGGCTAGGGCTTCTTTTGGGCCCGCCAACTAAAATGTCCTTGAATTAGGAAGTGGTGATGGTTGTACAACCTTGTGAATATACTAAGAAGCTATATACTTTAAATGGGTGAATTATATCTCAACCAAGGGAGGATGTGTGTCATGAACTATAATTGACATAAAAAGAAATCATTTGATTTGTTGAAAGGAATGCCTCTTTAGCCTCCACTTGATGTTCTTAAGCCTGTTTTCTTTGATTAGTGAAGGAAAATAATCAAATTGAAGATATTAGGAAAGGCAGGAAATAGATCATCAAAACTTATGTCCACAAATGCAGTTGTAATTGGAAATGTTATACCATTTCTTATTCCCTAGGAACAGATTCAAATGTTACACCATTTCTTCTTCCCTGCTGACAGAATCAATTTGTTGTCTGACTTTTGTACTTTTGGCATTAGTCACATTTTCAAGAAAACAATTATGTATGGAAGTAGGGGCGTCACGGGAATGCAAAGAAAATAGCCCTTAGCCCTCTCCACTTCTTAAATGGCAGAGCACCAAGCAATCTTCTAAATTACAATTCAACTGGTAGTAAGTAGGAGACTGTACATAATTACTCGGGTCACTGGACAGTTCTAATGCCCATGAAGAAATGAGCTTTTCATTTCCCTGTCAGTCTTTTGCGAGTTGCCAAGGCCAGGCCTTGCGAGTTAGGAAAAGTCAGTCCTGAAAAGATGTTTTCTTTTGGCCTTAATTAAATATGTAGCTAATGATAGCATAAGTGATAAGGATTGTTAATACATTTTGCAAAACTGAAATTCCAGAGGTAGATGGTTGGTTCATCAGAAGCCCAACAATGTCTGAGGTCCAGGCCAGTTCTGTTAAGAACTGGGGGTAAGAGTGTGGACGTAGGTACAGAAAGAGCCCTGCCCTTGGAAATTAAGTGGAGGAGAAAGACACTAAACCAATGAGTGAATAAAAGAAAAGGTTATCATTTTTCACTGATTTTGTATTTGTGACTGTGCCTACTCACTAAAATGTCTTGGCAACCTCAAAATGAATACTGGTGGCACCGTCGAGGTCACTGACAGACATGTGCATGGGCAGAGTGGCAGAATATTTGAGTCTTGGAACACGCATGCTCCCAGCTGAGGTCGATTTCAGCTCCCACGCTGTAAACAAAAGTGTCCTCGTTGTGGTCTGTTTAGTGGCACATTTTTCATAATTTTGTGCCACCTTTCGGTTGGTGATTGTGGTTTAAAATGCCCCTTAAGTGCAGCTGTCTAGTGTTCACAGGCAGGAAGTGTCACTGAGTCATTAGTTACAGTGCTGTTGGCCCTGAGTTCAATGTTAACGAATTAATGATCTATAGTAAATAGAGAGTAGTCGTGGGACACTCAGCTCTCAGCTCCAGCAAAGGCAGATCCGCCTCCCCCTCCCCCCATCCCCAGGCAGGAGCTGGCAGGAGATCAGACGCTACTTCCAGTCAAAGTAGCTCATGAACAAAAGCTGTAAAGTTACTAAGAAACCTGCTTTCTAAGGGTTCACGGACTGGTCCTTTGTTTTTCTCTGGCATGGTGTGTGTGAGTGGGTGAGTGCACCCCAGGCCATCGCCCGGCCAGCCCTGAATCAGACCAGACTTGAGGGCGGGGACTGCAGGTCGTGGCGCCCAGGGATGGCCAAGCCAAGCGGCCCAGGCCTTGAGGGTGAACCAGAGGAGGCGGCTGCCTGAGGCCGGAGGTTGGCAGAGCTGTGAGCAGCTGCAGAAAGGACGCTATGGATGCCGAACCCTGGACCCACTTCAGCAAAAGCCCAGGAGCCCTGAGGTGGGAGGTACCAGCAGACTCGGAAGTGGGGGGTCCCACTCCCATCGCCTCGCTGAGCTTGGAAAATAAATCCTGATGACCAGAGCCATCACAAAATCCTAAATGCAAGATTCAGAACTATGGGTCCGGGCTGCCCATGGTCTAATTTGCTCCCCTTCCCCCAGTGTGGTCGGAAGAACTGGAGGCCCAGGGAGAGAGAGGAAGGGTGCACTGCATGCAACAAATGTGGGAGCACTCTGTCGGGTCTGGGGGCTGGGAGGGGGGCCTAAAGTGTAATCTGAAACTATGTTACTCAGACTGTCTTTGTCCATCCAATACTTATTGGGCTCTTACCAGGAACCCCCAAAGCCCCCATCTCAACGAAACACAGCGGAAAAAGAAGATTCAAAACTTGGAGGCAACTGCCACGTCTCTCTAAAGCTGTTTCTGAGCGAGGAGCCAGCGCTCTCCCTCTGGGCAGCCAGGCCCTTTGGATCCCTGGCTTCTCCTCATGGAGGGCTCGGGAGGATGAGAAACGCCCCCTTTCTGCCCTCTCCAGCGGTTGGTGACTCTGAGAAGGCACCCAGGGCCACCAGCTGCTTGGATTGGTCTCTCACCTTCAGGCCTACTGTGTGCCCAGCTCCTGGAGCAAGTCCCTCCTGGCTCCAGCATTAGCCAAGGGCACATCCGATGCCCTCACTCTGCCCAGTGTAAAACCCTCTGACGGTTGCTCTGCTTTTAAAATAAAGACCAGCCGAAACCGGTTTGGCTCAGTGGATGGAGTATCAGCCTGGGGACTGAAGGGTCCCGGGTTCGATTCCGGTCAAGGGCATGTACTTTGGCTGCGGGCACATCTCCAGTGTGGGGTGTGCAGGAGGCAGCTGATCGATGTCTCTAACTCTCTATCCCTCTCCATTCCTCTCTGTAAAAAATCAATAAAATATACATTTGAAAAAAATAAAACTAAGACCAGACCCCTTCACACGGCTCCTCCTGCCTCTTGTCTCCGCTTCCTCTCCCACTCAGCTCCAGCCCCACTGACCTGCACATCTGTCACCTCCCTCCACAGCATCTTCGCACCTGCTGCCCCCCAACACCTGGAATGCCTTCCCTCTCCTCCTCTTTATTCCTAGGAAGCGTTTAAGCTTTTTTAAGAAACCATTACAATTTTTAGAAGAAAATTGTCATGATCACGGGTGGTAAAAGACTTTTCAAAAAACAATGGAAGCTCCAACAGGAAATATCCACCCTCTCAGGGCTTCAACCCGCCACAGTGGCCAGTGAATACGCCCCCTTTTCTGGTGTCAGCCTCCTCCAAGCTGCGGTCCACCGCGCCCTCTGGTGGGCCCTGCGTGACAGCACAGCGGGCAGCGCTGCTCAGGGTCCCCTGCAGCTCCAAGACTCGACCACAGGAACATCCTGTGGAGCTGGATGCCCAAATGCCTAATTTTCACTGAGGAAACTGAGGCCAGGAAGTGGGCAGGACTCCCACCAGATCTCAGCCAGCCTGCTGCAGAGCCGGGCCAGCCTGCGCTCTCCCCCCCACAGGGTATCACACAAATCTCATATCAAAGTATCAGAATGTTTGGTAAGTAGCGGCTTCTGGCTGATGGCTGAGCATCAGTAACGGGCTCCGCTTATGTCATGTGGCTGTCCTCCTGAAACCCTCCACTCCTGGTGTAGCCTGCGGGGGGCCACCCTGCTTACCTTGGGGAGCTCACTCCTCGGTGCTTCCAACATGGAAACGCCTTCCTGCCTCAGGGCCTCTGCACTGGCTCTCATGTTGCCTAGAACTCTCTCCCCGCATTGCCTCTTGCTCACACTCACTCAGACTTCCAGCTCTTGCAGATGGGCATCTCCTGACCATCCTTCCCAATGTTGAGCAAATTGCCAAGTTCTCTAAATCTGTCTCTGAATAAGTATGGCGCTCCGGCCTCTAAAATATCTGGTTTTACATCCTTCCTTGCCCTCTTCACATCTGAAATCGCCCTGGTCAGTTGTTTTAGGTCTGCCTCCCTCCTTGGGAGTCTGCTCAGCGCCCAGCCGAGGGCCCAGGCACCGAGCAGGTGGGGAAAGGTGGAATGGGGAGTGGCGCATGACCCGGAATGAACGAGAGACCACGTTAGAGAAAGTTTGGAGTTTTACTCAGTCACAATCACAACTGTACATGAAATCAGTTCTTCACAAAGGCGCGCTTTTCCAGGCAGGAGAAGAGAGGCTGGCGGCCTTGAGCTTTCTCTAGGGAACCCCAGTCTGACTTTGCTGAAATAGTCCCTACCCCCCCTTGGGACTCTCTGGTTCTCCAGCCCAAACAGAACAGGAGCCTGTCGGGCATGGGACCTTGTCACTTGGAATGTAGGCCCAAGACCCACCCCAGAGGTGGCAGTGGGCCTTGGCTCAAGATCAAGTTGAACTAAAATAGTACTTGGATTTTTCACAGAGAGCATCAGCTGAAAGCAGAGAAGAGTCCCAGAACAGAACCACACTCCTTGCCCCTCTCCCACACTTAGAAATCTCCAGAAAACACCGAAAATGCATTGTCCTCTAGGAATTATACGAGATTACCCATCTGCCCAAACCAGGGGTCCTTGAAGCAAGGGTTCCAGATTTCCCACTTACAGCTGTCAAGTGCTTTGCAGCTCATGTGATGCTCCAGAGACTAGAGAAATGGACATGCACAAAAAGAAACTCAACAGGTAGGAGGTTTGAAGAGACTCTAATGTGGGCTTTGGGAATCCGCAGGCTCCATCTGAAGCAACTGCTTTCTCCACTGGACCTACGTTAGTCCCTCCCTGCCCCTCATATGCACCCCTTCTGCCTCTCAGCTATTTCTCCCTAAAGGGAGAAGCAACAGTTTCTGGACTGTTTTTAAAGCTGAAACAAACTCCGATGGGAGGCAATGGCTTCTCATACATGTGCTGGCACCCTGGGCCACCTCGCAAGGCCTGTCCTTACAGCGAGATGGGCTTGTATTTTGAAAAGTTTCTGAAGTCCCCTTCGGAAAGGCCGCTGGTGGGCCACAGGGTCATGGTACTTTCAGCCACTCATTGGTTTTGTGATCTTATGCTCAAAATAAAGCCTTTTACAAAAAAAGGGGGCCATATTCTCACCCCTTCCCTGGCTGCCAGCCTCTCCACAGGCTCCTGGCTGTTTTACTGGGGCATCAGCTGGGGGTGTGAGCAGGCGTCTGAAATCCTGAAGACAGCCAGTCTCAAATAAACGAGTGGCCAGTGTTTGCCATCAGCCAGCTGGCCAGCCAGGTAATGAACTTGTCTCCTGCGGTCCCTATGACACACGTTGTCAACCACCAGCACCTCCGGAGGCGGGCTCAGCAAGGACAGAGGCCAGAGTGCTCGGAGGACCTGCCCATCCTTTGTTAAGGGAGCGAAACCCAAAGGAGGCCCAGAGGATGGGCGAGAGGAAGGCTGCGGACTGCTGGGGCTGCTCCTGCTTTCCATATGAGTCCCGGTCGTGCCGAGCACACTCCTCCACTTGGAGAGGGACCATTTGGAAATCTAGCCAGTGCTCTGCACTCTGTCTGGGGGCGTTGAGGGGGGCCTGCAGACACGGCCTCTCGCAGGGGGGCTGCGGAGGCCCCTCTAGGCCACAGCCTCCACAAGCTGCGCAGCTGCTCCTTTAATCTGGAGTGTTACACTAACTGGAGCAACTCTGGCCTCTGCCCTCGGGGGCATCTCCATCTCAGATCCTGCTTGCGGCCTAACGTCTCCTGCTTGAAATTCAACATTGGGGAACACACACTCATCTGATAGGAACTGCACATACCACCAGAAACACCCCCTCCCCCCGCCAAATCCCTACCCCTTTATGTTTGTCTAGCAAGGCACTAGGAAATGGTTCAAGTTTAGGGATTTGCTGTACATGTTGCATTTTTTAAAAGGCACAGTTTTTATTTTAATGATGCTGCATTGCTCTCTGATGAGGAATCCTAAACCGACTCTCCACGCTGCAACACCCTTGTTATCCTCGGTTCTGGAAGCGGCCTCATCTTTGACTCCTTCCCACGGGGGGCCACTTCCAAAGACAATGCTCATTTGGAGAGGACACCGGGGCTCGACAAGCAAGCTCTGCCAGCACGGGGCGGCCTCTCCGGCGGAGAGGTGGCCAGAGCGGGGCTTGTGCGGGGCCGACAGCAGTGACGCTTTGCCAGCTGCACGCTTAATTGGGGTGGTCGTGACCGGGAATGTTTTCTCCCCCGCTCCCCTAGATCACTGATGGCCTTGAAATCAGCCGGCATCTCAAAGGCAGATTTGTGGCTCTGTTCCCAGATTTATGTCTCAGTTATGTAATTGGCAAATGATACAATCGAGAGACCCGACTCTAATTGGAATACCGATTTCAAGTACTTCCTGGGCTAGCTGATGGAAGCCATAGGTTGCAGAATGCCATTTCCATTGCTGCATCAGTGCGTGGCAGGCTGGTTACAGAAATGCTTCCTATTAGCCGGGAGCCCTCTGGGAGTGTGACATGTCATTAATGAAGCTAAAGGTAAACAGCAGAGGCTGCATGGAGCTGGGCTGTGTCTGTTCCCGGGACACGGTGGTGGGAGGCTGCAGGCTTCGGGTCGGGCTGAGGACCCTGTCACAACTAGGCCTCTGGCAGGAGCTGATGGACACAGCCCCCCTCCTCCCCCAGGAGTGGGACTTCACAAATTGCCTCTAGGCTGAGGGCTGCCATGACTGTATTACACCTGGCTGCCTCCTTTAATCACATTCTAGAAAGTCATATTGGACGCCAGAATCCCAGAATCCTGTGTAGCATTCTAGCCTGTGATCAAATTAGAGTTCTTTAAAAATTCTAGAGTTTGGCGTGAGAACTAGAACCATAATGAGGTCAGAGACCAGGCATCCTGGCCGTGGTCTACCCTGGAGGCCTTCAGACTTGGAGGTGAGCACTCCACACCTCTGCACCTCTCCTGAGGCAAAGAATTGCCAGAGAGAGAGAGAGTGGGGGGTTGGGGGGGTGGGAGGGAGGGAGGGAGAGAAAGGAGTGGGGGGTGGAAAGAAGAGAAGTGGAAGTACTGACCAGGGAAATTCAGCCAGAATTCATGGTTTGGGGATCTTACTAGGCCTCTTCCATGGACCCAAGGCCTAAAAAGGCTGATGGCTGGGCTGTCCTTGTGCCTGGAGGGCGCTAAATGGGCATTTCCAGCACCCAGAGAGCAAGGAGAGGCACCCCGTATGTCCATGCTGCAAAGGAATGTCTGAGGTCCGGCATCTGACCCCAGCCTGGCAGCTGCCGGTGTTCAGGAGGGAACACTCTGAGGGCCCGGCCGCGTTACCTGGGGCCGTGATGAACGGAAGCACAATGCACTTACCCCCGCGACCGGCAAACACTGCCAGGCCGACGCCGGCAGCCCCTTCCCTCCTGCTGCCAATGGGTGGTCCTGTGCTAACAGCTGCCTTCAACAGGCACAATCGCCTCTTTCTAAAGAACTGTCATATACGAGCCTCATTTTTGTGCGGCTGGCATTTCTCCCGCATAATGCCCGAGGGAACATGGCGACCAAGTTGCAGAGGCCCGCCTGGACTTCCACGGCGCCCTCAGGGGTTAAAGCAGGCTCTGCGTCTCTGGGGCCGCTGGTGGGCTCTGCTCTCCACCCCCGTCCGTCCACAGCGTGGGCCTCAGGACCAGGCGGCCGGCGGGCTCCGCTCTGCCCCGGCTGGCCAGCAGCACCTTTGCACCCCGGTGCCCACGGAAGGCCCGCCTCTCCGGGCAGAGGGAGGCCGCGGTGAGCGGCGGGCGGAGCCGCCAGGCCTGAGCGGAGACACGTGGGCTCAGTTGCTGTTGAATTTCTCCAGGACTGTGGAGTTGGTGTGTTCGAACAGCCACTGCTGGGTGGGGGAGGAGGGGTTGCAGATGTTCATGAAGATCCTGTGGTCGCTTTCGCTGCAATCCATGCAGCTGCCGCTGACGGGGTGGTACAGGCTCTTGTCCTGCAAAACACGGCGGCCGTCAGGGAGGCAGAGTGGGGATACGCGCCAACAGCAGTGGCAGGAGCAATGGCCGTGAGGCGGTGACGGGCTTTCCTGCAGAGTGCACGGCGAGACACCGTCTGCCTCCCTTGCATGCGCCCGAGTTGTGCCCGCTGGGATGTGGGCATGAGTGAAGCACGCCGCGTCTGGGCCTGGGCCCTAACCACTGACCAATCTCATCATCGGTCCTCACTGTGTGCGTGTTTAATGGACGCAGTTACCAACAGTTCTGATTCTAGAGATTTCACAGGAAACCCTGGATTTCGGGCTTCTCTCGAATGTCTGAAAATTGGGCACGGAGGCCAGTGGCGCACCTGCGTGAGGGAGCCGGCTCTGCTGGCAGGAGCGAGGCACCGAGATGCTTCCTTTCTAAAGCAGATGATCCCCCCTTCCCCGCCCCCCCCCACCCCCCCCCCCCCTCCCGCCCCCCCCCCCCTGGCCCCGCAACCTATCTTACTTTTCGGTATCTCCACAGCTGGTTGCCCTTCATGCTGTGGCAGTCGTAGAGGGTGACGGGGCTGGTGTGGGAGACGGCGTCGAAGCAGAACTTCTTGGTGTGCTGGGGGTCTCCCGGCCGGATGTCCTCCCGCCAGGTGAAGGTGAACACCTGTGCACACGGACATCATGACAACGTGGCCGAGCGAGGGGACTTTATTTTTGTTTTTTTTAATTATGTGAAATTTAAACACAGAGGTCCAGAAAAAGGGACTATTGACCACAGCTGTTCCCACCACCTTGCGGTGAATCCTGTTACCACCTTACCGCCTCCCCCACCTTATCTTGGAGCAAATCCAACATCGTGGCCTTGCAGAATCCAGAAGAATTCGTCAAGGAGAATTGTTATGGAGAAAGGATGGGGGGAGCGGCAGCAGCTCAGAGGGAGGGCGGAGCGGGCAGGCGGGGCCCATCCCGTGTGAGAGGCGGCTCTGTCCTTCGGGTGAGCCCGCAGCGCCCCCGCTGACGCCTGTGTTCCCATGGACCCGCCTGACAGGCTTCACCAGCGTAGCTTCCGAACCCCAGCAAAGCCACAGCAAGGAGCCTGGAGCCAGGTTAGGAGGCCGCCGTGAGAGTCACCCCGGGCTCCCTGCTCGGGGGGCAGGATGGCGGAAAGCCGGTCTCCCGGGGTGGGCGGCTCTCGGGCCAGGCTGGCTCGCCCTCTCATTCTCCTGAGCACACCTCCTGGCAATGACCCTGGCGGAACCCATCCCACCGCTCCTCTCCTCCGTGAGGCTGCCCACAGCCCAGGCTGCAGGTGTGACCTGGCCTGATCACTAGGGGGACCCATCACGTTGCCACCGTGACGGGCTCAGGAGAGCCAGCACGTGAGAACTCCCGGAAGGGACCTGCCTGCCCCCTGGGGGGCGTGGCCTCTGCTGCCCCGTGGGGAGCGGCCGGTTCTGAAGGAAGCCAACAGAGGGAGAAGCAGCGGCGAGACCTGGAGAGACCCCGGTGACCTCATCCAGACTTTTCGGTGACATGAGCCAGTGACTCCCTTTACAGCAGTGCTTCTCAACCTTCCTAAGGCCGCGACCCTTGCATACAGTTCCTCATGGGGTGGTGACCCCCAACCATGAAATTTTGCTAACTGTTATGCATCGTGATGTAAATATCTGCATTTTCCGATGGTCTTAGGTGACCCCTGTGAAAGGGTCGTTTGACCCCCAACGGGGTCACGACCCACAGGTTGAGAACCGCTGCTTTACAGGAAGGCCCTCCACGCTGTTGCCGGGATTGGTGACCGGCAGTGCACATTGATGGTTTGATTGCAGGGTGAGGGATTCCTTTTTCCAAGGGGTTCAGGGAGCCTTCCTAACGCGCTCCCTGGGCTAACTCTGTCACTCGGCATTGACCATGGCCGGTCCGGCCCAGTCCCCACACCTGGGCACAGAGGACCTGGTGCCAGTCCCCGGGGAGGACTGACCTGCATGTTGTTCCAGGCGGCCTCTCCGCGGCCCCGGACGCAGCTCTCCAGCCGAAGCGGGGAGCCCACAGCCCCATGCTTCGTGTCCGCACACAGCCCTGTGCCCACGTTGCGGATCTGGACAAGAAAGGGAAAGAGCGGACTAGGGAGGCCCTGCAAGGTTCCCTCGGGGCCCTGCGGGGGTGAGGAAGGATCCGAAGCAGAGGCTCAGATCAGCTGTGCTCCGGGCTGTCTACCTGAGCCCGGGCTGTGGCAGTGCCTGGAGCCCCTCAGGAAAGATGCCCGGCCCACGGAGAGGGGCTCCTCTAAACCCCGCTGTCTTAGAGCACACAGCCCCAGGGTAAGGGGGGAGAGCTGGAGGGAGAGGTGGCCCACGCTCAGAGAATTCGAACTCTGCCCCCAAGCTCCCCTGTATCCATGTACAAGTGAGAGGGTCCTCTGAGCTCAGAGACCAGGAGCCAGGAGCGGCGACTGAGCACTCTCCCCGGGAAGACTGCCCGCCTCCCGGCAGCACGGGCTGCATGGCGTGTGACAGGAGCTGTGGCCCAGAGCCCCTCCTCAGGAGGCCTGTGCCGGACCACAGCTCTGCTGTCT
Organism: Lasiurus cinereus; assembly: GCA_011751065.1. NCBI lineage: Eukaryota > Metazoa > Chordata > Mammalia > Chiroptera > Vespertilionidae > Lasiurus > Lasiurus cinereus. The sequence goes on from JAAGEH010000434.1 coordinate 13,457,292, forward strand.
CCGTCTTCACGTTTTCAATAATTTATCTTTGAACCTGGGAGCGAAATCTGATGGGACAACGGAGCCGGACTGTGAGCAGAGGTGACACACGCTATAGGAGCATCCATGTTCTTTTCTCCATACCTGTCTACGGCATCTGTGGTGCCCAGAATTCTGGGGTCCCGCATGCTGGGGTGTGTGTGTGTGTTTCAGCAAGACTCAAGGGGAGTGTGTGCTGTCATCTAAGGCTAAGTGGGGTGCTAGCAGGCCCTGAGGCCAGCTTTCCTTTCCAGCCAGAACTGGCTCCGCCGAATGGTGTCATCAGACCCGGGAAGGAGCAGGAGCTCTGTCTGATAACACAGCCCGCTTCCCCGCCTCACTTCCGGGATCAGCCAGGCACCAAGCAGTGGGTAACCACTGGGAGCAAAGGGAAGTCGGGTTGCCCAGAGTTCCTTTTCCGGCAGCTCTCTCTACCCCTCCCCCCATCAGTAAGCCCCAGGGGGACAGTGTTCATCTGTCCGCTGGGTCCATTTTGAGCCCTGTCTCCGCTGTTTTGGTAAGAAATGCACATGCGTGCACAAGGTTTGAAATTTCACCGGTCCTACCATGCGTTAAATGCCTTACTGTATGCATTTAAAACTGGCAGTGCACAATATAACGGTAAATGGTAACATGTATGCTAATCACTTGAAGTTTTAATTTTCCTCTACTTGGGTCATTAAACAGAAAAATACACACACCAATAAAACCCCCACAAAAAACCCAAAAAACAAAAACAAAACAAAGAAACCAAACAAATCCCAAACCAAAAAACAACAACAAGAAACAAAACAAAGCTAGAGAAAGGCCGGGAAAGATGAGTTTCTCCAGTGATACCTTTCTGGCACGTTTCCCTGCCCGGTGAACAGGGGTCCCCACCCCTGGAGCTGGCCCCGCCCTCCGACTCACCTCGCCCCACGCTGCGGCCGGGGGCTCCACGGGCGGGTAGAACTTGGGCAGGTCCCAGGCGATCTGGGTCATAAACCACCTGAAAGTCTTGCAGTTCAGGGAGCTGCGGAGCTTCTTCTGGGCGGCGACGTCCCCGGCGGAGAGGTGGCGGTACTCGGGCCGGCGCTGGTAGATGTGCTCGGCGTACTCGTCCATCCACACTTCCGCCACGCGCTTCAGGTTCTGGAGGGGCGGCAGGCAGGTGCAAAGGTCAGGCACTCCGAAAGGCCGAGGCCTAGGCGTGGGGTGCAAAGGTTCTGGAGGTGTTTTTTTTTCCCCCCTTAAAACATAGTTTTCATTGATGTCAAAGTGGAAGGGAGAAGCTGAGAGAGAGAAACATCCATGGTGAGAGAGAATCATTGCTCAGCTGCCTCCTGCACACCCCACATCCAGCCAGCAACCTGGGCATGTGCCCCGACTGGGACTCAAACCCTGACCTCCTGGTTCATAGGTCGACACTCGACCACTGAGCCACGCCAGCTGGGCCAGTCTTTCTTATTTTACAATGTTGCACCAATGACCTCAGCCCCACCATATATGTCAACCTTCTCTGCCTGTTATCTATGTGTGTTTTAAGGACTCTACAACTTACGGTTGAGTAACAGGCTGCTGTTGTTTTGCCGGCCCATTTCCATCCCCTCTTTTTCTTTCTTTCTTTCTTTCATTTTTTAAAATATATTTTATCGATTTTTTTTATAGAGAGGAAGGGAGAGGGATAGAGTCAGAAACACCGATGAGAGAAAAACATCGATCAGCTGCCTCCTGCACGCCCCCTACTGGGGATGTGCCCGCAACCAAGGTATATGCCCTTGACCAGAATTGAACCTGCAATCTTTCAGTCCACAGGCCGACACTCCATCCACTGAGCCATCCCTCTTTTTCTAGGGATGGCCTCTCCCTGGTTTTCCTTTGGGGACCCACCTCGGCTTCACTCTCATCTCACATGGCAGAGGACTCAGCCAGGCTAAATGGGAATACGGACAGCCGGGGACACAGGGATTGGTCAGCAGGGAGCCGGTGATTTGAGCCACGCCAATCAGAATCAACAGGCATCTACTAGCCCCGGAATTTCTGCTGGAACTAAGGCGAGGAATCACTGTGTTTCTGCTTGGATGGCTCTGGTGGGTAAGATGCCAGCCGGAGCAGCTGGGCTACGCGGAAAGCCTGTCTGAGGCCGAAGTCAACCCAGGATGAAGCGGAGCGGAGGGCTGCCGGGAGGACCGCTCCCCCTCCCAGGATCTGGATGCAGCCCGGCCCGAAGCCCCAACCACCTTGGGACTTTCCGTTCACACCCGTCAGTCAGTGCCCTTCCTGCCTAAGCCAGTTTGAGCTGCGTTTCTGTCATTTTCAACTGAAAGCGCTGACCAAGTTGCATGGTAAAAAAAAAAAAAATTATAATTTGCAACCAAAAGAAAGAATCCCTTCAGCAGCTGGAATTTTAAAGAGTTTTTTTGAGGTGGGGCAGGTCTGCTATTTTTTTTAAATATATTTTATTGATTTTTTACAGAGAGGAAGGGAGAGGGATAGAGCGTTAGAAACATCGATGAGAGAGAAACATCGATCAGCCGCCTCCAGCACGCCCCCTACTAGGGATGTGCCCGCAACCAAGGTACATGCCCTTGACCGGAATCGAACCTGGGACCCTTCAGTCCGCAGGCCGACGCTCTATCCACTGAGCCAAACCGGTTTTGGCTAGGTCTGCTATTTTTATTATAAAGCACAAGGATTATCCATAAAGAGAGAGAGAGAGAGAGAGAGCAAGAGAGAGAGAGAGAGAGAGAGAGAGAGAGAGAGAGAGAGAGAACACACCACATTACTGGCAAGTAGAGGCCGCAGGTGAGGAGGCACCTGCTTGCGAGCAAACCTGGAGACAGAGCAGTGACAAATGTTCCTGTCCCATCCGCAGGGCAGCCTCCACCTGCTGAGCATCTGACAGCCGCTCTGGAAGAGCACAACTCCAGGGCCGGGGGAAGTTCCCGCTCCAACACTGCCTGCCCTCGAACCCCTGCCTGTTGCCAGAAATCTCCTCTCCCCTTCAACACACACATGTAAGTGTCCAGGCTTTATCTCCATCATAAAAAACATTTTTTTTTTTCCCGACTGCGATCCAAATGTTCTTCTGAAGGGTGCAAGCGAGTCAGCACCAGGCTGTTATCAGTCTTTCACACCTCAGGGCAAGTGACGGCTCTGGAAGCAGATGTTTTCTGTACAGGGCCAGATAATAAATACTTTAGGCTTTGCAAGCCATATGACCTCAACTCTGATGATGTAGCTGTAAAGCAGCCCTAGACACTGTGTAAACGAATGCGTGTGGCTGTGTGCCAATAAAACTTTATGGACACTGACATTTCATTTTCATGTGTCACAAAATAATCTTTTGACCCCCTATCTCTCCCCAGCCCCCCGCCCCTGCCACCCCTAACTATTTAAAAATGTAAAAACCATTCTTAGCTCATGGGCCACGCGAAAACAGTTTGGTGACTCCTGAGTGAGGAGGAAGGACGCCAGGAGGAGGAGGCCCTGGTACCAAAGACAAGGTTCACCAACTCCTCCATGGTGCTGCCTCTGAGTGTGGGACTCTGACGAGGTCAACCGTGGGTTGGAAAAGAGGTTGGGGACAGCGCGATCCCCAGCAGGTCCCCTGCATGGCAAAGGCTGGGTGTCCTTTAAAACCGTGCCCAGGGGAAGCTGAAGGCCTGACGGGCCTGACCTCCCCCTTTCCCAGGCTGCCCATGCCCAGGGCCTTTGGCTCCCGCTCTGACTTGCTCAAGCTGCAGGCCAGGATGGCCCTTCTGACCAAGGCAAGGTGCTGCCATTCACTAGCGCTATTCTTACAGGATCAGATCACATCATTTTAATTTTAGCTGGTATTTAAATTACCTTTGTTTTTCTTTTGCTAGAGGGAAAGGGGGGTGGAGGTGGGCAAAGGACAGGAAGGGGGCACAGAAGGAGATTGTGCTTTGGGTGGTGGGCACACGATGCAGTGTGCAGATGACGTTTTGTTGAGTTGTATACTTGAAACGTGTATGGTTTTGTGAACCAATGTCACCCCCCATAAATTCAATAAAAGAAGGGGGAAAAAAAAAAGAAAAAAAAATCCCTATTCTGATTATTGCATTTTCCAGATACAACTTAATAAGCCTTTTCTCCCAGATCTTGAACTTTCGTGCAGTTGAGTGTCTGGACCGAAGTAAAGGACTTCACATTCACATGTATTTCCTCATCTCCACTTGCGAGAATCCTGGAAAGGACCCAGGGGTTTTAGTGGGCCGCGCGGCCCTCTTATCCCTCTTCCTAACACCTTTCTACTTCTGGGTCCCAGTCCTGCTCTTCTGGTGCTGGGATCACAGAGATTTGCTCAACCCTTGGAGTCAGTCTCCAGTTCTGTTTTGCCAAGTTTGAGGGGGTTCCTGTGTTTTGTTTTGTCCTAATTTTTTATATATTTTATTTATTTATTTTTTTTATAGACAGGAAGGGAGAGGGATAGAGAGCTAGAAACATCGATGAGGGAGAAATATCGATCAGCTGCCTCCTGCACACCCCCTACTAGGGATGTGCTCGCAACCAAGGTACGTGCCCTTGACCGGAATCGAACCTGGGACCTTTCAGTCCGCAGGCTGACGCTCTATCCGCTGAGCCAAACCGGTTTCGACATTGAGGGGGTTCCCGTTACTGCCTTCCCTCCGACCCCTTCCCCAGAGGCAGAGAGGAGGCCTTTAGCAAGTTTAGTGAACCAAGAGGCTGCTTGCTCTGGAGACAGGCGAGCTGGAGGCGAGCCCCTCCTCCCTGCTCCGCTTCTTCTCTGTCGTCTGGCTGCTTGTCCCAGAGTCGGCACAACTTCAGCAAGACCTCGGCTGCCCTCTTTATCGCTCCCTCTCAGGGCTTTGGGAATCTCTCTCCTCAAATCCATCAAAACGATGTTCCCAGAGATAACGCTCTGGAAGGAACTGGTTGTGAAAACACGGAGCCAACATTTAATATCTGATCCGCAACTCAATGAGGGTATCAGACACTGGATGGGACGTCAGGGGAGCTTATGTAGGCAGCTCTGTGGTCCCGCAAACTTACGTGGGGCGCCACTCAGACTGTTAACCGGTTGAAAGATACAGGAAACTGATTCCGTGCAGACAAAAATAAATGAAAATGTATAAACACAGACTTCAGATAACATTGAAATAAACTTCCCGTCTTGCTACTGTTGATGCTGACATGGAAACTGGGGCTGACATTAGCAGTCACTCTTTAAGGGACAAAGGCTGTCTCAGGCCGGGTCAGACCTACGGTGGGATTGAATTCTGGCTCCTGGAACTTAACATCTCTACGTTTCATTGCCTCATGTCTGAAATGGGGGTTAAAAACAAATGAGAATTAAGTTGGATAGATAGGTAAGATGCTCTGCCAGCTGCCTGGCTCACGGAAGTTTTTGTTATTACAGTTAGCGGTTACCACTGAATCCATCTATGGTTCCATTAACAAGAGGCGGGAGTGCCTGTACCCCTCGGATCGCATGGATGCTAGCTCTGTCTGCAGAGAGAGAAGATGCTTTGGGAACGGCTCTGTCCAGGGGTCAGAGGGGTCCATGGTCCCGCCGTCCCTGAGAGCTGGAAGAGTCGGTCTTGACTTGCTGAGCGACTGCTTTCGTGCCTGACACCTGCTCTGAGATTGCAAATGGTATTTCAGATGAACTGTGATTCCTGCCTCTTCTGCTGAATCCGGAACCCATCCCTGCGTCAGGTGGAGCCGCCCAAAGCGCGGCTGGCTGGTGCGGCTGCTGTTGCAGCCTTCGACCACTAGAGAGCACTGCCGGCTCTCTTTTCCCTCGGCGCCGGCCCCACAGGCCCCCGCAGCCGCCTGGGAGAGAGCCACCAGCCACGGGAGGGGGGCTGCGCGGGAGGGGGGTGCGGGGGGAAAGCAAGGAGGGGGGATGGGTAGGACCCTTTCGCTTGGAATCTCTGTCTTCTTGTAAGTTGCAGGACAGAGACTCTCCCCGGACCCAGGGGCTCCGATCCTGCACACCCTCGACTGTCTGGTGACAAAGAAGGAGAGGCAGCGGCCTGGGCAGGGGGTGTCTGTCCATCGGCAACGCTGTGCTGGTGACCTTTCAAGCTGCCCCAAATCTCCCTGTGACCCTTCTTGCCGCTGGGGACACCCCATTCTCTTCCGTTTTCTCTTGTGGCTACCTTGATTCTTTTTCTCAAGACACTGAATATGTATTTTAAAATGCATTATTAAAGTTTAGTGAGCTATCTGTCACTCAAACCCCTCCCCCGAAAACCCCCAAACAGATTTACATTGGTAGCCAGTGGCCAGTGAAGTTCAAGCAATGATTAATGCAACCCATTTGAAGGCGTGAAAGCGTCGGACAGGATTGCTGGCAGTAAAAGTGGGGACGGGTGGGGAGGAGAGAAAGTCACTGACATTTATTAATGGGCCCCTGTGCCACGACACACTACTCTGCCGCAGTAATAGTTACCTAGCAGGGTTCTTTAACTTTGCACCCACTTTGGCTTTGCCCTAAGTCAGTGGTCGGCAAACTGCGGCTCGAGAGCCACATGTGGCTCTTTGGACCCTTGCCTGTGGCTCTTCCACAAAATACCACGGCCTGGGCGAGTCTATTTTGAAGAAGCGGCATTAGAAGAAGTTTAAGTTTAAAAAATCTGGCTCTCAAAAGAAATTTCAAGCGTTGTCCTGTTGCTATTTGGCTCTGTGGACGAATGAGTTTGCCGACCACTGGCCTACGTCATGATGTCTGTGAAATCACACGTTTGCTACACGAATACATGTTAATTTCTCATCCACATTAATTTAAACACACGTAAATAAACTGTCCCTGTATCTACCACCTCAAATCACCTTTTCCGTCACACTTGGGGAAATGGTGCCATCGCCTTAATTCTGGCAATGCCAAGAGGGGAAATTAGTTTCTTTTATACCAAAGCAGAAACAGGCTCAGAGGAGCCAAGTAAACCCCAAAAGTCACACAGGTAGGTAATAAGCAAGTAAACAGGGCTTTAAGTTCTTTTACACTGGATTTCTCCCGGAGAGTGGTGGGGGGCACCCCTAGGGATTATCTGGCCTGGGGGCCCCGATGCCTTAAAGCAGTGGTTCTCAACCTCCCTAATGCCGTGACCCTTTAAGACAGCTCCTCATGTGGTGGTGACCCCCAACCATAAAATTATTTCCGTTGCTACTTCATCACTGTAATTTTGCTACTGTCATGAACTGTAATGTAAATATCTGACATGCAGGATGTATTTTCATTGTTACAAAGTGAACATAGTTAAAGCATAGTGATTAATCACAAAAACAATAGGTAATTATATATTGTGAAATATTTATTTCTAATTACAAATAAATGAAATTTTGTCTTGCATCGTGGTGTAGCAAGGGTAATAGTCTTCATATGACAACAGTAAACTACATTGCTACACTTTGCTACACTGAGGAGCTGGTGTGTTGGTTCCTAAGACCATGGGAAATAGGTGTTTTCCAATAGTCTTAGGCAACCCCTGTGAAAGGGTCGCTCGACCCCAAAGGGGTCTCGACCCACAGGTTGAGAACCGCTGCCTTAGAGGGTCTCTGCTCTGCTCATGGGCCTAGGCCCCCCGCTCCCGCCCCCTCCAGCGAAGCCGCCAGCTTACCCGGGCCAGGCTGACTCCGGCGGGGACTTTGTAGGGCACATACTTCCTGTAGATGTGGCCCACCCTGGAGCAGGGGATGTCCTCCATGCGGCCCCCACACATCCACACCTGCAGGGTGACAGGGAGAGAGAAGGTGACATTCCTGCCTCCGATCCATCGTCCCCTCCTTCGTGCATCAGCTTGGCTTGTCCACGACAGGCCCGTTTATGGAGCCGGGGGCGGAGGAAAACGGCGTGATGACAGACAGCAGCACACGGGGCTGCCAGCCCGAGCTTCCTCCTGGCGGACACTGCCGCGAGCTGCATGTGCACAGCTGCACCGCGGCCTCGCCAGGACACCTGCAACTCAGGGGGAACGGAGCCCCATTTTACAGATGAGGCTCAGAGAGTTAGAGGCGTGTCTAAGGCCACAGGGCGAGCAAGAGGTGGCGCCAGAATTCACGCCAATGCTGGAATCTGAGCTCTAAACAACGCAGATGCTGTGTCCCGTCTAGAGCAATCCCAGTGGGAAGGACGAGGTGAGCGCTTAGTGAGGCCTGGGGCAGGGACGCAAGGGGACAGGGCGGCCGCAGGCTGTGGCGTTCGATTCTGGGGGCTCCTCCTGGACGGCTGCCTCTTTGCTGGGCCACCCCGAGCTGAGGCCACAGGCGCCTGCCCTCACCTCTCTGCAATCTGGCGGCTAAGCCATGCCGCGGGATGGCTGCAGTGAGGGACAGATGTCTCTCCCTCCATACTTGGCATCGCCAGGAGCTCCTGGATTTGGCTGCAGTTTGAGAAGGTTTAAGTGCAATCACTGCTGACTCACACCACGAACCAGCCCCTCCTCAGCAGTCCTGGGTTCAAATCCTGCCTCAGCTACTTCTCAGCTTTGTGACTTCGATGGAGGTACTAACTCCTCTGAGGCTCAGTTTCCTCATCTGCAAAGGATGAAACGGGGTGGGCCCGGGGGATGAGACAGGGCATGGGAAGTGCTTAGCACAGACTTGCACACAGGCACAGCAGTGTTACCTGATTCAGTCATATGTTTGCCTAATATTTATGGAGTATCTGCTATGTGCCAAGCACTGTGCTGGGCACATACAGTGGTGAATAAGTCAGCCAGGGCTCCTGCTCTCCGGGGTGGTGGTGGGGGGAGTGTCTTGCAGTCTATAAGACGGCCCTCCCAATGACCCCCTCACCTCCTGGTATTTATACCCCATGCTAGTTCTCTCCCAGAATGGTCACCTGAGGACTGAGCTGTGTAACCAATAGGGCACCGCAGAAATGGCAAGGCAGCCACCTTATCCCTGGGATCACTTGCTTTGGGTCACTCCAGCAGCACGATGGTGAGGCCCAGGGCTGAGGAGCGGAGGCCTTCTGCTCAGAGTGCTAACTTGCCAGTCAGTGAATGAGTGGTCTTAGAAGCTGATCCTCCAGCCCCAGGCAAACCTTCAGAGGACAGCAGCCCTGGCGGACTCTCTGACTCCAACTTCAAGACAGCCCCAGGCAGAACTGTCCTGCTAAGCCACTCCCAGGTCCCTGAACCACAGGAATTTTCAGTAACAACTGTTGTAAGATGCTATGTGTTGGGGGTCCTTTTCTCCCTGGGGCAGTAGGTAACCAACACAGGGAGACTGTTTCAGGTGTGATAGGTGCTATGAGGAAGCCAAAATGAGGTCACTGGATAGGCTTACTGAATGGAGGTGTGGGCTGCTATGCCACTTTCACCTGTCAGGGGAAGCCTCATCTAGCAGGGGATATTTGAGGCAAGACTTACATGATGGGAAGGCAAAGTAACATAAAGATCGGAGGGCTGAGTGAACAGGTGGCGGGAAGAGCAAGTGCAAAGGCCCTGAGGTAGGACCAGGGTTAGCATAATCAAAGCAAGCCAGAGGCCTGGAACAGAGGGACAGGGAGGGCAGGGGAGATCAAAGACAAGCATAAGGGTCTTAAAGGGCAGACGAGGGGGTTTGGACTGGAAGCTGTTAGTGAGGGAGACAACACAATCCAACGTCTATTTCACCAACAGAACGGCCGGGAGGGGGCAGGCATGGGGAGGGAAGGCCTGGGAGGCTCTTGTAGGTATGAGGCCGCCAAGGCTTTGGTTTGTGGTCCTGTTTCGGTCATGGTTTGGAGGCTGTGGCGATGGTGGGACACAGCTGGATTCATTATTATTAATCTTGTCCTTACATGTCTTCACTTGTGGAATGAGGAGGAGAAGTGGTACATCTATACCATCAATTCTGCCAAAGAGCCATTTTCAACTTGAACGGCTCAATGGGATGCCGGGAGTTTGTTTAAAGTCTTAATTCCAGAAGGGCTATTCATTCTTCCGTCTACCTCATGCACCTGAGGATTCTCAATCCTTTGGACCCCCCCCGCCAGATGTGTACCCTGCCCTGGGCTTTCCACAAGGGGATATGTGTGTATGGAGCTGCAATTAGTGGACATGCTGCCTGGAGAAATGCAATTATATTCTGATCTTGGGGGAGAAAAAAAAAATGAGCAAGTCAATAGAACAGAACATTGGTCTTGAGATAATGGGCTCCTGATGGTAGATTAATGTCAAGGCCAAGCCAAGAAGTTTATTTTCTAAGCAGGAGATATTGATCAGGCGCCAGGATCCCGTAGCAATAACTCTTCCTTTACACGAAGTGATGGATGTCGAAGTGAAGCTTTTGTCCGGAGGAGGATACTGCCCAGATCGCTGCCGGCGGCCCCTGCGCCGAGCAGGTGGGGGACACCTTCCTTCGTTCTATTTCTGAACGTCTCCTGGGCGGCGGACTAGGCTGGCGTCCAGCTCTCAGCTCCATATTAAACTCGCATTAGCTAACGAGGCTGTCTCTCCGCTCTGCCTGGCAAGGAATCTTCCCTAATGCGGAGATGATCAATTTCCAAATCCCGTCCTTTGCTGCGACCTCGGGTTTCTTTGGCCCTGACCACGCTGGCCACCAGCCTGAAGGCTCCTGAGGGACTGGGGTGACCTTGATCTGCTGAAGGGAATGTCCGGAGCCCAGAGGAGCTCTGGCTTTGGATGACGGGTTTGCTTCGCGGCTTCCCTGCCCTGGACACGGGCCACTGAGGCTGCGCGGGGTGGGGACTGCCTTTAGAGAGACCCACACACCTGTTCGGTCAAGATGCTGCCGCTCCTGCCAATCCTGCGAGCACCTGCGCAGCCCGAGAAGGGCCGGGCGAGGCACTCCCAGCCCTGCAGACCCCGCTCTGCCGCCCGGAGCAGGCCTTCCCCAGCATCAGCGCCCTGTGGTTCACTGGTTACAAGGCAGGACCCCAACACTGGAGGGGGCGCTCCTTCTACGGACGCGATAAAAGCTGGAGGCAGTGTCGAGACTCGCCGGGGCTGGGGAGCTGGGCGGGCTGGCCGCCTGCCTGTGTCGGGCTCTCCCCCACTTCCCTCACAGCCGGGGCAGCAGCCACTCAAGACGCACAGACAGCGCGGCAGGGGGGTGAGGAGCAGACGCCCCTCGGCCATCCCAGTGCCAGCGCGGCCTCACGCCGGGCACGCACCTGGGAGCCGCCCTCTCCTCAGCTGGAGTCTGCCCTTTGGCCCAGCGCCATCAGATCTTTTGTCCTGTGGTCCAGGTTCTCCCTGGGGAAACTGAGGCTCAGAGAGAATAAGTAGGTTTTCTAACCGAGTTGGTGGCAGAACCTGCAACTGACCAGGAGAACGATGGGGTGGGGGTGGGGCACAGCACAACGGGGCACCCTTGGGGGCCAGGCCCGTCAGTGTGCTTTCCCCGGTGGCACAAGAGGCCAGCTGGCGGCAGAGACGGGGGAGTCGCAGCCTCGGCCACAGCCAGGATGTCTGACTGGACCCCATCCTCTTTGTATTTACAGGTCACCGAGGTGGCATCTGTGCAGCCCCTCTCTGCTGGCAGCTTTCCTGCCTCCCTCCCTGGCCAGCCCCGTCCCAGCCTCACCCCCTCCCTGCCGGCTCTGGGAGCCCTGCTTCCCCAGGAGGAGGGGGTTCCACGTAGCCCGTCAGCTCGGTGCCCGGGAACAGTCTTGGCGCTGGAAGCTCTGTGCCACAAGACGAGCATAAATCTCACGGAAAAAGCTTGCTCCCCATTCATTCCCGTCGCCGCTTTGATTTATTTTATTAGCAACTTCTTTTGTGTGATGACAGGCTTCATTACGGTGTCTATAAAAGACAATTGCTGGCTCTTATCTCCTGAACGGAGGAGGCGAGTGGCGATGCGCATCAGGAAGACACAGGGGGACGCGGAGAGAGGGCGGTGGGAGGAAGGCTGGTCCGGCTGCTCGGGGAGGAAAACGGGAGCGGCAGGGGAGAGGGCTGCAGCCGGCCGCATCTTCTGCTGTCGGCATCTTGGTTGAGGACCTGTAGCTGGAGTTCAGATCCTATCCAGCTGCCCTTCGGGACATAAGAAGATAATAATCGCCAGCGATTATGCTGCACGCTCTGCGTGCTTAGGGGGAGCAGAGGGTGGCGTTATGAGCTTGGGTTCCAGAGTTAGACAGAACGGAGTGAGGTCGAATCTAAGCTCCTTGCCAGACGCACCGTCCAGGCAAGTTCTGTGAGTCTGAAAGCCGTGGTTTCCTCACCTCCGAAACAGGTGAGTTACTGTGCCACCTCCCAGGCTGCGATGAGGCTGAAAGGGGGTAATCCTGAAGCACCGAAAACCGGGGGGCCACCCTGTGGTGCTACCTGGACACGTGGCCCTGCCCCGGTGGCTGGCACTGTGCCCGCAGCTCCCCTGAGAAAGGAGGGCGTTAGACCCGTGTCTTCCAGAGTTCCTACTATGGCGACTATATCCGTTCGTTTTGAACATCAAGGCACTGTTGTGGGACCTCACTCATGCTGGTTTGGGCTGTTTGTAATGGTTACTGGATACGGTGGGTAAAGAGATAGGGAAGCACAATTTTGCTCTATTTACTAGTAAAAACCATTTGAATTTACTTCTACATTAATGTACAGTATTATTTTATACAACATGGCTTTGAGCATATGTATATCTAAATTAATGAATTAAATTTTTAATAAACAAATTCAGTGAAGCTCCAGGATCCTTCAGGTTTTGACTTGTATTTGGAAAACGAGCACACGCATAACCACCCAGGGAGGGCGTGGCATTCGAGGAAACCGAGGCCCGTGCCTTCCCCATGGTTCCTGAGCTCATGCATGGCAGAGCCCAGGGTGGAACCGGGGTTGGGTCCTCAGACTCAGGCAGATCAGAGGCCTCCAGGGAGAGGTTTCATCTTTCTAGAGCCGGATCCTGACCCTCCTGGTCTTCCACAGAGATCCCCCCATCAGCACTCGCAGTGCCTGCGGAACGAAGGGGTCACCTTTGGCTGGCAATCAAGGTCCTCTGTCACTCACTCGGGCACATGGGCTTTAAGAACAATGTCATTCATTCATTCACTCCCTCCCTCACACACTCACGTGGCCTAGTTAATGGTCCTCCTTGCTCTGAACCCCTGCTGGGAGAAATGGAATAGAGACTTCTGGCAAGTATGGACCCAATGCCCCATGATACGGAGCCTTGAAAACTGAGCAAAGGGGTTGGCACCTGCTGGCCAGCCTGCGGACCAACCTCCCCCTTTTCTCTGTCCCTCCACACCCAAACCTGAGCATCCTCTCTGTGCAGGACCCAGTCAATGCGGTACAGCCACGAGCTTCAACCCTGGGTCGGCATCAGAATCCCCTGGAGAGCTGTTACTCCCAGGACCTCTGGGCCCCACGGCGGGTCTGCCCCAGCAGGCTGTGGTGGGGCCTGAGACTCTGCCTTTCTAACAGGTTCCCAGGTGCTGCTCCTCCTGCTGATCTGGGGCCACGCTGGGACAGCCGTGCACACGCCCCTCGACAGGATGGTGCCGGCCAGCCACACTGCCTCTCCAGACATCCCTGGGGGGACTGTTAGTGCCCTTGTAGACAAGGAGAGGAAGATCGGCAGAAAGGGCATGGGAGCTGTCCAAGGTCTCACCGAGGCTTCGTGCCAGAGCTGGGCCCAGTGCCAAGGTCTTTGGCCGCTGTCTTGCCAGCCTCCGAGCTCTTTCCACTCCCGCCTTCCCGCAACCGCAGCCCGATCACATCAACCACCAACACCAACAGCAACCGCCCAGGTGCCAAGCACCGAGCTGAGGTTTCAACACGGTTTGGCTAATACGCTCACACCCACACCGGGAAGTAAGGGCAATTCCGTGCCCAATTTGCAGATGAAGTTAAGTCCAGAGAGTTAGGTGACTAGCTAATGAAGCCTTCACCAAAACCCAGGTGACAGGATTACGACGCCCCTGTACCCCATCCTGTGCTGCTCTGTCTAACTCGGGGGCTCTGATCAGAACAGCCACTGCTCTCTCCGCGCCTCCACTGCCTGACTCTAGGCCAAACACACGTTTTGTTTATTGTTCTTACAACAACCCCCAGAAGAAGTCACTCTTGTCATTTTTAGGGATGAAGGACTGAGGCCCGAACGAGACAGGTGTGTGTTGGTCAGGGGTGACGTGGCCCGGAGACCCCGGGGGGCTCGGAGCCCCTTGCTGGAGGAATGGCAGGCGGCAGGCTCCCGCAGAGCACGGAGGGAGCTGCAAACGGCTTGCTGGGAGTCCTGAGCAGGATGCCTCCCTGTTCCCGGCAGATGGCTGTAGGAAGCCTGGGTGCACACAGGCCGGGAGGAAAATGCTGCACCCGGCACCCTCGGATCACCCAGCGAAGGAGGGCACACGGGTCCCCGGCAGGGACGCTGCAGCTGGTCCGAGCCCGGAGGGCTGACAGGCGCGGTGAAATGGAAGGGGAAGGCTCGCCATACAGGTGTGTGAATGGTGGCCCTGGCACCCTCTGTCCCTCGGGCTGGCCTCTGGAAATCATTTCTTCCCCCCCTGCGGCAACTCAGCCCTCCCCCGGGGGCTGGAACTGACTTCTGGGCTCTACCTGTAACAATGGCTTCCCTCTGCCAGGCCCGCCTTTTCTCTGCCCCTCCCACAGGTGAGCACTGGACTTGGACTCAGGACATCTGGGATTCAGGCCTGGCTCTGCCCCCACCTAGCTAAGGGACCCTGGCCTCGTCCCCTAACCCCTCAGGGCGCCAGGTCTCAATGCCACCCTGGACCAGGTTCTGGGGGCATCTACCTTCTTCCACACACCTGATTTTCACTTCATCCTCTTGAGGATGCTGTGAGTTTTATGGAAAAGACACCTGAGTGTTTCTGTTGTTTAAATCTGCCTAGCCTGGGACTGGTCTGGCTTTTGCTTAAGGATATGGGTGTCAAACAATGCAAACAGCACTCACCAGAGGCCTCTCAGCTACTCAGATGTGATGGGTTTCCTTCTCAGGTGAAACATGGCTCTCCCGTGCCCCTCCTGTGGCTTTCCACCACCACTTGGCTCTCACAAGTCTTCCCACGACACCCTCAGACCACCGCCACCCCCCAAGCTCCCCCAGCTGTCTCTCCCAGGGTCCTGGTGCATATTTATGCCCCCAGAGCCACCCTGTGAAGACGTACTCAGGGCTCTGCTCTCCCTGGATGCCCTCCTCGTGGCTGGCCTGTGGAGAATCCTAGCCCTGAACTTGCAAATGGCCCACATGTTGGGATATACACGTTGGGATATACCCTGGGGTACAGAGATAGGACAAGACTCAGAGAGCTGAAAGCCTACCTATTTTTTCCTTCGTTAGCCTGTGGAGATTTGGTTGTGCACCCTTGTGACCGTGTGCGTGGCTGCCCAGAACCATGGAGAGTATTGTACAGCGTACCATCAGCCCAAGAAAAGATCCCACTTCAAAATCCAAGCGCGGTTTCTACTGAATACTTACTGCCTGTGCACCGTCTTAAAGTGACAGCGGAACCACTGTAAGTCACCATCCGTACAGCATCCCACTGTTGGGATAGGCACTACCTTATTATCCCCTGAGGCCGCACATTTGGGTCATTTCAATCTTTCCCTATTGTCAGTAACGCTTCAATAAATAGCTTCTTCCTAAACCTTGGCTCATCTATGCCCTGTCTCTCAGATAAACTCCTGGGCATGGGATTTTGGGTCAAAGAGCATCCTTGCTGTGAAATGTAACAGATTTTGCCAAACTGCTATTAATAAAAGAAATACCCATTTACATCACCCCAGAGCCCACATCTTTCTTACGCCTGCTCAGCCACATGGTCGTGTGGATACCTCCCTCTCTGGGCCTCAGCGTTGAAGCTATCCTAACCCGGCCTCCTGGGGACGCTGTGCGGCCCCCTTTCTGCTCCCTGCCACTGCCACGTCCAGCCCAAACCACCCTCCTGCCGGTGCGAGAGCATCTTGTTTAATCCTACCTCGTGGGGGAGGAAGGAAAAGTACCTCGGCACCATCTGGGATGTGAGGGCCCGAGAGGTCAAGTGACAGGTCCCAGGTGGATGGCGAGCAGGGACGAGAGGCCAGTGCCCTGCCTTCTCACCGACACCTTTCCCAGCATGCCACTATTACCCAGAGGTGGTGAGGGGAGGCTGGGGAGGAGAGGGTGGAAAAAGTACCGTATTTTCTGCCATATAAGATGAACCCCAACTTTTCTAGTTAAAATATAGAGTATGGGATATACCCGTCCTATAAGATGACATCTGGTGTATAAGATGACCCCCGACTTTTGAGAAGATTTTCCTGGGTTAAAAAGTCGTCTTATACGCCACAAAATACGGTATTACCAGATAGGAATCAATGCCAGTAACAGTTATTTAAAACACTCTGACGGGGGCGAGGCCCTGGGGTACAGAGATGGGACAAGACCCACTCCCTAGCCACCAGGGAGCTCAGAGGCCAGTGAGGAAGACAGGCCAACCCTTGAGTCATGTCAGCACGAGGTAGTTGAACCCAGGGAGCTAGGTGAGGCGGAGAGGAAGCCATCTATAGAGCTGAGCCCAGAAGGCTGAGAGTGGAGTGGGCCAGACTGAGGAAAGGGTGGACAGTGTGTGCTTCCGAAGATGGGCCTGTGGTCAGTGAGCAGTGCTGGTGGGCAGAGGGAGGTGGACATCTATGGTTCACCTTGCTCCACATCTATTCCCCCTTCTGGATACAGTGGCCAGACTTTCCTTTGGGGAGCCGGCCCCGCTTCCTGGGTCCAGGATGGACATGTGACTGTAGCTGACCAATCTGAACATTGCTCAGGGAGGTAAGGGACCAGAAAGCCAATGAGACACACCGTGGGGACTTGAACAGGAAGATGGGAGAGAGAAACTCTTTCCAATGAACGGCTGCCGAGTGTTTCCATAGAGAGAAAGCCTGCCCGCGCAGGAAGCCAGCCACAGCCAGGGGACTGAGAGGGACGAAGACTGGGGTGAGTTAGTCCCTGGATCCAGCTGGGCCTGGAGGGTCTATTGATTCTGACTTTTCGCTTAAATCGGGTTGATTAGGATTTTTGGTCTCCTGTAACCAAGAGTCCAGACTAATGCAATGGAGTAGGAGGAAAAGGTGCTGATAGCGTGACTGTGCCTTTTGGGGAAAAAGAAAAAAAAAATCTCTGTTGGCTAAGAGAAATGAGAGGATGGGAAAGAGGGGAAGAAAAGGGTCAATGACTCTTCTAGAAATTTCAGAGCCTTTAGGACATCTTTTCTGAGGTTTTCCCGTCAGGATTGATGGTGTAGTCTGGAACTGGAGCCAAATTATTAATCCATCAGTGCTGTTGGCACGTATCAACTTATCTTAATCTCTGAAAATACACTCAGTCTTTCATACCCATCTCTCTTCTCCGTCACCAAGAAGAAACAGGATCCCAGCAGAGATCAATCAGGGGGAATCTGGCCCTTTGAAAATGCCCTCTCTGCCTGAGATGGAACAGTGGGCCTTCCAGGGAGGTGTTGCCAGCAGAGGATCGAGCTCTCTTGTCCACTCCCGCCGTGGCGGGCTGTCCACGGGGGCCTCGGGACAATGCACTGGCAGAGGGGCTGCTAAGGATCCAGGAACTCACACTCTCAAAGCCAGGAGAGGGGAAGGGAGCCTCCTCATTACACTGTCTTCTTCCCTTCGAGGTGAAGGACATAATTGGATCAAATGGAAGCAGGAGCCAGCTTCCTTCCCCCTCCCCGGTGACAGACTTCCAAAATGGCTTCATTATCGACTCCTTTGTAAATATACTGTGTGGAGAAAAATGCCATTTGTAGGGCTGTAATTGCCCGATGAGCATCATTAGACGGGCCTTTAAAAAACACACAGAATGGAATCATTTTGGGTTTAGGAAGTCCTTTGGCACATCTTTCTCCACTCACTGTTTTTCACCAAGTGAGTTTCTGAAGGGGGATTTCTTGCCCAAGGAGGGGGCTCAGGCTGGTGACAGGCCTGCTCTTAATATTCAACCAACACACGTAGGAAGTGTCTTCTCTGTGTCAGACACCCTTCCGGTACTTGGGATACAGTGGTGAGTGGAACACACAAAGACCCCAGTGAAGTTTATACTCAGGTGGGAACTCAGAACACAGATGTGCCCATTTCTGGCCTGGCAATAGTACCACTGGCCATCCATCATGATGGATGGGGAGACACCTTATGAGGGGTTCTGGCGATGGGAGAAGCAAGTCCTAGCTGACCACCTGGCTACCCTGCCCCTCAGAGAGGCCTGATCTTCACCTGAGATGTACAAGAGTCGCACAACTTGTACATAAAATGAAGGAGATGGCGACTCCTTCATTTTAGGAGTCCTGCGGCCTTCTCTCTCCAGGCTCAAACGGACAGGAGGCGGGAAACACGGGGCTGTGCCAGGAGGAAGGGGCTTCCGGGAGCTGGCTCACCTTGAATGAGATCTCGTACTGCTCCCCTCCCCAGATCTCCAGGCCTGGGTCGTACCCGCCCAGCTCCCAGAACCACTTCCGGTCTACGGCGAACAGTCCACCGGCCATCACGGGAGACCTGTCAGGGAAGCAGAGCGTGGTGTGAAGACATGGACCTGAGAGCACTCGGATCCTGCTGTTCCCTGCAATGGTGGTCCCGCTGCTCCGTGAACACAGCCCACGTGTTCTGCGGGGAACCCCAGGCCCTTCCGGGTGAGGGCCCAGGCCTTTGTCTTCCTTGCACTTTCCTTCATAAATGCTACATTTTAAGCAAGTGGCCCCCATGTTTCCCTACACGTTTAACACCCGGGAATCCTTGTGAAATGAAATCACAGCATGTTCTCCCCGTGAACCTTGTAGCTGAATCATCTCTCTCTCTCTCTCTCCCCCCAGTTCTCCCACTAGGCCTTCCCAAGGCTGGCTGGGCTGTCAAATGTCTTCGAGATGGAAACCACACAGCTTCCTGAGCCTACCCCAGACCTTCAAAACCATCTGCGGGGAAGGAGCCTCGGAACCTGTGTTTCGGTCCTGCTCCAGGGAGGGTTCTGTCTGTTCGGCACAGACACTTGTTCTGCCGAGAGGCGCCAGAAGCCCCAGCCTCTGATCTTTCGGTCACACGGGGCTAACGCTCCTCAGTTCATTCACCGAGTGCTGCTGGGAAGTGGATGTTGGAGGGTCTGGAGGTAAAGCAGCCAGACGGACCCAGGGACGCCAGTGTGGTGGGGCCTCACCTCAGGACAGAGGACCCAGAAGACAGATGGGGTCATAAGGGCCTCTGGGAGCACAGATGTTTCTCTCTCTCTAAAATCTCAATGAAAAAACACACACAAATAAAAGGGGTCCTTTTGACTATGACTGAGGGCTTGAATATCCCAGGTGCTGTATGGAACTAATTTAGCAACAAAGTGACCTCACTCCTCATATAGACGCCAGGAGGTAGGCCTCATCATTACTATCCTGTTTCATGCAAGTAGAAACCAGGGTACAGCAGGTGACTTGCTCCAGGCTTCACAGCTACTAAGCAGGATTTAACCCTCTACACTGCCCCAGCCCACACCCCTCATGGCCACACTACACCACCTCCTGCCAGGAAGGGGCAGTCGAGTGAAAAGGATAGGAGCCCTGGGCTCTCCTTAGCCTGCGGTGTGCCTGCGATGAAGGATTTAACCACTGGCCCTGTGCTGCTGATCCTGGGCACTGGCAATGTGGCTGGTCTGGTCTGGATTGAGGTGTGCTGGAAGTGTAAAGCACACACTGATTTCTAAGACTTAGTATGCGGACAAGAACAGAAAAGCTCTCATTAATGATTTCAGAGTGTTGGTTACATGCTAAAATGGGAATATTTTAGCTATACCAGGTTAGATAAAATATATTACCAAAATGAATTTTACCTGCTTCTCTTTGCCTTTTTACATGGCTATTAGGAAATTACAAAGTACAGATGTGGCTTGCATGCGATCTCTGCTGGACGGTGCTGATTTTAACCTCCATGAGGCCGCTTTCCGTTTTACACAGCAGACCTACAGCGACACTTCCTAGCTCACCTTGCTGGGTATGTTTCTGAAAGTACCTAGGACTGTAAGAGGATAAGGCAGCAATGGTATGAACTCTCTGCAGTCTTCTGAAGATTGTGGGTTTGGGTTTTCCGGCCGGATATTCTTCAATATGCTGCTTGGAAGGGCATATTCATGAGAAATCAAACCCATGACTCTGCACTCGAAAACCATCCTGGCCGGAAGCCAGGGGTCTGGCCGAGGAGCTGCCTCATTAGGAGGCCGCACAACAGGTAGGTGACTGGCCTTAAGGTGTTTGGATGCTTGAGGCTGTGACTCCAGAGGGAGCCTCTCCTTTAGCCCGACCTATTTTCTGCAACAACAACAACAATTCTGAGTGTCTGGTGTCTGCTGTGCACTTGACTGACATTATCTCCAGCTCTCACAAAGCCCTATCACTAGCCCCCTTTTCAGATGGAGGAATTTGAAATTCAGAATTGCTATATACTCTGCTCAAGGGCATGCAGGGAGTAAGTGGATGAGCCGTAATTCACACCGGGTGTGCCACCAAAGCCAGAGTTTTTCAAACAATCACTACACCACGCTGTGCCTACAGATCGCCCGTCTGCTGGCACCATGGGGAGACATGCACAAAATGACCAGGATTTCTCTTGCGGCCTCTCCCCTGGGTTTTGTCCAAGTGCAATATAGAAAGAATCAGAGGACATACCGCAGGGAGAGACCCTCAAGAAGCCTTTAGGCCAGTGGCTCTCAACCTTGGACACACATCAGTATCACCTGGGATCTTAAAAAAACAATGTCCAGCCCTTGCAAGTGTTGCTCAATGGTTAGAGTGCTGGCCTGTGCACCAAAGGGTCATGGGTTCAATTCCTGGTCAAGAGCACGAACCCAGCCGAAACTGGTTTGGCTCAGTGGATAGAGCATCAGCCGGCGGATTGAGGGGTCCCAGGCTCGATTCTGGTTGGGGGCACGTTCCTTGGTTGTGGGCGCATTCCCAGTGGGAGGTGTGCAGAAGGCAGCTGATCCATATTCTCTCTCATCGATGTTTCTAATTCTCTATCTCTCTCTTCCACTCTGTAAAAAATCAATAAAATATATTAAAAAAAAAAGAGCACAAACCCAGGTTTGATCCTGGTTCTAGATGGGGCTTATGCAGAAGGCAACCAGATAATGTCTCTCTCGCACCAATGTCTCCCCCCTCCCCTCCCCACCATTTCTCAGTCCCTTCCTCTATCCCTCCTTCCCTCCCTCCCTTCCACTCTCTCTAAAAATCAATGAAAAAAATATCCTCGGGTGATAATTAACCTCAACAACAAAAAGAAAACAAACAAAAATGATGTCCAGATTTCACCCCCAGACTCTGGAGTAATTGGCTGGGGGGGAGGGGGCAGGGGCTTGCACATGCCTCTGCCACTAACCAACTGCATGACCTGGATGCGCCCTTTCCCCACCCCACAGTGAGAGGGTGAACGGACCCAGCCCTGCCCTATGCACCTTTCAAATCTTACAGCCTATGAGTCGGCTCACTGCAAAGGGTCAAACCATACAGCGGGTTCTGATTACCTGAAAACTCCATTTCCTGGAGCAGCCCATTCTGACTCCACCTCTACTATGTGTCATCTTGGGCAGGTGTGGCCTCCTCTCTGACTTGGACTAGTAGTGTTGGACCATGTTGAGGACATAGGTCAGGAGAACAATGAATGTCTGACCTGCTGAAGAGGCCCTGGGACTCTGCTCACGCAGCTCCATCGCCCTGGCCCCCTCCATTTCCTCCGGGAAGCCCTCCTCTGAGCCTTTGCCACTTCATCGCTGTTTGACCTAGGTAACTTATTGTAACTTTGATGTCCACATTGGAAAACATGCATACTAATTTAAATAAAGATTGAGAGGGTTAAAGAGGAGCCGGTTGTAATGTGCTCAGCACGTGGTGCCTGGCACTCAGAAAGTGTTCAGTAAATGGTGACGATGATGATACAACTAGAGGCTTGAGGGAGGACGCCTGGGCAACTCTGCTCAGCCCCAGCTGGCAATGGTAGCAAACTGCGCAGAGGTGGGCAAGGATGAGGTGACCAGCTTGGTGGTCCATGAGCTGAGGCTCCATGAAATGCTGGGATGGACTGTGCTTCTGGTTGGGGACATTTGCCCTGGCCCTTTTGCACTGGACTTTTGGGGGAGATGGCAATCCTGAGCTGTGTGTGTTGGGGTCAGCTCAGCTACTGGGACCAGCCTGGTTCCTCATACTTACTCAAATGGGTCACTGGGGTCAGCCTTCTGCAGTTCCGGAGGGATTGGGATCCGCTTGTAGTACATCTCCCAGTCAAAGGCGCCCCGCATGGCATCCCCCGCCTGGGTCTCATACCGGAAGTCATCGTGGTCAATCACGTCAATCATCGGGCACACGATGGTCTTGCGGTTCCGAGCGATGCGGTCTGAGGAAGCCAAGAGATGCCCATTAGGGAGGCGAGATGGGGGCGCAGCTAAGTGCATGACTCTCTGCTGCAGCTTATCTGAATTTTTAATGTGTTCTCTGGGTAAATTACCTCAACACTGGAACTTGAGGATCCTGGAGAAGAAGGGAGGGCGCAAGCTTTAAAAAAGATGAGCCAGGACTCCCAGCCCAGTCCTGACGCCCAAGATGGGGGCCCTGGGCAAGCTACAGAACCAACATCTCCAAGACCCCGCATACTCCTCTGGGGGGCCAGTGAGTTGCTGGGGCAGATATCTGCCAGCGAGGGGCAAGTGGGCTGTGTGTGGGTGTCTCCCAGCTTTGGGCCAGGAGTCAGATTCAAGACTTGGGATGGGGAGTGTGGTGGGGTCAGAGTAGGTGGGCAGCTGCCACCTGGGGTGTGTTTACCCCTCCCCCACCTACTGAAGCAGACTCTCTGAGTGGAGATGGAGAAACCTTGTGTCAGGCTCCCTGGGGATTCTTTTTTTTTTAAAATATATTTTATTGATTTTTACAGAGATTAAGGGAGAGAAATAGAGAGTTAGAAACATCGATGAAAGACATCGATCAGCTACCTCTTGCACACCCCCTACTGGGGATGTGCCTGCAACCAAGGTGCATGCCCTTGATTGGAATCGAACCTGGGACCTTTCAGTCCGCAGGCCGACGCTCTATCCACTGAGCCAAACCGGTTTTGGCTCCCTGGGGATTCTTAATGAAGCAGAATGCTTCTCCCGGAACGAGCTAGAGAAGGCCTCCCTTCCTCACTATTCATGGCCGTTCTGGGGATCTCACTTCCAGGGAGGGTTTGGGCTGAGGACACAGTGCTCTGCTGGATACTGGCTGACTGTGAGAGGTATGAGGCCAAGGGGCTACATCATGGCGGCAGTGTTCAGTGCTGGGCTCACTTGGGGACAGGATGCCCAGGTTCGAATCCTGGTTTTGTCACCTACTGGCGGTATAACCTTGGGGAAGGTCATCTGATGCCTCTGAGTCTCGGTTTCCTTGCCGACAAACTGGAGGAAGACAGCGCCTATCTCCTGGGGTCTCTGAAGACTGAGAGACGATGAGGCCAAGGCGCCTAGCATGTGATCAGCACTCCCAACAACCGTCTGTGACCAGGGTTGCTGACAGAAGCTCAGAAGCTGGCGCTGGAAGGCTGAGCATCTCCCTCGTTCTCTCTGCCCCTCAGGTTTCTCATTTGCAAGATGCTGATAATAATGCCTGGCCTGCTTGTTCTAGCACGGAATCATCACATTCAAATGGGGATGTGGCCTAGAAAGCTAGGAGACGAGAGAGCCATGGGATGATGATGATGATGATGATGATGATGATGATGATGATAATGATGGAGGAAATGATGATCAACAGCGGTTTTCCTTTGGGGTGCTGATTCCTTCTCACTCAGAAATGCTTGCTCTCCAAAGAAGGCAGACTGAGCTGTGCACAGAGGTGCAAATGGTTTCAGAGACAAAAGCCATAATGTGCTCTGTCTGCTGATCATATTAGCAGGGTAGACTTTTAAATTTACACTAGTGGTTCACATTTCTATTGCAAAAAGGCAAAAAAAAAAAAAAAGGGGGATGCTTCTTCCATGTATGTCTGCAGATTATGAAAATTACCTTCATGTATTTCCATAGAAACAGAGTTAAGGGCTATTGAGACAACCAGTTCGGCTTCCTGCCCCACCACTCCATTCTCTTTATGAGTCACCGAATAACCCAACAAACGGGTTGTTCCTTCAGGACTATCAATTAGGCGATTTACGAGGAGGCTTTTGTGTTTTTTGTTCTCTTTCAGTCATGAGAGGCAGAGGCAGACCTCTTGGTTTAATGAAATCAACTGTTTACCAGAAAATCTGGGTTATATCCTTTCCTAACCACACACAAGTGCATCATCTAACACGAAGGTCCGTGCTGATCTGTGTTGGGACACAGCACGCTGGTTATCCCACTCAACTGTGTGGGTTTTGGTTCTGTCCTCGCCCCCGAACAGTGGCCTAACCAGTGCTCCTCAAAGCGTGATCCCTGGACAGCAGCACTGGCGCCACCTGGGCGCTGGTTAGGAATGCAGCTTCTCAGGCCCCACTCTGGACCCCGTGAATCGGAAACTCTGGGGTGGGGCCCAGCACTCTGTGTTTTGACAATTCTTCCAGGTGATTCTGAGGCACACCCAAGTTCGCCCTAAACTCCAGTTCTCTTTGCTCCCTAAGCTTTCTGTTCCAGAGAGCATACTCCTCCATTTCTGAGGGGTCCACTTTCTCTCTGGATTGGTAGCTCTCCCCCAGTCTGCCTCCATCGCCGTCCCTCTCCTGACTCCCGGGCTCAGTGGGACATTTCTTCTTTAATGTCCAACTGTCCGCACTGGCGCACTGCCTTTATCAAAGTGGAGACCTGGGGATTCAGGCCTGGTTCTCCAACCAGCGAGGAGACACCAGCATCCAATCTTTGTGTCTCCCTTCTGTCCTCCAAACTACAGTGGACAACTTCTGCATCATACTACCTTCCATCTATAATCCTTCCCTGGGTAGTTGTCATAAACTCTCCAAAGAGGACTGAATTTAGGGATGCAATGTGGAATCATGAAAGACAGACAGATGGTGACTTTGACACGTATAGCCCAAGGGAATAAATGCATCATTCACTATCTCTGAACTTCAGTCTCTTGTACGATAAAAAAGGGATAGTTTTGTGAGAATTAGAGACAATGCTTGCAACCTTGCTGGCTCACAGGAGCCGTGCAGTGAATGGTAACTGCTCTCAGTTTGGTTCTTAATGGTAGACAGTCTTGGCTGGCTTTCTCAGAAAACTTGAAGTAATCTGGGAGAGCAATCATGTCACAGTAACTAATGTGCTGGATGACTTTGCCAAGTCACTTCCCCTCTCCTCGAGTCTCAGCTCCTTTCTCTGTAAAATGAAGGAACAGGACCGGGAGGGGGCAGGGGGGGTTGCTAAGGTCTCCTTGAGCACTCCTAACTTCTGAGTGCTTCTGGCATCGTGCTGGGTGCATCTTAGCAGGCGAGGGAACTCTTGTGGCTGAGGCCAGTGGCAGCTGGCTCATGCCACATCGCCTACCTTGTCTTGGGGGAGTCCTTACCGAGCAAGGGGGGGAGCCAATTGACATTGGCTTCACAGTGTGAGTCCAAGAATGTGATGACATCCCCAATTGCCGCCGAGGCCCCCAGCATCCGGGTCCTTATCAGCCCTTCCCGTTTCTTGGTTCGGAGAATCCTCACGCTGGGGAAATGGGCCATATAGTCTTCAAGAGGCTTCTTCAGGTGCTCTGGGAGGGAGACAGAAGAGGAAAGATGGACTTTGGGTAAGAAGAGCTGCTCAGTCATCTTATTCTTGTGACCTCTCTCTCCCTTGCCTGTGCACTGCACTTCACAGTGTAGACACAGCTCTCTGGGACACTGTCTCATTGCACCCTTCAAGTACAGACTGTATACTTTGAAAATGACAAAAGGAACTGAAGACCAAAATAAATGGACAGATAGGTCATGATCTTAGATGACTTAATATTGTTAGGATGTTAATAAGACCTCCCTTATTGATCTACAGTCAATGTGATTAAAATCACAGCTGATTTCTTTGCAGAAATTGACAACTGACAGCTGATCCTAAGATTTAAGGAAATGCAAGGGATGAAGGGACCCAGATTAGCTAAAACAATCTTTTCATTATTTACACGTGAATGTTTATAGCAACACTATTCATAATAGTCAGGTGGTGGAAATAACCCATGTTTCCAATGCCTATGAATGTTATCAACAAATATAGAATATATATTACTCAGCCATAAAAAGGAATCAAGAACTGATACATGCTGCACCATGGGTGAATCTTAAAAACATTATACTAAGTAAAAGAAGCCAGACACAAAAGGCCACATATTGTATGATTCCATTTGTATGAAACCCCAGAATAGGTAATCCATAGAGACAGAAAGCAGATTAGTGATTGCCAGGGCCTGGGGTCAGGGGAATGGGGAGTGGCTGCTTAATGGGTATGAGGTTCCTTTTGGGATGATAAAAATATTTTGTATCTAGATGGAGGTGATGGTTGCACAACACTGCGAATGTACTAAATGCCACTTAATTGAATACTGGTTAATATTATGTGAATTTTACCTCAATTAAAAACATGGATAAAGGATATAAGTAGGCACGTCTCAAAAGAAGATATACAAATGGTCAATAAGCACGTGAACATATGCTTATCATCATCAATCATCAGAGAGTGTGCAAGTCATCAGTAGTATGTGACACCACATTACATTACATCCACCAGGACTGATATAATCAGAAAGTCAGATAATAACAAGTGTTAACAAGGATGTGGAGAAATAAGCTTCTTCATACACTGTTGGTGGGAATGTAAAATGGTGCAGCTACTTAGGAAACAGTTAAACAGAATTATAGCCCAGCAATTCTACACTGAGGCACACCCCCAATAGAAATGAAAACACATGTCCACACAAAAACTTGTACACTCATGTTCACAGCAGCAACATTCATAACAGCCCCAAATTGAAAACCATCCAAATGTCCATCAAAGGGTGAACGGAAAACAAAATGTAGACGAGCCATACACTAGAACATTATTCAGCGATAAAGAAGGAACAAGCTATTGTAATAATATGGATGAGCCTTAAAAATATTATGCTAGGTTAAAGAAGTCAGACATATGAGACTAGATATTATATGATTCCATTTATGTGAAATTTCTGGAAAGGTAGAACTACAGAGACAGAAAGGAAATCGGTGGTTGCTTGAAGCTAGGCTGGGAGTGGGGTTTGATTGCAAACAGGCATAGAGAATGTTTTGGAGTGATGGAAGTATTCTAAAAATGAATTACCATGTTAGTTTCACAACTGCATAAATTCACTTAAAAACACATTGAACTACAGACTTAAAATGGGTGATTTCTATGGGATGTAAATTATACCTCCATAAGGCTGTTAGATTCTAAAAAAAAATCAATTGTATTTCTATACACTGGCAAAACACAATTGGAAAGTACAATGAAAATAGCATTTGTAGTAGTCTCATGTATAAAGACCCAAATAAATGAATAGATAAAAAATATTTATAGATTGGAAGACTCCATATTAAAAGCCAGTTCTCAGCTCAGAAATAAACCCATGCCTTTATGGTCAATTAATATTTGACAAAGGAGGCAAAAACATACAACGGGGTAACGATAGTCTATTTAACAAATGGTACTGGGAAAATTGGACAGATACATGCAAGAAAATAAAACTAGATCACCTTCTTACACCATGTCCAAGAATAAAATCAAAATGGATTAAATACTTAAATGTTAGACTTGAAGCCATAAAAATTCTAGAAGAAAACATAGGCAATAAAAAATTGCTCATTTCTTGAAGCAATATTTTTTTCCTGATATATTAACTTGAAGAAGGGAAACAACATCAAAAACCAAAACAAATGGGACTATATCAAACTAAAAAGTTTTTTTTAAAAAAATATATTTTATTGATTTTTTACAGAGAGGAAGTGAGAGGAATAGAGAGTTAAAAACATCGATGAGAGAGAGACATCGATCAGCAGCCTCCTGCAAGCCTCCTAATGGGGATGTGCCCACAACCAGGATACATGCCCTTGACCCAAATTGAACCTGGGACCTTTCAGTCCCCAGGCCAATGCTCTATCCGCTGAGCCAAACCGGTTTCAGCACTAAAAAGTTTTTGTACAGCAAAGGAAACCATCAAGAAAATGAAAAGACAACCCACTAAATGGGAGAACATATTTGTCAATGATACATCTGATAAAGGGTTAACATCCAAAATGTAAAAAGAACTTTTATAACTCAATACCAAAAAAAACAAACAATCCAGTTTAAAAAAAATGGGCAAAGGACCTGAATAGATACCTTTCAAAAAGGAGAAACAGATGGCCAGACATATGAAAAGATGCTCAGTGTCACTAATCATCAGAGAGATGCAAATCAAAGCACAATGAAATATCACCTCACACCTGTCAGAATGGCTATCATCAATAAATCAACAAACAACAAGTGTTGTGAGGATGTGGAGAAAAGGGAACCTTCACGCACTGTTGGTGGGGAATGCAGACTGGTGCAGCCACTGTGGAAAGCAGCATGGAGTTTCCTAAAAAATACAAAATGGAACTGTCTTATAACGTAGCAATTCCACTTCTGGGACTATATCCTAAGAAACGTGAAACACTAATCCAAAGGAATGTAAGCACTCTATGCTTAGTGCAGCATTATTTACAATAGCCAAGCTAGTGAAGCAGCCCAAGTGTCCATCAGTAGATAAGTGGGTAAAAAAGCTTTGGGACAGCCCTGGCTGGGTGGCTCAGTTGGTTAGAGCATTGTCCTATACACCAAATGGGTGTGGGTTCAATCCCCAGGAGGCAACTGCTTGATGTTTTTCTCTCACATCAATGTCTTTTCCCTCTCTCTCTCCCCTTTTTGTCTAATATCAATAAAAATATCTTTGGGTGAGATTTTTTTTTTTACAAAAAACAAACAAACAAACAAAAAAACCCACAGGAGCACAAGGGACCTTTCTGGGGTGAGGCAATGTCTATCTCTTGATTGGGGTACTGCTTTCCCAGGTGTATATATCTGTTAAACCTTATGGAACTATATTCTGAAGATATCTACATTTTTTTCACTATCTGTAACTGTTAGCTCAATTACAAAATATATTGGTCAAAACACACATTCTCTTCGTTGGGGAAGCTGGAGTGCTGTGGAAGTGTCCCTGACTGGGGACCCGGAGAATTGGACTGTGCTCCCCAGTTTGGCACAGTGAGCCCATCACTTATGTCCTCTGGGCCGTCTCTGAAATCCAAGTTTGGACCAGAAGGTCTTCAATGGCCCTGAGCCCAGACCTCACAGAGCTCTTGCCAGCCCCTGGGGTGATCATCTTCCCTAACCAAAGCCCATATCCTGCTCTGAAGTCCCTCCATCAGGCGTTAGACTGGAAGATCCCTCCATCCCCCCAAATCAGGGGGTGTGTCCAAGTCACCTGGTGAGCGGACTATAAATAAGGCTGTGGGGCATCCCCTAGGCCCTGGCGATAGGATAGACCGAGGGTAGCACCAGCATCTTTGGTTTTACTTGACCACCATCGGGATTGCGAGGCACAGCCAGGCCTGGAACCCTCTGGGGTACTTCCTTCTCTTCATTTCACAGACAGAAAGCTGAGGTCCAGAGAAGAGAAGGGCCCACCTCCGGCACAGTTAGCAGCAGACCTGTGTTTCACGCCAGGATCCCCTGGCTGTGTGGTCCAAAACCCACTGAACCTTATATTTTTCTAACCCAGGGAAGAAATGCATCACTTTCACTGCTGACGGAGGTTATGGTTTGCAAAGCAGCTTCACATATTTTATCTCCCTTGGTTCATAAAATCATCCTCTGCATTTGACAGATGAGAAAATGGATGCCCAGAGAAGAGAAGAAACCGGCCTGAGGTCATCCAGCCGGTAATTTGCTGGGCTCCCTGTAGAAACTGATGCTCTCCCCTTCCAGTCGTGTTTTCTCAACACTGACAACCATCTACTACTGCATGATTTGTGCCTCTCCTACTTACCCTACTGAGACGTTTTAAAGCAGCTCGCTTTGCCTGGCCAGAGAGGCTCGGTGGTTGAGTGTCAACCTATGAACCAGGAGATTATGGTTCAATTCCCAGTCAGGGCACATGCTTGGGTTTTAGACTCGATCCCTAGTAGGGGGCATACAGGAGGCAGCAGGAAGAGGGTTCTCTCTCATCATTGATGTTTTAACCTCTCTCTCCCTCTTCCTTCCTCTCCCTGAAATCAATATAAACATTTTATTTTTAAAAAGATAAACAGAGAGAAGATGATCTACACATACAGCGGAAGCTGGAAAACTGAGACACCCCAGATGCCTTCTTGCTCGCTCGCAAAGATTAATATGGCTTCTCCCGCCCTTTCCCACTTATCCTTGGAACAGTGACTCTGTAGAAAACAGAAATCAATTTTTCCTAATTGAGGGACTAAATCTTTACAAAAGAGACTTGCTTGGGCATTGAGACAAGATAGCAAAAGGCGCGATCATTCTCCAGATAGGCTGCTGTTGGGGCAGGAAAACTGTCTTAATAAAAAAAAAGCCACCATCGCTGTGACAAATGCTTCTTCTTCGCTGGGTTCAACTGGTAAGTCATTAACTGGAGGATGAGATAATCTCCTACACTACACACCACTACTCCCATCAGAATTAGAAATATCACCCAGCCCAGCTCTAATCGCCGAGGGCCCCGCTCGGGCAGGCCCCATGGCTGAAATCACCCCGAACGCAGATGGCTGCATCATTACAGACTGAGCAATTAAGTGCTTTTGACAGCTTGTGGTAACGTCGGAGCCATTATTTAGGGGCAATTATGCTCCTCCTGTCTTTATTAGAAAGTGCACTTACACAAAATCAGGACTGTTGCCTGCTTTTGCCACTTGGACCGGGACGTTCCATAAAGTCATAGAGTTTGAGAGCTGCAAGGGACTTCAGATGAAGAAGATGATGTTATGATACAATAGTCACGGTCCTACTCAGAGCTCCCTGCTTCAGAGACATCAGATAGGGTGCTATTGGCCCCATTTTAGAGAAGAAGATGCCATGAGGCTTGGCATGGGCAATGTCACGTGCCTGAGGAACAGTTTATAAATGATGAAGCCAAGGTGTAA
Organism: Lasiurus cinereus; assembly: GCA_011751065.1. Lineage (NCBI taxonomy): Eukaryota > Metazoa > Chordata > Mammalia > Chiroptera > Vespertilionidae > Lasiurus > Lasiurus cinereus. Next base: position 13,488,299 of record JAAGEH010000434.1, read on the forward strand.
AACCCAACCCTGCCTGCCGGCAAATGAGCAGGCTCTTCCTAATGCACCCAATTCTCTCTCTGTCATACTTCAGCCAGTCCTTTCATTCTATCCAGAGGGGACCGGGGAGAGCCAGAGAAGGTAAATGTCCTTCCCAGAATCATAGAGTGAGTCTGGGACACAGGGCTGTTAACCCTAGCATGCCCCCCCCCTACCCCCATCTTCACAAACCCTAGGGCAGGGATAAAACAGCCGTCAGCAGCGTGCCACGTTCCTGGGTCTCTAAAGCAGTGGTTCCCAACCTTCCTAATGCCGCAACCCTTTAATACAGTTCTTTATGTTGTGGTGACCCCCAACCATAACATTATTTTTGTCTTCATAACTGTAATTACTTCACAACTGTAATTTGTTGTGAATCTTCATGTAAATATCTGTGTTTTCTGATGGTCTTAGGAGACCCTGCTAGCTGTTCGCGACCCACAGGTTGAGAACCGCTGCTCTAAAGGGGACCCGAGCTGTGTTCCGAAGGGTTCTGCGGCTCTTCCCTGGCTCTGCGTGCAAGTGCCAGGGCTGAGAACAGATGTCTGCCCCGCAGCAGCAGGAAGGCAGCTGCCCTAATGTCCAATATGCATCATTCCTATTCCAAGGGCAGCTCTGCTTGTAAAAACTATAGAGCGATGCTTTTATCGCCCCTCGAATTTAACGATGAGCCAGAGCCATACAACAAGGGGGAGGCTGCTTCTGAAGGTGAGCCCCGTCACTGTCAGGCTCTCGGTGGGTGTTGGAAGAGCACCTATGAGAGAGCTCACAGCTGAGCTTGGGTGTCTGTCCCACCTGCCCCCTCCTCAGCGTGTGTTCACGGCCTGCCTTACTTCACCCGCCGGCACCTGCCTCTGCGTGGGGCTCTCTGCACCCACATGGTGAACCTCAACCAAGGGCTGTGGTGTTGGTGGGTAATCACCCCCGCGCCCTTGCTGCCTCTGGTGGGCTGACCCCGGACCAGTGCACGGGGCTGACACCCCGGGCTCCCAGTAGGATCACATGGCGTTGCGGCCGTGGTGCCCTTCTGTCACAGGCACCTACTGGCCGCCTCCCTTTCCTGTTCTCACGTCCACACTAGTGCTCTCCCAGATCTCTCCCCCAAATAATTACTTTGTACTCAAATCCCGACTCGGGCTCTGCTTTACGAAACCCACAGGAAGACACATTCCAGGTCGCAGGTGTGATTGGAGCACCTGCAAGCTAACTCTGCGGTTTCATGACTTATGCTCATCAGCACATTGTTCTCTGGGGCCAGTTCCTGTAAACAATGGTGGTCTCAGGTCCAGGCTCACCCACACCAGGCACTAACCCAAGGACTTCACACGCATTTACTCATCTTCACAAACACTCCCGGAGGCAGGTCACGATCAGTGTCCCTATGATGTGGAAACGGGGCCCAGAGAGGTCCAGTAACTTTCCCTGGATCCACACGGTAAATGGCAGGTCTTGGATTTAAACCCGGTCTGCCTCCAGAGTCTAAAGTTTTCTTTGCTAAACTTAAAAAAAAAACCAATATATTTTTATTGACTCTAGAGAGGAAGAGAGAGGGAGAGAGACAGAGAAAGAAACATTAATGAGATTGGCTGCCTGTGCAGACCCCACACCAGGGATTGAGCCTGCAACCTAGGCATGTGTCCTGACCGGGAACCGAACAGTGACCTCCTGGTTCATAGATCCATGCTCAACCACTGAGCCACCTGAGCTGGGCACTTTGCTAAACTTAAAAAAAAAAATTAAGAATCATTTCAAACACATTTTTTGAAAAGTAGGATAGAATAACGAATCCCTCACTGATCCATCACTCAGCTTCGGAAACGTCAAATGCTAGTCACTCCTGTTTCACCCCCATCCCCGCCCCTGCATATTGGGTGATACTGGGGCCAATGGGGTCTATGCCTGCAGGCCCTGTGCCGGGAGAGGAGAGCAGTGGGTAACACGGAAGGATGTGACATCCAGGAGGCTAGCACTTGTCCCTCCCCCCAGAGCACCCTGGGTGAGTTACCTCATCTTAGGAATACTTGCTGATCATCTCGGGGGACTCCCTACAAGGAGGGTGGGGGTGGGGGTTCCATCAATTCCGGTGTTACCAGGGAGGAAACTGAGGCTTGGGGAAAAGAAGGCCTGGCCTCACATCCCTCAGCTGGTGGGGTCTGAGTGAAGACCCTGCACTTCTTCAGGTCTAGTATATCCCACCTGAACACACACACACACACACACACACACACACACACACACACACACACAACACATGCTTCCCTGGGCCTGCACTGAAAGGCAGCCTCTCCCTCCTGTCTGCTCTGAGGGTACCTAGGACTTGAGGATGGTTCTACCTCGCAGGCTGTAGTACAGGTTGTTGCATTCCAAGGAGCTGCTGTGAGTTGAACAGTGCCCTCTCCACGCCCCCCCAAAACAAGGTATGTTGCAGTCCTAACCCCTAGGACCTGTGAATGTGACCTTCTTTGGAAATAGGGCCTATGCAAATGTAATGAAGTTCAGATGAGGCCCTTCTGGTTCAGGGTGGCCCTACTCTGATGATTGGTGTCCTTAAAAGAAGAGAGAGCTGAGACCGGTTTGGCTCAGTGGATAGAGTGTCGGCTTGCAGACTGAAGGGTCCCGGGTTCGATTCCAGTCAGGGGCATGTACCTTGCTTGTGGGCACATCCCCACTGTGGGGCGTGCAGGAGGCGGCTGATCGATGGCTCTCTCTCATCGATGTTTCTGACTTTCTATCCCTCTCCCTTCCTCTCTGTAAAAAATCAATAAAATGTATATTTAAAAAAAAAAAAAGAAGAGAGAAATTTGGACACAGGAGAACGTCATGTGCCGACGGAGGCAGAGACTAGAGTGATGTGTTTACAGGCCCAGAAACGCCAAGGATGGCTGGAGACACCAAAAGCTATGAAGAGGCAAGGGAGGCTGCTCTGAGAGCCTTCGGAAAGAGCATGGCCCCGCACACCTGGACTGCTGACCTTTGGCATCCAGGACTGTGAGAGAACCCACTTTGCTGTCTTAAGCCTCATTCTGGCAGCTCTTGGACTGAGACAGGGGGGCCTTCACGCATTGGCATGTAACGGCGACACAGCAAGAACTTGGTCCCGGTCCAGGCCACCACTGGCCCTGTCTGGACCGCTGCAATCTACAGCCAACTGCTGTCCCTGCTGCCACGCTGTCCCTCTTCGGCCTCGTTTGCACATAGCAGTTCAGGTGGTCCCTTAGAAGTGAATGGCATATGTCATCCTTCCATTTTCTTGCTTAAACTCCTCCATGGCTCCCCATGGCTCCTGGAAGAAGATCTGAAGTCCTTACCAGGAACCATAAGGCTGTGCAAGGCTGGTCTCTGCCCCCTCTCCATCCTCATCTTGCCTCTCCCTTCCTTATTATGCACCCCCCTCTCTCCTGCTCCCACCATCTGCCTTCAGGTGACCAAGGGCCCATAATGTCTCCTCCTGTCACTGCTGGTCCTTCTACCTGGATTCCTGAGATCCCAAACCCCTCCATTCATTTCCCCCGTTAACTCCTGCTCCTCCCTCAGCTCTTGGCTCAGACTGCAGCTCTTCACTGAAGCCTTTCTTGCCCTCCAGACTCAGCAGGTGCTCAGGGCAAAGTCACAGAGCCCTGGAACTTGTCCTTCATGCCACTCAGCTCAGCGCACCCGTCCACATTTGTGGACTCCTTACTCTGTCTCCCCGCATTCTAAGCCCCAGGAGGGCGAGCTCTGGGGCCAATAGGTTCTGTGCCCGCAGGCCCTGTGCTGGGAGAGGAGAGCAGTGGGTAACACGGAAGAATGACATGTGCCATTTATAGGGCTGCCATAATGAGGGACAAGTGCTAGAGAGACTTGTCCTACCTGAGACAGGACAAGTAAACGGCACATGTCATCCTTCCATGTTACCCACTGCTCTCCTCTCCCTTTCATGTGATCTGACCTTTCTGAGAGCGAAGCAGGTCACGGTTCATCATCCTCATTTTGAGACGGGGGAAGTCAAGTTCTGGTGCTAGGCTACACGGCCAGTGGGTTAAGTGGTGACGACAGGACTCGGATTCAGTTTGGTTTGTTCAGAAACCTACCAGTGTGGGCAATCCAATTAACTTCCAAGTGGAATATCAGAGTGTCAATCTCTGCTGCCATTGAGGCTGGCAGATGCCTGCTCAGGAGCCCCAGAAACAAAGGCGGCCTGTGTGTCCCATGCCCTGGCAGGACCCCAGCATGTGGGAGGGGGCCCCGTGGACAGGCCAGCCAGGGAGAAACAGGAGGAGGAGGGGGGAGGAGAAGTCTCAGACCAGACAGATCAGCACAGTCCCAGGGTCAGTGGGTGCCACGGCCTCTGTTGATCACGCAGAGGCTGCGGCGGGAGAGGCTGCCCTCTGCACTCTCGGGCGGCTTCTGGGAGCTGTGGACGTTCTGGGTCTTGTCATGTCTCAGCTCTGCCGGGCGTCTGGCTGTTAAAGTGTCAAAGCTCATCTGCCTCCAGACTGATTTATTTATTTGCAAGTCGTAGACAGTGTATTCCAAAGCACTGCCAACCCATTTGCGGGAGGGAGGGCACACAGCAGTCAAAAGTGTCATCCTGGGTTGCCGGGACTGGAGTGGAGATCGCCATTTCGATTCCCAGTCAGGGCACATACCCAGGTTGCGGGTTCAATCTCTAGTTGGGGTGCACAGAGGCAACCCATCAAGGTTTCTCTCTCACATCAATGTTTCTCTGTCTCAAATCAATAAAAACATATTTTTAAAAAAGTATCCTGCTCTGATACTCAGGTGTTTCCAGCCACAAGAAACCTGTTAAGATGAGATGGACCCTCACCCTTATTATCACTGTCAATGCCAGGGTGTACCCGGGGGCCCTGTGCTAATGCTGTTATTTGTCCACATTGTCTCATTTCATCACCATGACAACTCTATTAGGGGAAACGGAGGCTCAGGAAAGTTATATGCTGACCTGTGTTCAGACAGCGCACAGATGACAGCTAGGAGCTAGTAGCAGGTGTTTTTGATCCCCACACTGGCATTATGAACCAGACACTGTACCATCCCTTGATGGTCTCTCCATTCCACTGCTGGCTACCAATTTTTAGTCCCATCATCTCAACCTTACCCCCCATTCCCTGGGATATCCGGGGCTTTTACTTGCTTGAAAAACTGACAGATAGGAAAGCATAAATAGCAGGGGAATTAGACCGCGAGATTGGGGAGGAAAACTATGATTGCACCAGGAAGGGTTTGGCAGGTGAAATGCACAGGCATTTCAGCATCATTTACTTTTCCATTTGGAAAAGGAAGACAGACCAGCCTTTCATGAGACGTACTTTTTCTGGCCCTGAGTCCCAGGCATGAACTTCAGAGACTGGCAGAGCTGAAAGGGGCCTCAGAGATCAGCTCGGAGACCCTTTTCATTATTCTCCCTAGACCTGGGCTCTCTCTGTAAGACAGTCTAAGGCGTAACAGACACTTTCGATGGGTGGTTTTGAGAAACGAGCCATTTTCTTTCCTCCTTTCTTCTCCCCAACCTCCGCTTCTTCTTGATGATAGCTTTAAGAGATATAATTCATGTACCATACAATTCACCCACTTAAAGCACACAAGTCCATGTCAACCAGCCGTTCCTTGCGCTGCTGAAAGTTGGGAATCAAGAGAGGGCCTTTCTGCTGGGAGATCCAGTCCATTTAATCACCAAGGAAGCATTCGCTGCGCGCCTGCTGGGTGTATGGCAGGGTGTGGGCACAGTCCCTACTGTTGCTCTAACACGGTGGGTTTCAGACTGCTGGCATCGGCGTCACCTGGGACTTTGTTAGAAATGCCAGCTCTCAGGCTTCACCCCAGACCTACTGAATCAGACGGCTGGACTTGATCAATTCTCCAACTGATTCTGACATGTGGGAACAGTTGAGAATACTGATCTGCCCTAATGCAGAAGGTGAGCTCAGAGAAATATAGCTAGGCCGCTGTGACCATGTTAGAATCTCTAAATGATTGGAAATAGAAGCCCACACTTCCTGCTAGAATAATAGAAAACTGAAGTTCTGCAAAGATTCCAAGCGGACTTGCTGGCCCCCAGCAAACCTGGGAAGACGATGGGTGCTGGCTCGGGTGCCCTCCATCCTCTGCAAAGCTCTCAAACCTCGGCCCTAAGGCTACCCACACGCCTGGAACTCTCTGAGTCCGAAGTCTATATATTGGGGAACAGTGGCTTTCAACTCTTCCGGTGTGACACATAAAAAGAAATACACTACATGCACGGATAACAGAAAGGTAAGGTGTGATGTGGCTCAGATGCCTTTTCTATTCTATCTTCCTATATCTTGTTTTTGTTAAAAAGCTGGTCATGTCCTCAGAAACTGATTTCATAACCCTCTAATGGGCCTACCACCATCGGAAGGGCTGGGTCTGCAACCTACAGTGTTAAACATGCCCCACTTGATCAGGAGGGCCTCTGCCACGGGCCTGGCCTGAGGACAGCTCCCCTTCCACAACGTCCCCATGTGGTGGCTGCTGTCATCATCAGGCTTCTAAGGATGTGCCCAAATGGACCCAGCCCACTTCTGCAAACAGGACTGTCGCTGCCTGGCTTACCTCGACAATCATTCCTACAAACACTCAAGTCCTATGTGTGGGTGTGAGATCTCTGGAACACCACATGGGTGGAGAAAGTCATTGCTCCCAAACAGCCAATTTCCTTCCGCCGAAGACTCCAGAGAGCGCCTAGTAGGTGTCTCTCCTCTCCCCACAAGAGCTGCAGGGAAAGGTGTGCATCCGGGCTTGGGCATCTATGGGCCTATTGTCTCAGAAGCTGGGAAGCGTCAAGGACACAGCAGATAGGAGGGCACGGAGCCCAAGTTCAAAAGCCAACACAGCTCCAACATCCCTGCCTCAGGGATTGCAGTCTTGTCCTATTCAATGTCCCTTTACGTTAACAGCTACTTTGTACGGTCCCCTTTAACATTCTAAAATAAAATTTGTAAACAATAAAATATACTTAAGACCCGATTTGAAAAAAAAATTCATATGTACTGCCCCACTGTGATATAAAGGAGAAAATAATAGAGTAACATGTTTCAATATGCAAACGCTTGGGATGACTACATGAAGATGGAGATGTAGCCAAAGCTTGCACCTGTGTCATATCCTGGAATACGTGTGAGTTCACCTTACAGACTGGTACAGGTATGTGGGTTGGCAACTCAGGTACCACAAGCAGCACCACTGTTGACGCAATTTCCTAGAGCAGTGAGCTTCTGGTGGGGTTCCAAGCCCAGCAAGTACCATCTTCCACCAATACACAGGGGTTCCTGGAACAGGCAGCACAGAGGCACCCTGGGAAGGAGAGAGACTTCACCTTGACCTTGGAGACACCGCACGTGACTGGAAGTTGTTTTGCGTGGTGGTTGATAACGGGGAAGGTGAGAGGAGGCTGGGTGAAGTGCTCATGGGCTTATTTCCTAATACTTTTTTGGAGGGAAGCTGAGGGAGGAGGCGAGGGGAACCAGTGAGACTGGGCATTGTGTGTATGGCCCAGAGGTTGGGGGAGAATAGAAATGTCTAGGGAGAGTTGTCAGGGGGTTGCTCTGGAGTCTGTGACGTAAATCTCCTCTTCTACTGTTCCATCAAGTTTTCAGGAAAGTCTCAAGTCCTCCCTGATACTTGGACACATATAGATTCTTTCAAGGGGCTCTCGGGTGAGCACTGGAGCAGAAAGCCAGAAGCCAGGAAGGCAGCCGGTTCTGGCTTGCACCCATTGGGTGCCAGGCATTGTCCAAGGCACTGGCCGACTCCGCCCCACACACAACCTTCACTGCCACCCTATGGGGTTAATGCCACAGAGGCAGAAATTGAGACTCACTCTGGCTACACCAGAAACCACCACTGGTGGTGTCCAGAATTCCAGCCCTCGTCTGTCTCTTTTTGACACCCCGTACCATCAGTGGCCTCAGATTAACGTGCTCGGTTTATTTCTCTGGCACTTTTCTGAGAACGAATGGGAACTGGGCCTCCAAAGACAAATTGTACGCCTTCCCCAAACATTTGCTCTGCAACTACAAGCCCCTCTGTTCTGTGGCATCACGTTACAAATTACCCCTCTCCTCGGAGGGCAGGTATTTGGCCTGGACGTGGCTGTGGTGATTTTAAGAATGAGTTATGCTCCTTCCTCGGGCAATCACATCCACCAGCCAGCTCCCAGAAATAGAAAGCACTTCATCACACAAATTAACTCCTCTCCCTTATTTCACCGAAGATGAGTAATCTATTTAAAAATATGCTATTATCTAAACAGGCGGTCTTATCTGCACTTTTAATTTCAACTAAATGCCCCGGTCCCTTTTCAGTGGGTGGGCAGGGCTATAAATCTGTTTCGTAATCAGACCACAAATAAAAACACTCCAGAAACCGACATGATCAAGTTAATTACAGCCGCCCCGGCTTTCGGAAAGCGACTCCCCATGAGTCAGCTACAGATGAGAAGGGGAGCCCTGGCCTTTGGACTTGGTCCACTTTTCCACCCAGTTGGAGCCCCTCCAGGGGAGCAGGTTCATGGGCAATTCCAGCTGTGGGCTCCTGGTAGCTGCTCTTAAATTATGTCAGCTTGTCAGGTGCGAGAGAGCAACATGTGTTTTATTCAGGAGGCCGCTTCCACTAAGGTGTTGGTAGGAAAGAAAAAAAGTCTCCCACTTCAGCAACAGTGTCAACCTGTCAGTTTCCTATTTGTTAAAGGGCAAAGGTATTCTCCTGGGGAAGTTTTCCTGCACAGGAGCAGAAAGTGAACCATCAGAGTTCTCCTTACCAACAACCCCTTTAACTACTGCCACCCCCAATGCAGCCCAACCCAACCCAACCCAACCCAACCCAATGCAGCCCAATCCAACCCAATGCAGCCCAATCCAACCAAACCCAACCCAACCCAACCCAATGCAGCCCAATCCAACCAAACCCAATCCAACCCAACCCAACCCAATGCCACCCAACCCAACGCAACCTTGACTATCTGGAAACCTCTGCTTTCTGGGGTCCCGCAGCCTTCTCATCTGGGCTTCTCCTTCTCTGCTTTCTCACTGGTTTGTGCCAAAGTGAGGACCATGGGGTCTGCAGGTATTTACAGAAACTTCCACATCAGGAATTAACCCGGGTACATAGGTCTGGCCTCTCAGCCCTCACCTCTCATCCTCTCCACCCTGTTGCCACAGCACAGGCCTGCTGATGTCATCCGCTGACACTTCAGGCCTCTCAGCAATGTCCAGAGCCCACTTTTCCAAATCCAGCTCCCATCTCAACTTTTTGCCCGACCCTTTCTCTGCAACCTTGTACCCCATTCTCTCTCTGCAGACAGCAATTGACTACTTTTCTTGCCTTTGCTCCTTTACTCTTGCTAACCTTTCAGCTCAGAGCATCTTTCTCTGCTTCTCAGGCCCAGAGAATCTTATTCTTCCATCTAGGCTCAGCTCACAGGGCCTTGAGCCGCCCTCTGCATGAACAGTGCTTTCCTCTGATGCCCATCAAGTGTAGCACAGGCTCCCACCTCAGTTCTTACTCGTGTCCATCTGTCTGGCAGCAAGCTTCTCGAGGGCAGGATGGACAGTAGTTCATTTACCCGTCTCTCACAGCATCTGGCATATGGCACATGCTCATGGATATCTGGTGAACTTGATAAATTTTGCTTGTCATTAGCTGCTTTTATTTTTGAAAAGTCTACACACAACATTCTTCCAGAGGACTCAACCTATTACCCCAGGGAGGATGTCAAGCATATTGCGTGTGGGATGGCTGTCATCCAGGTATTTACTTGTGAGTCTCTAAACGTAGGAAGAAGTGCCAGGAAGCAAAAGTCACTTTCACAGCAGGATATTTATCAAATGAACTGCCCACTCACGAGCTGCCCATTTAACAGAAAGTGTATCTCTGCCAATCACACCCAAGTCTGCTTGGGAGATGGCTGTGCTTTGGATGTGACTGCCCAGCAGTGTAACACAGACTGATCACAGGCTGCTGCAGAGGGAGCAGCAAATGCAAAGGCCCTGAGGCAGATGGGCAGGTCCTGCTGCAGTCACTGCTGCTTCGGTTAGGGGTTAAGGCCATTTCTTGTAGGTGGACACTGTGCAAAATCACAGCTTGCCGAGAAAAAAAAAACACAAAAAACAACTGATACCGGTGGACTCCATTTTCAGATATAAAGTGTTGCAAACATTTCATCTTTTTTCTTTCTAAAATGGGAAAACCTTCACTATTTTTTATGATTCTCAATGCGATGCATTTGTTATAAACTCTTTCTTTAACCATCATGGAAGAATGTAACATCTGAGTGACAAAGGCCACTCTAGTCTCAGCCACCAGAGGTGGCTACTCTTAGCTCAGTGTACTCCTCACCACTTTTCCAATGTGTTTACTTATTTTATGTTTACTTATTTCTTCCAAAATCTGCTTTTCCCCATCTAACAACATGTCACAGCTATCTTATCTTTCTACATCAATACATGTAGCTCTAGAATGTGCATTTCCCCCCACTACCTCACTCCATCCTCAATGAACCCAACTGAAGGAAGTAGCCCCATCTCGCCTGACATGGGACTAAAATTGGGAAAGGTGAGATACTCGGTCCAAAGTCAGCAACAGGCAGTTTAGAAGAATGGGCTCTCCCACTCTGCAGCTCTCGCCCTGTCTCTGACACCAGGCTGTCTGCTGTCAGAAGAAGCAGAACCGGAAGAGGAAATCTGCAGAAAGTTATAGTTCAGCTCAATGGAAGGGAAGAACTTTCCAATGATAAGGGCTGCTCAGCAAAGACATGGGATATCTCAATACCGTGAGCTGTCAATCACAGGAAGACTTCAATCAGAGGCTGAACTTATTAGGCCATAGAAAGACTCAAATGTTGGAGAAATGGTTAGACTGTATGGCCCTGAAGGCCCCCTCTAGCCCTGGGATTGTGTGATTCTATGGTTCCAAGATGAGATGCTGACCATACCACCGGCTGGAAGAGGGTGAGACTCTAGCTCTGAGACCTAATTCTTTAACCCGATAGCGCCTTCTGAGATGCGTTTAGTAAGTAGCATACAGAGAACTTGGTTTTCTTTTTATAAGCTCTCGGTCGTTTAATCTACCCCTGTAATTTTCTCCCAGCCCCAGCTGTGAGCATCTTTTATTTTTCAATGTTGTATTGGTTTTATTTGTCAATGGCTGCTTGCAATGAAACTCCACACTGTGGGTATGTGTGAGGCAACGTGGGCTGGGCATTTTGTGCATTAACCCCGGAGCAGTGCTGGGCAGATTTTTCCAATCCTCTGGTGCATGAATCACTTGATGCCACGAGGTCAGAGTTGTGAACTCATGCACACATACACACACACACACTCCCTTCTACTACCTATTGCTGGGGCATCCTGTGAGAACAGGAGGAGCTGCTCAAAGCTGGGGTATCATAAGCTTAAAACCAAACAAAAAGCCCTGGCCTAGGCCTGCTGGGATGAGGGGCTCTCAGCCCTGGAGAGGCCTCTTGTTCCCAAACAGGCACCCAGATGGCTGAGTTGTGGTGCCACTGTCTACTGGCATCGCCCAGAAACCAGGGGGTGATCTGAGGCAAGGCCCCTCGCTCCTCTGTACCTTTTCTGTTCTAGTCTGTCACAGTATTTAACTTTCTCCCACTGGTGACCCCATTCCTGAGGGCTACCGCTGCCTCCCTCTGGGGGGAAGGGCGTTTAAATTACACAAGTGATACATGCTTCTTTTGGAAATTCTTGAAACTCAGACATGTAAATCCATCATTAGCAGTTAACCCATTTTATGGTCTGTTGGGGATTTACATGTCCCTTACTGCACAGCTCAGTGCAGAGCAACACTGAATGGAGCCTCTATTATCTGCCAGGGACGAAGCGAGCTGATCAGCAACCAAGACAACCAGGCTCCGGCTCCAGGTCTATTGAGGAAGATATTTCTGCTATAAGAATGACATGAACAGCTGACATGCAGTAAGAGTGATTCTGAACCAGACATGGTGCTAAGCATCCTACAAGTATCTCATTCAATGCCCACGGCGATCCTACAAGGTGAGGGGATCTTATATATAGTATTGCTAGTAAGTAACAGAGCAGGCACTTGAATCCAGGTCGCCTTGTGCTCCTAACCCCATTCTTTTCTTTAACAGGGGAAGTATATGCAAAGATTAGCAGCAGTCTTTAAGGAATGATTTAACTTTGGGGAGGCGACCAAGGAGAGAAGAGGTCTCCCAAGAAGAGTTTCATGGCATCATTAGGGTGGTCAGGTAGGGAAGGACAATTCTAGGCAGAAAGAACAACCCGGGAAAAGGAAATAGAGCCTTAAAACAGTGGAGTATCCAGGGAGCCAGACAGAGCCCAACGATAAATCTTGTTAAACCATGAGGAAGTAATTCATGATTTCTTTTAGTTGAAAGGGGGCATTTCTTAAGTATGTATGAGTATCAAATAAAAGCTTTGCTAAGAAACAAAAATTTAGCCTATAAAGGATCAAGACACAAATATTACCCGCTTGTCCCCCATAAGAAACATGCAAAATCTCTTCCAGGGAATAAATTATTGGGCCAACCATCTTCTTTGCTTCAAGACAGCATTCTTTTTTTAATCAAATGAGAAGTAATACACATGCTTTTCTTTTTAAACTAGAGGTCCAGTGCATGAATTTGTGCACCAGTGAGGTCCCTTGGCCTGGCCTGTGGGATTGGGCTGAAACCAGCTCTCCAACATCGTGTGAGGGGTCTTGGATTGGGAGAGGGCGCAGGCCAGGCCAAAGTGCACAACTGGGACTGGGGAGGGACCCAGAAGGTTGGCTAGCCGAGGAGGGACCTCGAAGGCTCTAGGGTGTGTCTGGCCCATCTCACTCAGTCCCGATTGGCTGGACCCCAGCAGCAAGCTAACTTACAAGTCAGAGCATCTGCCCCTTCATGGTCAGTGTACATCATAGTGAGAGGTTGAGCAGCCAACAGGTTGACTTGACACTTAACATATTAGGCTTTTATTATGTAGATTAATGTGAGAGAGAAACACCAATCTGTTGCCTTCCACACGTGCCCTGACCTGGGATCATGCATGTCCTAACTAGGGTATGTGCCCTGACTGGGAATCGAAACTATGACACTTCAGTGCTCGGGGCAATGCTCTTAGTCTAATCAACTGAGCCACACAAGCCAGGGCCATATATTCTTGTAAAAAAAACCCACCAAAACTACAAATACAAGAGGGTAAAGTTTCTTTTGCCATGATCCTTAATCCTGGTTTCCTCTTCTGACTCATAGTAATCACTGTTAGCAGTTTGGAGTATATCCTTCCATGCCCTTTTCTATATATTTACATGCACATATGCATACACATTGAAAACATAAAGTATTATTTTTGTTTGTGTGTGCATTTATGTAAATGGTTCTGCAGTTTGCTTTTTTACACTTTATAGAGTTCTGTTTATGTCATTTAGGTCCAGTGCCTTTTAAAAAAATATATTTTTATTGATTTCAGAGAGGAAGGGAGAGAAAGAGAAATAGAAACATCAATGATGAGAAAGAATCATTGATCGGCTGTTAAGTTGCATGTGCTCTGACTGGGAATCAAACTCTAATATCCTCCTTGATAGGTTGATGCTCAACCACTGAGCCACACCTGCCAGGCTAGTACCTTTTCTTTCTTTTCTTCCTTTCTTTCTTTTTCTTTCTTTCTTTCTTTCTTTCTTTCTTTCTTTCTTTCTTTCTTTCTTTCTTTTTTTCCTTCCTTCCTTCCTTTCTTAAAGATGTTTATGGAACAACATTTTCTTTCTTTCTTTTTTTAAAATATATTTTATTGATTTTTTTACAGAGAGGAAGGGAGAGAGATAGAAAGTCAGAAACATCAATAAGAGAGAGACATCGATCAGCTGCCTTCTGCATGCCCCACAGTGGAGATGTGCCCACAAGCAAGGTACATGCCCCCGACTGGAATAGAACCTGGGACCTTTCAGTCCACAAGCCAATGCTCTATCCACTGAGCCAAACAGGTCTTGGCAACATTTTCTTTTTTTTAAATTTAAATTTGTTGTTTAAAGTATTACCTATCTCTCCCCCTCCTCCCTATTGACTTCTCCCTGGCAACTCCCCCACCCAGCACATGCCCTTACACCCCTACTGTCTGTGTCCATGGATTATGCTTATATGCTTGCATATAAATCCTTTGGTTGATTTCTTACACCCCCACTCCCACCCTCCCTTCCCTTTCCTCTAAGGTTTGATGGTTTTGTGCTTCTATGTCTCTGGTTCTATTTTTGTTCATCAGTTTATGTTGTTCATTATATTCCACAAATAAGTGAGATCATGTGATATTTATCTTTCTTTGACTGGCTTATTTTGCTTAGCATAATGCTCTCCAGGACTATTCATCCATGCTGTTGCAAATGGTAGGAATTACTTCCTTTTTACATCAGCATAGTATTCCATTGTGCAAATGTACCACAGTTTTTTAATCCACTCATCTGCTGATGGGCATTTGGGCTGTTTTCAAATCTTAGCTATTGTAAATTGTGCTACTATGAACACAGGGATGCATATATCCTTTCTGATTGGTGTTTCTAATTTCTTGGGATATGTTCCTAGAAGTGGGATTACTGGGTTGAATGGGAGTTCCATTTTTAAATGTTTTAGGAAATTCCATACTTTTCTCCATAGTGACTGCACCATTCTGCATTCCCACCAGCAGTGCACGAGAGTTCCTTTTTCTCTGCATCATCGCCAGCACTTGTCATTTGATTTGTTGATGATAGCCATTCTGACAGGTGTGAGATGGTACCTCACTGTCATTTTGATTTGCATCTCTCAGATGACTAGTGACTTTGAGCATGTTTTTATATACTCTTGGCCTTCTGTAGGTCTACTTTTGAAAAGTGTTTTAGGCCCTTTGCCCATTTTTTAATTGGATTGTTTATCTTTCTTTTGTTAAGTTGTATAAGCTCCCTATAAATGTTGGAGATTAAACTCTTATCAGATATAACATTGGCAAATATGTTCTCCCATGCAGTGGGCTTTCTTATTGTTTTGTTGATGGTTTCTTTTACTGTGCAGAAGCCTTTTATTTTGATGTACTCCCATTTATTTATTTTCTCCTTAGTTTTCATTGTCCTAGGAGTTGTATCGATAAAGATCTTGCTACAACATATGTCTGATATTTTGCTGCCTATGAATTCTTCTAAGATTTTTATGGTTTCCCTTCTTATGTTTAAGTCCTTTATCCACTTTGAGTTTATTTTTGTGTATGGTGTAAGTTGGTGGTCTAGTTTCATTATTTTGCATGTATCTGTCCAATTTTCTTAACATCACCTATTATAGAGACTGCCTTGACTCCATTGTATGTTCTTGCCTCCTTTGTCAAATATTAATTGAGCATAATGGCTTGGGTTGATTTCTGGGTTCTCTGTTCTATTCCATTGGTCTACATGTCTGTTTTTGTGCCAGTACTAGGCAGTTTTGAGAACAGTGGCTTTGTAATATAGCTTGATATCTGGTATTATGATATCTGGTATAGTGATTTCTGGGTGTTAATTTTATATCCTGCCAACTTAGTTCTTTCTCAGGATTGTTGTGGCTATTCAGGGTCTTTTTTTCTTCTATACTAGAGGCCCTAGTGCATGAATTTGTGCACCAGTGGGGTCTCTCAGACTAGCCTGCAGGATGAGGCCAAAACCAGCTCTTCAACATCCCCTGAGGGGTCCAGTTGCAAGGGGGTACAGGCCAGGCTGAAGGACCCCACTGGTGCACGACTGGGCCAGGAAGAGATGTGGGAGGTTGGCCAACCGGAAAGGGACCATGGGAGGGCTCCAGGCCTATCTCACTCAGTCCCAATCTGCAGGACTCTAGCAGCAAACTCACCTACTGGTTGAAGCATCTTCCCCCTGGTAGTCAGTGCACATCATAGCGACTAGTCGACTGGTCTACTGTCTGGCCCCTGGTGATCAGTGCATGTTATAGTGAACAGTTGAGCGGCCTTAGCATATCATTCACATATTACGTTTTCATTGGTTGAATGGATAAATGGACACTTAGCATATTAGGCTTTTGTTATATAGGATAATTTTTGGAGCGTTTGTTCTAGGTCTGTGGAATATGCCATTGGTATTTTAATGGGATTGCAGTGAATCTATAGATTGCTTTGGGTACTAAGGACATTTTAATGATGTTGATTCTATCAATCCATGAACATAGCATGTTCTTCCATTTGTTTATTTCTTCTTCTATCTCTTTTTTCCAAGTACATGTCTTTTGCCTCCTTAGTTAAGTTTATTCCTAGGTACTTTAGTTTTTTTTCGTTGCAGTGGTAAATGGGATTTTTTTTTTTTTTAGTCTCTTTCTGTGAGTTCATTATTGGTGTATAAAAAAGCCACAGATTTCTGGGTGTTAATTTTATATCCTGCTACATTGCCGAATTCATTTATTAAGTCTAGTAGTTTTTTGACATAGTCTCTTGTGTTTTCTATGTCCTATATCTAGTGCCTTGTTTTTAATGGCTGCATCAGATTCCATTTTAGGGATATGTCATGGTGTGTGCCCCTCCCGCTCCTCATGCTTATTTCTCATCGGTACTATTACAGTGCTGCACTGAGCATCCTCACACATGCCTCATGCTAAGCTTGGTGAGAAATTCTCTAGAAGAGACACTGAGAAATGGAGCTTCTGGATTATAGAATATGCACGTTAAGATTTTTCTGATATTCCCCAAATTCCCAATTTTTAGTCACCCCAGCCAGCATAGGGAGATAAGGCCACCTAAGTAATACTTTAGTCAATAAAATAAAAAAAATAAAAAAAAGAATAGTGAGAATCTTGGAAGAAAAGGGAAGTGGGTGGAGTATGGAGAGAGGGTATATTTTAAATGGCGTATTTAACATAATAAAGTAATTAAAAAAATAGCTACTGTTTTCATAATACAAACTAGATAAAGCAGAGCTGGACAAAACCTTGGTTTTGGCTAACACACAAATGGAAGGCTTTCAAAGAGCAGACCAGGCCCCACCCCTCCAAGAGTCTCTGGTGACAGGTAAGGAAAGATTAGAATGTGCATCTTTTTAAAAGGGAAGTAAATGCTTAATAACAACAAAATAAAACAAAACAAAAACAAAAAAAGAAAGAAAGAAAAGGAAAAGGGGAAAACAGAGCCCTACTAGGATCCAGGTGAGGGTCACTGAATAGGGGCAGGGAAGGAGGACATGCTTTTTTTCCCTGGGTGCTCGAGGCCACCTGTGTTTTAGGAGGCAAATCTGGTACCATCGATACCACAGCACATTGGACATGAATTTCCTGGGGCCTCGGGCCAGAGGCCAGGCTGCTCCACTGACCTCATAACGCTCTCTAGGGTCAAATACTCCGACCCACCTGCCCCGAGTATAGAGGCTTATCTAACATGGATGGCCCGGGACTTCAGGGGCCAGGCGCCTCTGCGGACAGCGGTGGTTAGGAAGGCGCGTTGTCCGTGGCTCTTAATGCATCAGCGGTGTACGGGGGAGGAGACAAGCCTTCAGCACGCAGCCCCGCTTTGCTCCAAAGTGTGCACCAATTAAGATGATTACTGGTTTCCTTACAACACAAATACTAATGGCCTGTCACACTCTGGCATATTTTTCTTGGTAACCTTCAACTGCAAATGATTAATAAGGCTCCTGTGGCAAGGCTCATACACACACGGGCGGAAAGCGGGGGGAAAAAACCCAACGCTGACGACTGGCTGCACAGCTAATGAGGCAGAGGCTTGTGAAAACAAGTTCTGCAGGCCTGTGACGGGGAGAGCACGGCCACGATCCGTGGGGGAGCGTGTCCTGGGAACGCGGAGGATGTCAGATTACACAGCTGTGTGACCCCACCAGCGTCACCTTCCCTCTCTGCGCCTCCGTTTCTTTCTTCCTCGTTAAATGGAGATAGTGATTCCTCTCTTGCTTTCCAGGAAGGATGCTGGTGTAGGAGGGTGCTTAAAGATGCAGACGACGACGAGAACATCATTGCAATCACCAGTGGTGAGAACAAAAGGGGGCGCAGAGATAGGAGAGCGAGGGCAGCACAGTGGTGAAGATCAGGGCTCCCAAATCAGGCAGACTGGGGTCGCATGTTTCGCTTTCCTACAGATTAGCTCTGCCAAGTTACTCAAATGTCTCTAGGCCTCAGTTTCCTCATCTGGAAAATGGGGATTATATAGACCCTCCTTTCTCAGGGTGCTAGGGTGAGATGAGGAATGCAGAGTGTTCAGCAGCCCACTGTCTGAGGCACACTGAGCATCACTACCATCCGCTGTGGTTACTGTTGGTGTTATTGTACTAGAGGCCCGGTGCATGAAATTCATGCATGGGAGGGGGTGTGTGTGTCCCTCAGCCCAGCCTGCACCTCTCCCTCTCCAATCTGGGACCCCTCAAGGGATGTCCGACTGCCTATTTAGGCCCAATCCCTCTCACAATCCAGGAATGCTGGCTCCTAACCGCTCGCCTGCCTGTCACCCTGATCACCCCCTAACCACTCCCCTGCTAGCCTAATCAACACCTGACAGCTCCCTAGCTGGCCTGATTGCCCCTAACTACACTCCCTTGCCAGCCTGGTCACCCCTAACTGTCCTCCCTTGCAAGCCTGGTCACTGCTAACTGTTTTCCCTTGCCAGTCTGGTCACCCCTAACTGTCCTCTCCTGCAGGCCTGGTCACCTCCAACTGTCCTCTCCTGCAGGCCTGGTCACTCTAACTATCCTACCCTGCATGCCTTGTCCCTCCTAATGCCCTTCCCTCCAGGCCTGGTTCCCCGCAACTGCCCTCCCCTGCAGCCCTGGTCATCCTAACTATTCTACCCATCATGCCTTGTCCTTCCCAACTGCCCTCCCCTGCAGGCCTGGTCCCCCCAATTGCCCTCCCCTGCCGGCCTGGTCACCCCTAACTGCCCTCCCTTGCAGGCTGGTCCCCTCCAACTACCATCCCCTGCCGGCCTTCTTGTGTCCACATGGGGTCACAAGAGCCATCTTGTGTGTTGGATTGATGGTATTTACATATTACCTCTTTTTATATAGGATTATTATAATTGCTACACCACACTAGGAAAAATGACATCAGTCTTGGGGTCCCCAAGAGAAGCCCAACTTTCCAATTTATAGTTTCTAAAGATACTTCTCCCCAAACAGAACACTTCAAATTCCATTTCTCCTGCTTAATCAAGGCCCGAGGGCACCTGACTGTCCTAAACAGATCTCCCTCTCAGTGTTCCATGAGTGTCATTTAGGGAGAAAAATGGTGCAGACGGTTTTCCATTTGGCCTATTTAGAAATATGAACTGCTTGGTAGCGGCACCAACACTTCACTGTTGCTAATTTTGGTCTAATGTTCAGTAATTAATGAGGATGCAGTCAGAGGAGTCTTCCCCAGCCACTCCTGTTTTTTTCCTCCTATTTATCTCATGCAAAGAGCTGGCAAAAAGGGCCTTGAAGCCTTCTCCTCCAACCCAATTGTTACTCCTAAACCCTCAATTTGGGGGCACCCCTGGGCCTCAGGTAAGTCTGCACCTCAGCTCACAGGAGGAGCAGACCCTATGGCATACTTACAGGGCCCCCGGGATGGAAGCAAAAGGGGCGGGGCACAGGCTCCTAGTACCAGGCAGCTGAGGGGTATGCGAAATGGGCCAGGCAGAAACTCACAAACCCATTGGGGTCATGTGGGAATGTGGGCCCAGAGCTATCAGGAGAACCAGAGCACCAGGTTTTTATGGGAATTCTCTCAACTTCAAATGCTGGCAATTCAGTCAGATTTAAAAAATCATTGTGAAGGCCAAATAAGCAGGTCAAGGGGCTGTATCCAGCACTTTGAAAGGAACATAAACTCTTCAAAGCCGGAAGTTTATGACCTGGAGCAAAGGGGCAGTAATTCACCACGTGGAGTTCTCCAAGACCAAAGGGGTTTAATGGATCAGAAAAGAGACGGCAATAAAAACCATGTGCGATCCCACCACCCTCTATTAACATGTTGCTCTATACACGTCCAAGCATGTGAAAAATATATTTGTGGTTACAGACGTTCTGCTTGGTTTTTATATTTAATAGGATTGAGCCCAGATGTGCATTCCAATGCGTAGCCTTGGTTTCCCTGCACTCACCCTGTGCCGGGTCATCTTGACGTCACTGTCTTCCTCAGGCAGCTCCCCCTCACCGAACCCTCTTCTCTGGCACAGGTGCCCCTTTGGCAGTTTTTCCGGGACAGACTGTGCCAGTGTTTCCCAAATTTAAGGACCGAACAGTCCCCCTTACAAGAAAAAAGCTACTGTGGCCTTCCATGCACACACACCTCGGACTTATCTAAGAATTACTAACCAAGGAAACCAAGGCTTCTGACTTCCAAGTATGAACTTTCAAGGCCAGGAGAAGTCTTCAGGTGGGTACAATAGTTTTTTTTTAAAAGATTAAAAATCAAAATAAAAAAGTAAGTAAAAAAATTCCTGGCTAACTCTTGGATCTTGGACCAACTAGAGAAACACTGGTCCTTAGGCACAAGGACGGATCTCTGGGAACCCACGGTGTATCCAGCTTCGGCCTCTGAAGCACTGTGTGCCTGGCCCTCCCTGTGGCCTTGCCTTCCGCAGGCCCAGGGCTTAGGAACCACAGAGGGCACTGGCTGCTCACCCACGTGCCCTGGAGCTGTGGAGCTGAACGGGCCCCTCTTCCCGCCTTCAGGGGGAGAATCATGCTTTAAATTACCTTCTGCACCAGGCTCTTGGCTAAGAGTTCTTTTGAACAAAGTTTTCACTATAGAAAAAAAGAGAAAAAGTTGGAAAATCATAAATGTCGGCCATTTTCCTCCTTTTACAGATGGTGGAACTATGGTCAGAGAGGGAAGGGCAGGGCTTGCAGGGAGGCCGGTGAGTCAGTGGGGATGTGGGTTTCCCTACGCCTCGAATTCCTCGCCCTTTCTCCCTCCTCATTTGAGTCCTGCCTGGAAGCAGTCCATGGGGCCTGGGAGTGGGTGCTGGGTGCAGAGGGAGGCCAGGAATGGCTGATGTCTGGAATTCAGGTATCAGGTGAACAGGTATATAGTAGGTGTTTCATAAATGTTCTCCAGATGAATCAATGGGCTTTGGGATCCTGGAACTGCCTTGTGCATGGCACTTGGCCTCTCTGAGCCTCACTTTCATCTCTAAAAAGGTGGTAGTATCTTCCTTCAGGGTTGTTGTGAAGTTAGTACTGTCCTGTAAGTAAAATACCTAGCATCAAGTAAGTGTTCAGGAAACGGTATCTTCTGGATTACACAGTGAATTAGGGAAGGAGCCAGAAAATAAACAAGTTGTTACTCTATTTAGGTGTGTAACCTTGAACAAGTCATTTCACTTATTATGCCTCAGCTGCCTCATCTACAAACAGGAGCAGTCAGATGACCTAACCCATCGGATTGTGGTGAGGGTCAGGCAAGTTACCCGAAGCGAGAACTTTGAAAACTCTCCAGCGAGTGAACAAGTGCTGGTGGCTGAGCAGAGCCCTGCTGGACTGTGGGCGACAGGCATATGGAGGCCTCTCACCCAAAGGCTATCAGGGCAAGGTGTGCGCACAGTGAACCAAGGGTACCATGGCCTTTCTTATTTCTGTTCATCCTACGTTGTATATATTTTTTGATGACAAAAATATTGCACTGTAGAGAATTTGGAAAACACATAAAAGAGCCTAGAAAAACATAGACATCTCCTATGATCCATCATCTAGAAATAATCACAGGTACTGGGCTATGTTCAGTGTGTGCTGCACAGGTGGGGCACAGGTGAGCACCTCCGGTCCTACCTCTCACCAGATGTGTGACCCCAGGGAACACGCCTCACTTCTCAAAGTCTCATGTTTCCTTGTACGAGAAAGGAGGACAATATTAACATTACTTTCTTCAGTGAACAGTTGTGAGGATTAAGATAGATAATGATGTGACATGCCCAGCAGTGTTTACCACATTATAAGGACTCAATAGATGCAGCTATTGTTATAATTCTTACTGTTATTCCTATGCATACATACATACAATGCACACTACTTGGTACACAAAATAGACCTTTTTGGTAACAATGATTTCATAGCAAATTTTCTCCTACAGCAGTAGTACTCCAAGTAGTGACTCAGGGCAAACGGGATCAGTCTTCCTCAGGAACTTGCTAGTACAGTGGTACCTTGAGATACGAGTTTAATTCGTTCCGAAATCTTGAGGCGTGGGAAACTATGAGACGCTCGAGTCGCGGTAAACTGGTGGGTCGTGTGCAGCCGGCCGATCCGCGTGATTACTCCTATCTCAAATGTTGCTTGTATTTCAAAGCAAAAATTGCTCGCTCGATGGCTCGTATCTCAAAAATCTCGTATGTTAGGACACTCGTATCTCGAGGTACCACTGTAATACCAATTCTTGGTCAGACCTTGACCTGGTGGATCAGAAACTCCGAGATGGGGCCCAAACCTTGTGGTGATTCTCATGCACACTCAATGGTTTCAATGGCGTCACAGCATCTTCTACCCGATGCAGTTAATGTCCCCTGACTGTCAGACCATTTGCTGTTGGTGTGCTGGAGTGGCTTGTCCAGGCCCAGGAGAGGCAATTGTAAGCATCTCTTCCCAAGTCTGTATTACACTGGTAGTTTCAAACCAGCCACGGAGTGAGTTTTTACACCACAGGAATCAGCAAATACTACACATCAGGGCTCCTCACCTTCACCCCAGATCGCTGTTAACTTTCAGAGCACACTACTGCTTACTTCCTTGTTTGTTTGGTTTTTTTAAAATATTTTTTTACTGGAGGCCCAGGGCATGAAATTTGTGCTTGGGGGCTGGGGTATCCCTCAGCCCAGCCTGCACCCTCTCCAATCTGGGGTCCCTCGGGGGATGTCTGACTGCCGGTTTAGGCCCAATCCCTGTTCCCACTGACCCATACACATTCACATATTGGAATTTCTTAAATGTCTATAAATTCTGACATTGCAGAATTTAAACTACATTCTCCTAGACTGTATTTCCTACTTGGACTCCTTTGTCAAATCATGTCCCCTTAGGGACTGGAAAATATTGAGCTTCCAACTCAGTAGAGAAGCCAGAGGTTAGTCCACTATCATTCTATCTGATAAACCAGATAGAATGCCTCTCTGCTTTTACCTAGGCTGTTCCCTTAGCCCAGGGAACATCCTTCATTAGGCAATACTTCCTCTAGGAAGCCCTCCTTGATTATTCCTTTATCTAAAATGGACAACCCCAAATTTTAGATAAAACAACCTCTATTTGAATAACTTTAATACTGGATTTATGATTTCAAAGCTGATTTGAAGAGGTAAAATAGAAGGAAGAAAAGGCTCCTAGGAACAGACACAATGCAGGTGACAAGAAGTAAAAAAAAAATATCTAAGAATACTGCAATAAAGGAGGAGATTGAGAAAATAAAAGTAGCAAACCTGAGCTTCTGAAAACAGAGCTATTAAGTAACTTTTTCCAGATCTCAGTAGTTTTCGAGAGTCATGCCAGATCAAATAACTGATATTCATTAGAACAACTATTCTGCATCACATTCTAAACTTGAAACTTGGGGAAGAGGTGAGAAAAGCCATTCTAAGTTCTAGGAAGTGAGTTTCAGAAGCCATCCATACTTTGCAGATGCAGACACTGAAGCCCACAGGAGGATATACAGTGGTACCTCGAGATACGAGTTTAATTCGTTCCGTAACCTTGAGGCGTGGGAAACTATGAGACGCTCAAGTCGTGGTAAACTGGTGGGTCATGTGCAGCCGGCCGATCCGTGCGATTAGATTACTCCTATCTCAAATGTTGCTTGTATTTCAAAGCAAAAATCGCTCGCTCGATGGCTCATATCTCAAAAATCTCGTATGTTAGGGCACTTGTATCTCGAAGTACCACTGTAGTTTGCTCAAGGTCACAAAGCTATTTCCAGGCAGGGCTGGAACCAACACTGACCGACTTATTCTCATCCCAATACCTGGGAAAAGTTAGTCAATTAACTTTTTACTCCGGAGTGCCATCGAATTGATGAGGCATTTATGAAGGAAAAGATAACGTATCTTTCCCATGCCCCTTCAGAAAGATATTTTCTCTCGTCACTGAAGATAAACATGGGAAGAAAGGATCCCTCTCTATATCGAGACAGGTGTCAGAAGGAAGAAGAAAACAAGAGCAGACATTTATATCTTCATGATGAACACGGTGTGAATAGCATGGCGTGGGGGTGATAAAATGTTTGAAAGGGCATTCTCTAATTGGGCTGATTAATATCCAAGTCGGTGCTGCACACAGACAATGGGATCAAAGACTGTAATGAAGATGATATCCCCCAAACACACAGCTGTCCATCATGATGCAAATGACAGAAGAGAAATAAACAGCTGATGGTACACAAATGATTTCAATGCTCCGCGCATCAGCACACATTTATTTTGGGGCCTGGGCCGTGGAGGAAGAAGAATAGGATTGATCTAAGGCAGTTATAAACCACCACTGGTGGATAAATATACATCTTCCCGCTCTATGCAGGAGCAGGTATTCAGAACAAGGTGGCTCATAGACAGACAGCTCTTTAAATGACACCTTGCAATTACATTACAGCCTTCCAGCGGATAATAAACCTTCAATGTCTTGAATAATTTAAAATTTTCCAGTGGCATGAAGGTTGAAGGCAAAGAAAATCACACCCTGCTTTAGAGGGAGAAAAAAAAAATCCTTAGCAAATCAACTGTGGGAATTCTGGCAGAAAAAGATCCAGTTTTTCATTCGTTGTCCTAATAAGAGGATATTTCATCCCAGCTCAACCTAGCCCCTGATTTTCAAAGCCAAAGAGTCAGCAGTGAAAGGATCTTTGAGAAAAAACTGTGGAAAATAAAAGGCATTACATCCTTACACACTCGTCCTTGCATCACAGAGGAAATAATACATAATAAATAGTATATTACTCAGGAGCCAAATAAACTTGAGCTTGGATCCTGATTCTGCCACTTGCTTGATGTGTGAACTGGATCTTTCTAATTCTGTTTCCTCATCTGTAAAATCACGACAATAATGCTAATCTCATAGGATTCAGGGAGCTGAATTAATAGTTCCTGGCACAGAGTAAGTGTTAATAAATGGTGGTATTTATTATTGCTTTTTATAAGTTATTAATAAAGAATAGAGGCCTGGTGCATGAAATTGGTGCATGGGGGAAGGGGTTCCTCTCAGCCCAGCCTGCACCTTCTCCAATCCGGGACCCCTCGGGGGATGTCCGATTGCCAGTTTAAGCCCGATTCCCAGGAGTTGGACATTGGCAGTTGGACATGGCTCCTAATCGTTCATCTGCCTTCCTGGTTGCCCCTAATTGCCCCCCTTCCCCTTGCTGCCAGCCAGGTCGCCCCCAACTGCCGCCTCCCTGCCGGCCTGATCGCTCTTAACTGGCCTCCCCCCTGCCACTGGCCTGGTCACCCCTTACTGTCCCCCCTGCTGGCCTGGTCACCCCCAAATTCCCCCCACCAGCCTAGTTGCCCCACACAGCCTGCTTGTTCAGTCATTTGGTCGTCCCTCACTAACACTCCCCCCCACCCCCGCCAGCCTGGTTGTAGGCAGCCATCTTGTGAGGGTGTAACAGTCAATTTGCTTATTACCTCATTATTATATAGGATAGTTTAGTTTTGGGGTCTTTAAGGCATAGCTACAAAGGAAGTAAAAGGAGGAAAAATGGAAAAGAGGAGAGAGGAACAGAGAATATCAAGGAATGTTATGGCATCGGGTTAAGCCATGGTTACTCTGAACCAGCCACTGTTCTAAGCCCTCTATGAGGAATTTCTCCGTGAAGTTGCACAACTCTGTAAGGCAGTAGCCCAGTTTTACTCACTGAGGCACAGAGAGGTTTTTGTACTAGTTCAATGTCACTCTACCTTCTGACCCTAAAGCTGGGGTTCTCAGAAGCCGAGGACTCAAAGCCCAGACAACTTCAGGTTTAAGTTTTACATTTAAGTTTAAAAAAATAATAATTTGCACATGCTTAATTTTATGCTGTTATAAAAACAGTAGGATCTACAGAGGAACTGGTGGTCATAAAATTTGGTTCCTGGTAGTGGGCCTTTGTAATTAAGTTGACTGTAGACATTGGCAAACATCCAAAGAAACTGTCAAGAGAAGAAATGTCTTTGTTAGATGACTAAAAATGTTCAGTCCTGTTGAGTTCCTGATTAGCTAAAATGTTAGAATAGGGTGGATATCTGACTGCATTAGTTGAGAGATTTATTCACCATTGAGCTTTGGCCCATATATTAAGTCAGCCAAGGTCGATAAAAAAAAAGGACATAACCAGTATCTCTACCTGCTGCTGCATCCTTTCCCTTTGGGCACCATGGGTGGTCCCTGCCAGCAGCCATATACCCCAGGGGGACAGCCTGGACTGGGCCATGACTGCGTGCCTGTGTACCTGACTTCTGGAGGCGCCTGGCCAGCCACTGGTGCTCCCTGGATGGGGGCAGGGCTTTGTCCTCAGCAGGCCATATGACTACAGTCCTTGATGGGTCTCTCCTTTTCCCATCTCTAAAAGGTGCAGTTTGGGGGAGATTCCTGGAAACAGTGCAGAAAGCCCCAAGCTCTGAAAGGCGTGCTGCCGGAACACAGTGGAAAGCCTCGATTTCTTGCAGATTTAAAAATAGACTTGGTGTGTGGGTAGCTTGCAAGCGCCTGAACCTGAGCTTTTGCACGTGGAGAGCTCTAAGGGATAGGATCCGTGGGAGTGTGGAAGAAATATTTAAAAATAAAAGCTGACATGTGAATAGAACCGGAATGTCTGCTCTTGAACTTACTCTACCACATTTTTTAGAAATTTATTTTGCAGTGGAAGGGACTTGGGGGGATGGGGATACAAACAGAATCTTCCGAAACCTGGGGAGAGTCATGGGAAGATCAGGCCAGACAGACATCCCATTGACGGACGTGGCAAGGAGGAGGGTTTCAATTTGCTACCAGGAATCGCTCTCCTGAGAGCTGTCTGGTTGATGGTGACAGAGCAGGACAGATGTAGCACCGAACAGAAGTGGCACCGGCACCCCGAGGTGGCCGCCAGAACTGTCCATCTCGCCTCCTGGGAAACTTGGCAGCAAACACAAGCAGGTGAGAACAATGCGCTGGAAGAACCAATACCCCGCCGCCCTGATTTGAGCTTTTTCTATTTCCAAAGCCAGGAAAGTGGTTAGAAGTGGGCTCATATGGAGGAAGCACTTTGGGGGCAAAAATGTTCAAATATTTTTGTGTTTTAAATATCCCCAGAAAGGCCAGGCATCTGTGTGCTGAAGAGCAGGCCTTTGAAATCAGGTGGTCCAGGTTGGAGGAGGTATTGGCCTACCCCACAATAGATGGGATCAGTAACAGAAAAGCCAGGGACCCAAGCACATTCTCACATTAAAAAAAAAAAAATCCTATTGGACATTTCAGGATGAATTTATTCCATGCCTGGTGAATTTAGAGTTATGGGCTTGGATGCGGCCTCAAACAGGTGATTATGGTAATTTAGAGAGAAAGTACCAGGCCATTTCTGTCACAAGGACGTTCCGGCTCAAAAATAATAGTGCCTCCTCATATTCAGAGTGCTGAATACTTTCCAAAGTGCTCTCTCATCTATTATCTCATTTGATCCTTACAACCGGGCAGAGATGTAGGTTGTGGCTCAGCTGTGGGGCCCTGAACGAGACCTTTGCCCTCTCTGGCTCCAGTTTCCCTGTGGGGCTCCCAGGACCACTTGCATCAAATATTCGGACAGCGTTTGCTGGTTTGGCTCCGTGGATAGAGTGTCGGCCCGAGGACGGTCCCAGGTTCAATTCCGGGCAAGGGCATGTACCTCGGTTACAGGCTCCATCCTGGCCCTGGTTAGGGCCTGTATGGGTGGTAACCAATTGATGTGTCTCTCTCACATTGACACTTCTCTCTCTGCCTTTCCCCTTCCCTTCCACTCTCTCTAAAAATCAGTGGAAAAACATCCTATGGTGAGGATTAACAAAACAAAACAAATACAAAAAAAATTCCCGAGGAGCTGGGCATCATGCAGATTCCTGGGCTCCACCCCGTCTGAGGACCCGGCCTGTGGCTGGCACAGGGCCGGGGAACCTGCATGTTAAACATACTTTCCAGGTGATTCTTATGCACACCAAAACCCAAGAACCTCTGTTCTGGTTATTTCATAGGTCCTCAGCTCTGAGATCTTGTCATACGAAATACACACTCAGCAACTAAAAAAATATTCCTGAAAGAGGATAAAATCCTGATGAGTGGGGAGAAAGCAGTGTGTGCTGGCCCAGTGTCTGTGCTCTCCCAGATAATAACAGCCTCTCAAGGATATAATTAGTGCCCTCAAAGCTGGAATATGACTGTTTAATAATTTAAGTGAGATCATCAGGATTAATGAACAGCAGTTGAAATTAAATGTGGGCCATAAATCCACACAGGCCAGTTACAGCGAGGCAAGTGTTTATGACAAGGCATCCCGGGAACAGGGGTCTGGTTGCGGCTGAATGCATCCTAACTTACGCCCTTCCATGGGGCCTGTGCTTGCACTAAGGTAATGCAGGGCAGATTCAGATAAAGAAATCACCGTACATCCAACTGTAGCACAAAACACGGATTTGTGATATGTGGCCTGCTGTTTCTATAACCCAGTGTTTGCCAAGTCCGTGCATCAAAGGAAGTGGGGGAGGAAGAGAGGAGAGGAAGAGTGGGAGAAGGGAGAGGGAAGGAGAGAAGAAAGAGAGAGGGGGGGGGGGAAGAGAGAGAGAGAGAGAGAGAGAGAGAGAGAAACATTGATTGGCTGCCTCCTGCACACCTCCTACTGGGGATCAAGCCCACAACCCAAGCATGTTTCCTGACCAGGAGTCAAACGGGCGACCTCTTGGTGCATGGGACGACACTCAACCAACTGAGCCCCACGAGCCAGGGCTGTCCTACTGCACGCTGTACCTCATGAGGCTCTTTCACGTTCCCGATTTCATCTCCTCCCTGAACAAGCCATCGAGGAAGATGGGGCAGCTCAGCGCTCATTATCCCCTGTTGCAGTTGATAGCAATAGGAACCGCCAGCAACAAGGACCCTTTACTCAACTCCGACCAAGTGCCCGAGTGACAGAAACCCAACCCCAGCTGGTTTACATAAGCAGGGAAGGTGTTGGTTCATGGGATGGGCAAGGACAGGGTGAACCGGCCTGAAGTACCTCCGGATTTAGGTCCGGTTCGCAGGCGCCACAGGTCGGCCCCCTGGATGGATCACCATGGCAGGAGGATGGGGTGCCACTGGCCGGATGGTATTACTGACCGGCTGCTCCCCCAGGACAGTGATTCTCAACCTTCCTAAGGCCGCGACCCTTGCATACAGTTCCTCATGTGGTGGTGACCCCCAACCATGACATTTTGCTACTGTTATGCATCATGATGCATTTTCTGATGGTCTTAGGCGACCCCCGTGAAAGGGTCGTTCGACCCCCAAAGGGGTCGTGACCCACAGGTTGAGAACCGCTGCCCCAGGATCACAAGGAACAGGTGCCAGGCGAGGAGTTGTTCACCCAACTGATTACGTCCCCATTGGTCCCCAGCCTGAAAACTGAAGGATATTTAGAGTCACCTCTGCTCGGGAAGAGGATCTATTTATGGTCCTTTTCAACCACTCCTGAGTTGAAGTGCCGCTTCCTCTGGCCTGTGGCAGCGGGGCCGTGCTTTCTGGGAAAGGTCAGAGCTGGGCCTTCCTCCCGCCGGGTTAAAACAACTCTGCCGGCTGTGGAGAGGTTCTGGGAAGGTTATTGTTAGTTTGAGTTTTCCATGAACAGAGCCTGGCGTGCAGTTATTATTCAGAATATTCTATATTTTGACAGCGTGCAGGAAAAAACAACGTACAGGTTCTGAGAAGAGTGGGCAGAAAACACAGCCTTATAATTCCACCTGTTCCCACCCTCCCTGCAGATGCTTAGCAATGCCTGATAGACCCACCCATTACCAGGCATGGGAGCGGCGGGCAGACAGGAGGTGGGGGGAGGTACTGGCTATCTGAGGTTCCTGGTTGCTCATCAATAATGTGGGCATCTCTGAAGGGGTCTGCATTCATGAAGCACACAAAATTAATTTTTTTTTATTATGCTGGGATGAATGAGTGTTTTGGTCTTTCAGGAGAAGAAGCTGATTATACACAAGAATCCCCCTGGTGGGAAAGGGCAGTGTGCATGCTAATACTTGATAGGAAGCGACGGCCCTACATTACGATGCAAGAGGAAAGGAGGTTACTATGATGGTCTTCACGCGCGTCGGTTTCTTTGTTCTACGGAATGATGCCAAAATGACATTTTCATGAGATTCTTCCATTTGAGACAGTCAAGAGAATAAAAAAGAGAAATTAAACGTTCAATGCTCGAGGGTACTGTGTCTCCTGGCTGCTGCGATTTCATCCTTTTGGTTTTTGGAGGCAGTGGGTGACAGAGAAACGTGTGGATGCGGCCTTCCTGTTTCAGGGCTTGTCACGCACGGCCTGTTCTGGCCACGAGAAGCGGTAACGTTTTAAGCCTCCGGTGTTTACAGATCTGAAGGTGTCTCTGGATCCAAATCAAACCAGAACTGGCTCTGGAATGTGGCTGCCTGATAAACACGCGACTGAGCCTCCCAGGCCTGCGAGTTCTGTCCGAGAACCGGGAAGCAGCCCCGACGTGTCTCCGCGCCATCGGTCCATTTTGCAGCTGCCCGCGGGCCGGGTGCTGGGCAGCAGGGTCGAGGTAATGCCCACTTTGGGGCCAACGCGCTTCATTAAGCTTCTAGAACCAACAGTGTGGAGAGGATCTGGCTCATATTTAGGGTGAATGCAAGCAGCAGAACACACCTGTTAGGCATATGGGTGTGTATCAAAGGAGCATTTCATATCTTTAGTGAAAAGTTTTGTGGTTTTTACCTAAAAGTGGTTTTATTGAGGCAGTGGGGCCGGGAGAGGAGGCACATTTCTTTTGTTTTGGTTGGGTTTGACCTTTCTACTAAATGCCACGTTTTCCTTTAGGTGAATGTTGGCTACCAGAGGCTTCCCATAAAATTAGATATATGTTTAAAGTGCTTACAACAGTGTCCGGCACACAGTAAGTGCCACATAGGCATTAGGTATTATTATTATTACTATTATTACTATTACTATTATTATTATTATTATTATTATTATTATTATCATCATCATTGCCGTTTCTATTCCCCTTGGTGATGCAGAGAAAATCAGCCTTCCAGCAATTGAGCTAAACGTGAATGATGGGAGAGGGTAGGTTGGTTTGGACCGGATCTTACTTTTACTTCAGCCTCTAACCTCACCTCCCTCCAGACCCTGAGTAAATAACAATTCACTCCGCCAGCCCTCAGCTGACAAAGATGAGCTTTCGACTAGGACGGGAGTGGGTAGCTCCGTGACCCTCTCGCTGGGGACCGTATTCGAAGGCGCTCCAATAACCTGCTCCACTGAGTTTTGCTTCCTCCCATTATGGTTTTAAGAGAACAGTAACACAGCAGGAAAGGTTGGACTGCAATCCTCACAAGAAAACCAGCAGAACATCAGCAATTTAGCACCGTTTTTCTGCGTCAGGATTTTAAAATGAAGAAGGCTCACCTGCCTCGGCAGAAGCGTCACCTTTCTGAAAATATAACAGCTATTTTCCACTACAGGAACGATTTTTTCCCAAATATCAGAGCTTTTGATGCTTCAGATGCAATGCGAGCGATTTGTTTGATTTGTTTTTTTCTGCTCTCCCAGTAAATCATTTATACAGCCCTTGATTCACAAAATTCGGAGTTTTTAAAAGATGCACAGAATCTCCTATCAACATATTGACTCCTGCCTCCTGTGTTCCTGCCAGCTCTCCACCAAAAGGTTTACAGATCCCCCTCATTATAAACTAATTGATATTCTGTAACGCTTACATCTTCTTAGCAGTGCTCTCCTTGGAGTCAGAGAGGGAAGTGTGAGGATGTCAGAGATAGTGAAGGAGAAGGGAAGGGACTCGAGAGCCTGTGGACTTTCTTGGTGGGAAGACACCCTAGAGGCTGATCCTGAAGATGTGGGATTCTTAACATTACGGAACCTATGGTGGGGCAGCTCAACCCCTCCCGTCAAATGGGATTACTGACCAGGAGGAGACTAATGCAGGGAAGCAGTTAAAGCTGCCCACCACCATCCTCTCTGAGCCTCAGTCTTGTCATCTGCAAGATGGGTCAGCTTCCCTCGCACTCATATTTTCGTAGAGGGAACACTGTTTCACTTCTGGGGTGGCAGGGGAAGGAGATGCCTGGCAGACAAAGTATGAGCTGTCATTCTACTTGTACGACCTGCTTTATCTCCTCCTCCCTGCGATTTGCTCACTGCGCAGGCTCTGCCCTCAGCTGGTACAGGAGGAAGTGGGAGGGACAGGCCCAGGTAGTGTTCTTTGGATCAGCCTAATAACAGAGCTAATATTCTGGGTTATCGGACTCCTATTTCTATTTCACTGTAAATGCTTAGAGGAAGAGAGATGCAATAGTCACTTTATAATGACAAGGGGAAATGATTGGAGAAAGTTAAATGAAAGACACCAGGCTATACAAGTTACATATGGCTGGATGTCTACTATGCAAAGTGCAATGTAAAGGGACTAAGTGTAGATTCCTATTATGAAATATTATCTATTAAAAAACAGATGAGTTAGCTCTCTATTGACCTGAGAGATGTCTGTGATACATTAGTAGGAAAAAAAAAGAAAAAAGAACAATGTGTACAGGACAATCCCAGTAAAGGGGGAACTAGCATGTAATGGTTATGGGTTAAGGTTCTAGAATCAGAATGCATGGTTTTAAATCAGGGCTCTGCCTCTTTGAGCTAAAGTACACATTGGCCACATAACCTCCCTGTACCTCAGTTTTCTCATCTGTAAATGGGGATGAAGATATTACTACCTTTTTTACGGAGGAAAAAGTGATAGAACTCGTGGTTGTGCTGTGACAATGAGTGAGTGAATGCACTTAGCACACAGTGAATGCTCAGTAAGCCTCAGCTCCTGTGACAGGGGGTTACATGTTAGTATTATTAGGCAGACGATCTAGAATGGGACATACCAGACTGTCACCATTAGTCACCTCGGGTGGGGGTGAAACTAGAGGGAGATTAGGAGGGTACGAAAAAGAAAATAAAAAGACACTGGGAACCAAAGAAAATACACAAATGGCAGATAAGCACATGAAAGAAAATGTTCAGTAGCAAATGTCATAAGGGAATCGCAAATTAACTCAATGACGAGCGACCACTACACACCTATTAGAATGGCAAAAATCCGAAATCCTGACACCACCCCATGCCAGGGAGGGTGTGGAGCAGCAAGAACTCATGGGACAGAGTGACAGTTTCTGACACAACTCAACATTCTCTTATGCAGCCATTGCACAACCTGGATACATATACCTCAGTGACCTGAAAACTTCTGTGCACACGAACACCTGCACACAGATATTTACAGCAGCTTTTCAGAACTGCCAAAACTTAGAAGCCACCAAGATGTCCTTTGGTAAGAAGCGTGGATGGATAAACTGCGGTAACATCCCGACCATGCAGTATTATTCAGTGCTACAAGGAAATGAGCTACAAGTCATAAAAGACAAGAGGGAACCTTGAATGAATATTCCTAGGTGAGAGAAGCCAGTCTGCAAAGGCTGCGTACCGTATGATTCCAATTATACGAGGCATTCTGGAAGAGACAAAACTATGGAGACAGTCCAAAGCTGAACGGTTGCCAGGGGTTATGCGGGAGGGAGGGGGTGAGTAGACAAAGCACCAAGGATTTTTAGGGCAGTGAAACAATTTTGTATGATACTATAATGGAGGCTGTATGTCAGCATACATTTGTCCAAACCCATAAAGTGTACAACGCCAAGAGTAAATCCTAATATACACTATGGATTTTTTGTCAACATAGGTTCACCGGCTGTAACAAATGTACCCACTCCAGTGCAGGTATAGGACATTGATGAGGGAGGGGGCAGTGTGGGCGAGTCTGTGTGCCTACAGAGTGTGGAGGGGTAAAATCACTCTAAAAATAGTCTCACAAACATACTAACATTGTGTGTGGCGGGGGGGGGGGGAGGGCAGAAGGAAGAGGAAGCCTACATGTTAACATTTTCTCTTTGATTCCTGGCCGTCACTCCTGGCCTTTCCCTCTGCCAGGAACATTCTCCCCCCTCCCCTACCCCAGGGAGGAAGTCTACTTATCATTGAGTTCAGCAGAAATTTTCTCTGGGGAGTCGTCCCTGGGCCCCACGGCACCTGGACCCCCACTGATTGGCAGGCACAGCATGGCCTTCTGACTGCCCCTGACCATGTCTGCCTGCCCTACTGGGTGTGAGCCTGGGAAGAGAAGTCTATTTTTATTCCTGCTGTACCCCCAGCACCGCGTGCCGTGTCCAGCAGAGTCACTTCGTGCGTTTTATTGAAGGCATGGCTGTGCATGAAATCAGGACAGATGCAGAGAAAAACAAGCAACCTTTCTTAGGTTGGAAGAACCCAAGCAATAAAACGAACCCCACAGAGGTGGTCACACTGGAAGCAATCGGAGATTGTGTAAGAGGGATGACAAGAACCGAGGAGTGGATGCTTTCGGGGCAGGTTAAGGGGGGCATGCTGCAATACTTACTGAGCACGCACTGTGTGCCGGCACTCTACCAGGAGCTCTGCAAGTGCCTGCGGTAGAAGC
Organism: Lasiurus cinereus; assembly: GCA_011751065.1. Classification (NCBI taxonomy): domain Eukaryota; kingdom Metazoa; phylum Chordata; class Mammalia; order Chiroptera; family Vespertilionidae; genus Lasiurus; species Lasiurus cinereus. Next base: position 13,522,983 of record JAAGEH010000434.1, read on the forward strand.
TCCTTTCAGGGAGCCCGGCCCCGGGAACGTTTTTGCTTGTTTGTTTGTTGGTAGGAAGTGGAGCTGGGGAAAATGCTGTCGGTGCGCTGGTTATACCACAGCCTCTCATTTCTGTACCTCATCATCCCAGGCGGCCTGTAGCTCATCCGAAGACAATGAGCTTTCCCATGACCACATATCCAATTTTTCTAGAAAACCAGCTCTGCTCCAAAATGGGCAAAGGAAGAAGAGGAACAGAAAGAAACACATGAACAAAGGGCTTTCTTGGGGTGCCTAACAAAAATCTCCTCTCCGGGCAGTGCAACCTGGAGGCAGGTCCACCACCCTACACCCTCACCAGTCTCCCAAGTGCAGAAACACCCCATGTGTCCTCTGAATCCTCAAGCAGAGCCCGCACGTCTGAAGAGCTTCTGAGGCCCTGGACTGCAGTGCCCTATTTGTAAGCACGGCCAGGGCTCTTCCGGTGTCAGCGGCCGCCTCTACGCTAGTCCCCGGTGCTGCCTGCGCGGAGCTCTGGATCTTATTTCAAGAACTCATCCACTCCAATTTTGCTCCTACCCAAGGTCTCGACCCTTAGCTGAATTTCAATTAGTTGCCCTGAGGATCCTGGAGGAGACTCATTTCAGAGGAAAATGCCTTCTGCTAGGCAGCACCAATCCAGCCTGAAGTTAGTGTCTATGAATTTCAACTCTGAGAACTGCCGCTGCTCACCGGGCCCAGAGAAATGTCTTTTGCGGCGGCCCATATTTGCCAGACTTGAGACAAGCCTCTCCGTAATTCTGAAATTGTTTCTCCCAAATCTCATTTTCAAGACAATCACCGCTGAGTAAGTTTTCTTCCAAAGCTGCCTTGAGAATTGCTTCTTGAAACAAGAATAATGATTGCTTTTCTGAAAACACGCAGGTTGCAAACTCTGACAGCCGATGGTGCAGGACAGAGGGGAGTGAGGTTAAGAGTCCTCCTCTGGGTTCTATACGTGATTCATGGGGAAAATGGGACAACAATCGGGGACGCTGTCTTCATGATCATTGGTGAAATGGGACAGTATTTGGTCTCCTCTCTATCTCATTGGCTGTGGGGATGGCACCACACTGGATTAATATTTTTGTTCTCTGGAGAAACAGATGCACTTGCAGAAATATCACTCTTATAAGATTTATCTATTCTTTCTCAAGAAAGTTGTTATGGGGGTGAGAGGGAGGGTCATGTTATTTTTATCCCCGAGGATAACATTCAGGAAATTGGAATATGAGAAGTGCAAACCATTAGAGTCCAGGACGGGCTGTGGTGGAGGAGCTCCTTTTAGCAGGAAGTTTGCTGTTTAATACGATGGAAAAGTAATTTATTGAGAAGTGTCCGTGGGGACAGAAAGGAGTAATGCACGTCTGCAGATGTCTCAGGTAACCAGCTGAGGCGAGGAGGGACAAGGTTGTTCTAGGAGCCTGCAGATGGGGGTCTTGTCTCCTCTGCAACCAGCTAGCTGTGGCTCAGAGTTAAGCCTGTCCACTGCTCCAGGCCTTGGGTCTCCCACTTGTAAAATGAGCAGGCTGAGGTACAGCTGTGATTTCCACACATTTTTAAAGCAACAGAGCTCCTCTTTGTGAACGATTTTCAGAAACCAAATACAGACCATGCCAGGAGAGGTCCCTGAACCCCACCTGCACCTGTAAGGTTCTCCATACCCTTCCATACCCCGAGGCTTTCCTGGGCCCTCATCTGCTCCAAAGTGCATGGTGACAGCTAGCAGCTTAGATGACCTTGACATTCTTTTGTCATCCAACAAAGAGAAATGCTTGCTTTTAATCTGGCCTGACGCTTAGCTTCTTCTACCTGTGGAGGGCTGATGCCTAGCGATGCTCAGAGAGGGACCTGTTAAGTGCTGTGGATCCACCCCCAGGACAGCTGATGCTTCAGAAAACAGGTGACAGGGACACAAAGATGTGGGCCAGCATCAGTCACAGAAGAAACCGCTGGGTCTTCCACAGCCACATCGATCTCGCCGGCTGAAAATGGCCCTGGGTTAGCGATGGTTTTCTGTGTGTGTGATTGCAGCTACCATACAGTTCCTTCCTCTCTCCTCCTCACCTCATTCATTCATTCATTCATTCATTTCACTCACTAATTCATAAATATTTATTCATCACCTGCTTTGAGACCACAAATGGTCTAGTGAGGAAGACTGACAGTGAATAGGTCAACAGATAGCCATGCGATCACCCACACAGCACAGTGACGGGGACCTAACTGAAGATGGTGCGAGAGGAGCCAGCGGGGGGAGGAATGAGGGAAGGATGTCCAGGTGGAGGGAGCAGCCCGGGAAGATGCCCGGGCAGGAAGGAGCTTGGCGTGCTCTGGGACAGAGAGCCTGCCAGGCCTGGTGCACCAGGAGTGACAGAGCCAGCGAGCGCGTACAACTCTCGCTGCCACCGTCCCCAGGAGCGACCTGGCAACGAGCCTGCTCAGAGCAGGCAGCCATGTCTGCAGGAAGGCTCGGGGGTTCGCCCCAGGGAGCAGAGGCGGTTTATGCTGCAGCAGAGCGCATGGAACCCAGTAACCACATGGGCAAAGCGCTCGCTTATCTTCCTTTCCACTGTCCGGCTGCAAGCCCTGGGCCGGGGGCGGTTGGCCAGACTGGAAGATGGCGAGGCCGAGAGAGGAGACTGGTAGAAGCAAAGGAGAGGGAGAACAAGGTCGCGATGGAGATCATCCACACCTTTGTGTTCCAAGGACTGCGTACAGATGTGAAAACTGAACAGTGAAGAAGGCAGACACGGGAAAAATGGACTCCTTTAGAAATATAGTGTTGGAGGAGAGCTCTACGGATACCCAGGACCACCAGAAAGATGAAGAAGTGGATCCCAGAGCAAATTAAGCTGGAAACATCCCTAGAGGCAAAGACGACAATAATGAAGCCGCCCCATTTTGGGCACACCACGAGGAGGCAGGGTGCGTTGGAAAAGACGACGATGCTGGGAAAAATAGAAGGCGGCAGGGCAAGAGGAAGACCAAACATGAGCCAGGCTGACTCCTGAGAGGAGCCGCAGGCAGGAGTCTGCATGGAGCCCACAGGGCAGCTGAGGACAGGACGTGGCAGAAGCACTCCTTTGTAGGAACATCAGGGGTCAGAGCCGATTCAACAGCACACAGCACAGGGCAGGGGTCCTGGGCTTTGAGTCCGCAGGCCTGGGTGCTCCACTCGCTGGCTGTGTGACTCTGGACAAAACATTTAACCCCAGTCCCTTACCAGAGGCTCACCATCCCAAGGCCTCCCTCAGAGGTGGTCACCAAGAATAACTGGGATGATGTATGGGCCCGGCACACCGAAATGGTCCCCTAAATGGTGAATGGGCAGGAGACAGTTTAGGGGGGAGATGAGACAACATATCTTTGTTCAGTGTTTTACAACTCGCAAAGTGCTTTCACCCGCAGAAAGCGGAAGACTGTACCTGCACTTCCACATCTGTTCCTTTACTGCCGACTCCCTCCCTGACAACCAGACATAAATATCAGTAACAATACCAAGCCTGTTTATTTCCAGGGGTCACTACATGCCAGGCACCACCCTAAGCACCTTACATATAGTTCATTTAACAGTCACAGCCCCTGAAGAGGGAAGTACTGTTGTGGTCCCATTTTACAGATGAAGGAACTGAAGCACAGAGGTCAGGTGACTGGGTCAAGGTCACAGATCTGATAATTGAAAGGACAGGATCAAAGATGTAACTACTGCTGGGCTCTCTGCTAAAGACCAGGGCTATGGAGACAAGGAGACACACCCCTCTCTGGCTTCAGTGGCCCTCGCTTCAGGAACACAAGGAAATCTCACATAAGGTGCTCGATGCTATGGTAACCGTGGTGGCCAAGGATTAAGGGAACAGAGGGAAAGAGCTCTGATCAGTCATTCATCAAATGTGTATGTTTGATGAGTGAACACTACCGATGTAGTGGCCCCTGCTTTAGAAGGTACAGTCTAGTAGGGGAGACATACAACCAGGCAATGCTTACACACATAAGATCCACAAGGTATACTTACCTGCAACTTGATTCTGCCTGTGATAAGCACTAACTAGGAAAAGTAAAGGGTCCCCTGAAAACGAGTGTCGGCCAAGAGTTAGGGAAGGCTTTATGATTCGTGTGATTAGGGGTGTGTGTGTCTGGGTGTGTGTGCACCTACTCTCACATACACTCACTCAACCCACCGAGGCCTCTGTGCTAAAGGCATGTCATTAAGAATGTAGCATTGAAAATAGGTTGACAGGGAGGTCAGCTTAATTATTCTGGGGAGCTCTTAGACCCCTCCCCCCCCAACTTCACTATGTAGTAGTGTCTCTACAAGAAGGGGAGCAGACAAAGGATTTCTTGTGATTTGTTGCAACTGGTGAAACCTCTGATGCCAAGAATAAGCTTGAGGCTTCTGGCTGCAGGGCAGTGTGGTCCAGTGATTGAGATCAGACACTTGGGGCCAGGCAGGAATGGTTTGGTCACATCACCACTGGAGAGTTGTGTGACCAAAGGTGAGTCACTTAACCTGTGAGCCCCGGTTTTCTCATCTGTAAGGGGCTCACTTAACACCTTCTCTAACCACTGCTCCCCTTCCTGCTTCCGCTAGAGAGGCCCCAAACCAAAGCACCCCTATGGCCAGCCACCCTGGCAGACAGGGGTGCCCAAGGCCAGAGTTGTGGACAAATGCCTCTCCTGAATAAGAAGACTTTCCTGAGTAAGAAGGCAAAGCCTTGAAAGAGGGAGACTTTGTCCTCTTCACCCTTCCTCCTCCTTCCTGAGGCACAGCAGCCATTGTGACCGTGAGGAAGAAGAGGCGGAAAGAGAGAAGAAGGCTGGTTGGTTCTCTGATGATAGCCTTGAGCAGCTGTCCCAATCCCAAATCTCATTATAAAACGAGTGATTGAATAAATAAGTGAAGTAACCCCTTACTTGTTTGAACTACTGTTTATCAACTTTTCTGCTGTTTGCAGGTTAATGCATTTCTACAGTGGTACCGATGGGGTAAGGATAGAACCTATGTCACAGGTTGCCGCGAGGACACAAGATAATGCGTAATGCCAGGTTCGTGTACCTGCCAGTCACAGCAAGCACTGGTAAGTGTATGTTGGTGCTGCTGAAGGCAGGAAAGCCTGCCACCCTCATGGCAAGTCCGTCACTGGTTGGAGCATGGCGGGCAGGAACTGGGCGGACGGGCCTACCTCGATCACTGAAGTCGTCAACCAGCACAATCTCGGCGATCAGCTCCGGGGGCGAGCGGTTCAGCACGCTGTGGACGGTGCGCAGGAGGGAGGACCAGCCCTCATTGTGGAAGGGGATGATGATGCTGGTGTTGGGGAGCGTCTCCAGGTAGCGCTTGCTGTTGCAGCTAGAGAGAGACACGGGGGGACAGGAAGAGGACAGTTGTCAAGAGAAGGCAGGCATTGTGGTTCGGCCAACTGCAAATCCCCTTCGTCTCCAGCCTTACAGGAAGAAGTGCAAGCCGAGACTGCAGAACCTTCTCCTCCTTGGCATCCTGAAGTCCTGCCTCCCAACCCTGGCACACACTCCGCAGGGATTCAGGGCCGTCCACGCACGAACCCGTTTCAGCCTCCATCATGATGGGACCGTGGTGCCCATCCTCATGACTCCACGTGGAGGACAGCCCGTCAGAAACTCTGGCCCAGCCCCCTCCCCGTGCACTCCTCCCCAATGGAGGACAAACCATTCATGCATGAGTCTGGAGGAATAAACGGGGCCTCTCCCTTTCCCTTCCTAGGCTCTACCGGGAAAGGGTGCGTTTTCTCCTCTGCCCTCTTCCAGCCCAAGGGTAAGCTCGAGGGTAGAAGGCCCTGCCTCTGTGGGCCTTTAACATCATTGTAACTCGCAGAAGAATGACCAGAGTCCCTTGATATCATCAGATACCTAGTTGGTGGTCAAATTTCCTGGACCTTCTTGTGTCTTTTTACAGTTGGCTTATATAAATCAGTACCCAGACCAGGCCCATGTTCCGCCTTTAGCGAATGTGTCTGCTAAGTCTCTCTTTTTTAAATTGCAGAATCTAAATGGCGGGAACTTGAGCTTTCGGCCTACAATCCTTTCAACTTTTCTGTATGTTTGACAATTTTCAGAAAGAAATGTTGGGAGGAAAAGTGGGTCAGGATTCATGAGTTTCAAATTCTCTCCGCTGGAGGCACCAAGGAAGGCTGGGGCCGAGGATTAAACCCGGGGATTCTGGTGGTGAGCTGAGGTGCAGCTGTGCGAACGAACTGCTCTAATTCTGGCAGCGCGGTCTGGATGGAGAAGCCAGCCCCTCTTTCCCCCCGGGACTCTGGAATTCTTGCACGTCCCCTCGTGCTCCTCCACCCGGCTGGATTCTTTAAATCCAGGCCTCATACTGCCCCTCACCTCCCCTTTCCTCACCTCTCTCATCCCTTTGATCATTTCAGCCGGCCTTCTCTGGGAGCCTTCTCCAACTCCACTCTGTCAGCCTTCAAAAATAAACGGAAGCACTTTTTTCTTTAAAAAATCCCTTTCTCTTAACTCAACCGGGTCCTCGGTGGCCAAGAAAAACAGGTGACATCTAGTTTTCTACAAAAGGTCCTGCCTTCCATCCAGTTTCACAGTAGGCTTGCGTGTCGGAAGCAGAGTGGGGCAGGTTGCGGGGGTTAGCTGTCATAAATTGCCTGGAGTCCAAGGGGTGAAATACAATAGAGCTATTCCCCAGTGGAGAGCCCTGGCTCTTTCAATCCCCAGAGCAGGGCCCCACAGTCTGCCAGCAGATCACATGAACAGCGTCGTATAGTAAGGGAAGTAGACAATGCTACCATAGACCAAATTCTCTTCTAATCTAATCCAATCCTGGAAATGAAGCTTACTCAGAACTCAGCTAAAAGACTCAGCTTGAATGATAAGCCTGAACATGTGCCATTTTTTTCTTCTTTGGGTCTCTCTTTTTCTCCTTCTCCCCACCTACCCACCCACCCACCCACCCACCCACCCATCCATCCACCCTCCCATCCATCCATCCATCCATCCATCCATCCATTTAATTACTAAATAGGCACAAAATGGCATTTTGACTTTTGCCATCGGCACTAGTCAGTAGTTTGGTCCTCGCTTAGTAGAGGCTCCTTGCTTAAATAAAAATAATTGTGTGACATGCTGACGTGAGTCCCTCCAGTGTTCAGCAGGAAACTTAGTTCCACAGAAAAGCCCACTGGCCACCTTCCTGTTGCCAAAAGCCCCGGCCACCCATCTTTGCCACAGCCCTGTTTCCTCAGCTCCCAGCAGGTAGAGGAGGCCTGGGCATGGCGGATGGAAGGCCACTACCTACCACAGTGACACCTTCCACCGAGCAGTCCCCTTTAAGACCTGTCTGCACGCTGTGTCTTGAGAAGTCAGCACTGGCTGGTGGCATATGCCCAGCTCCTTTGTGTATGATGAGCACAGAGCATCCCCTCGCCGAAGCCTGCAGACAGCAGCCCAGAGAATGTGGTCTCCAGGAAGGGGAAACTAGGGCACGGCTCCCCATGAAAGAGGCTCAGTTTGGCTATCAGACAACAATAACCTCTGCTTCCCCACGGTGCATTGTGCCTGATGGTTCTCAAAGCACTCTTCCTTCTCTCTCTAAATCGCCACCACCCCCCGAGGAGGGAGATGAACGAGGGAGTGCTCACTCCATTTCCCCCATAGAAAACAGAGCCCAGAAAGGTAAGTGACTTGGATCTAGGACTCAAATACAGATACTACCTATTTAAAATAACATGTATATGTGTGTGTGTGTGTTTTTCTTTTTCTTTTTTAATATATTTTATTGATTTTTTACAGAGAGGAAGGGAAAGGGATAGAGAGTTAGAAACATCGATGAGAGAGAGACATCGATCATCTGCCTCCTGCACACCTACTGGGGATGTGCCTGCAACCAAGGTACATGCCCTTGACCAGAATCGATCTGGGACCCTTCAGTCTGCAGGCCGACGGCCCTATCCATTGAGCCAAACTGGTTTCTGCTATGTGTGTGTTTCTTGATAAAACTGTCAAGTGCTCAGTGTAAAAGTCTGGAAAACAGAAAAGCTGAAGGACAACTGATAATGACAGCAGCATCCTGCCCAACACACATACCTGAAGCGGACCTCTGCCCTCTTCTCTGAACATATACCTGTTTCTACAACACGGCATCCAGATCTCTGTGGGTTCCCAGATGCAGTGTGGCTTCCTGAGCCCATCCTTGGGCAGGATCAGATAGAGGATGCCCTTGCAGAGAGTCAAAGCAATGACATGGGAACTTTCCAGCACACAATATGGATGCCCTCTTGCCTCAGGATTTCTGGCCCTAGATGGCACCATAAAAGAAGAAGCACAGCCGAAACCGGTTTGGCTCAGTGGATAGAGTGTCGGCTGCGGACTGAAAGGTCCCAGGTTCGATTCTGGTCAAGGGCACGTACCTTGGTTGCAGGTACATCCCCAGCAGGAGGTGTGCAGGAGGCAGCTGATTGATGTTTCTCTCTCATTGGTGTTTCTAACTCTCTATCTCTCTCCTTTCCTCTCTGTGAAAAATCAATAAAATATATTTTTAAAAAAAGAAGTAGCAGCAGCAGCATCGGGTGTGGAGGCCATGGGGGCATAGGCTACCATGGAGACAGAAATGAACCTCATAACACCCTGCTTGGCCCTGGAGGATGACTGGTTAGCCAGAGACGGGTAAGATTCCTCAGGGAAGGAACAACCTAAGACAGGCACAGTTGCAGAAGGGCCATCAGGAGAGAATTTGGGGGTCAACAGAGGTGGGGCACAGACCCTCCTCCGCCCCGTCCCCCAACCTTGCAGGCGTCTGAACCCTCACCCCTTCTGAGGGAGGTCTCCTGCCCCCATGGGTACTTCACTTCCCATGCTCAGCACAGATCAGGACCCAGGTAACAGACAGCAACTTGCCAACAGGACCTGCCCTATATCTAAATTCAGCCTAGCACTAGGAATGCTCAGGGCCTCAAGAATGCAAATAAACCTTTCCACTAATATTTACAGGGTAATCTAAAATTGTTGGTAGAGTATTAAATTTGACAGTAAAAGAGTAATCAAGTTTTCAGATTAATTTAAATTGGCGAATTGAAATAAGTGAATACCCAAGAAAATTTAATTGTACTGGACAAAAAGCTGTTCCTACAGTATTAACTAAAATTTCTATTGACAGTTCATCTCGTGGTAAAATTGCTTAACATGCAATGAACATAAAGCAGTCATATTTGTGTGCAAAAAATTAAAATTTAAAGTTATCAAAATTGCATTAAAATTTAATAAAAGTCTCTATTAATCAAAAAAGGGGGATAGTAGGATAATATCATGTAAGAAAAAATATCCAGCAAGTAAATTACATTTAAAAATTGTTTACTTTAGAAAATTAAATAAGATACCCATGAAAAACATACATGGTGGCAAAATAAGCCAAAGGAAAATCGGGTGGGCAAAAATAAAAAGGACCCCAAGTCAATTTTATAGAAAATATTTCTTTATTAACTTTCAGTGGAGAATATGTTTATATACTTTCAGAAAACAACTCCAAGACCAAGTGGACTCCTGCAACAGAGAGGAACTGACAGGTCTGCACCAAACACGAAACAAGAGGAGAAACAGTCCAGAGATGGAAGACACTGAGGACGCCTTGCCATGCGAGCAGTTAGCAGCTGTGCATCGCTACAGGATGCCCAGGACCAAACCAGAGAGGGTCGGACCTGCATTGCCACCATTTGTCCACTATCCAGATACCATTGATGACGTGTACACATAAGGAACTGTTTGACATTGAAATTGGGACTCATAACTATTGGACATTGAAATTGGGACTCAAACATTTTTTGTTCTTATAAGTTTATTTCTAGCCTACAGAGGCAAGATGTTTTTAAAGAAAAGAATTGTGGGGTGTGGGGAGGGAAGAAAACAAACAGATACAGAAGCAAAGAAGCAATGAACAGACTGTCATACTACAGTGGAAGGCAGGGGAGGTTGGGGTGGGGGCGCTGTAAGAGATCAACGGAAGGAGTTGTATGCATGTATCTAAGCACAGCCAATGGATACAGCCAATGGGAGGGGACAGGTGAGGGCATGTGCTGGGAGTGGGGAAGGCCGGGGGGAGGTCAATAGGAAAAAAAAAGAGACATATGTACTACTATTTGTAATACTTTAAACCATAAAAATATATATTAAAAAAAACACACAAAAAAGCAAAAAACAAAAGTGATTTGGAGATTAAGCTAATTTTAAATATAAATTGTCCTATCACCCAAATGTAAATTGGCCCAGATCAGTTTATTACTTAGATCCTAAATGTTTTCAAAGACTAAGGTGGTAAGAGGATCAGATTTAATAGAATAAAGGAATTAAAATACTGGTTTGGCTAAAAAAAGAAAAGCACCTTACAAGTAAGACCCGAGTGAAGAACATTCTGCCCTTTGCACAAGCACCCCCACCATCATCTGGGTCACACACAGCCTGGTAAGGTCCCTACTCTTGACAGGGCCAGGTTCAGCGAAGGGTGCATGAAGTCAACAAGGCACCATCAGGGGTGTTCCCCTAAGCAAACGGAAGCAGTGGAAGGAGTACAAAATGAATGTACCTCAATGGGGAAAGTTTCAATAAATGTGAAAGTTCAAACTATAAGGTGGAAGCAGTTGCAAAATAAGGTGGAAGATGACAATGGTGATAGGAGAAATTTTCTGTTAAGGATTCCCATTATGCCAGGTAATGTTCTAAGCACTCTGGATGGATTAATGTCATATCACAGTCACAATGCTCTTAGGAGGCAGGGACTGTCATTGCCTCCATTACAAAGAGGAGGCAAGGCAGCGGGAAGTTAAGTAACCTGTTAAGGTCAAATAGCTGGTAAGGGCTGGAACCTGGATTTAAACCCTTCATACATACTATGTTCTTACAGGGATAATGTGTCAATGCTATTAATTATTTAAGCAAAAAGAATAAACAGATCAAAACCAAAAATGGAGGGAACTAAGTAGGAGCCTGAAGTCCTGCCTGTAGTGTCTACTCCGCATGCAGCAATGCCAGTCTCCACACTGGGCCTTACTTATGTTAATAAGGGGGCCGCACTGACCAATGGCAAGGCTGTGTGCCTGCTCTGTATTCCCTCTCCTATTCCTGTATTCCTAGTCTTCTGGCAATAAAACCGTGACTTTCCCTGGGGAATCTCCCACCCCTCATTGCTATAAGGTTTGAGGGGAGATCCTGGCTTTCCTTGAGGATGAGCAAGGGAGCCTGGCTCAGCCGATCAGACATTGCATCTCCCCAGCCACAGTGATGGGTTCAAGGATGGGCCCCGGAAAAGCAGAGTAAATCTTTGCTGAGACAACTGGGAGCGAGGTAAGCTCTCTTCTGCTGAGACCCAGCATGTGAGGAGATAAGTCCGGTCTGCCTGGAGCCACCATGTAGACTGTCCCCTGTCTTAAAATGATTGACAGAATAGGAAACAGAGCCACGAGTTGGAGAGAGGGGTTCCTTCTGGCATCACTTTAGGGAACTGAACTCAGCCATGGCTGAAGTCAAGGTCTACTCCTGGCCTTCTCAGTTACACGAGCCGATACATTTTCTTAAGTCAGCTGGAGTTAGGCTTCTGTCACTTGTAACTAAGAGAATCTGATGCTCCTTAAGCCTTTCAGTCGAATGAATCTGTGTTGGACCTAATGATGGCTTCTGAAGGGCAGAGGCAGAAACGCCAGTTCCCGGGAGTTGTCTCCAACCTGAAGGCGCAGCCTCTCTTTCCAGCGGCAGGAAACGAGCTCTGCTCAGTCACTGACTCGGAGAAAGCAGCCTGGGCGGTGGCACGGGAGGCAGCGGAGGACTGGGAGCTGACAGAGCTCATTTGTGACTGAGCAGCCCCCGATTTAACATTCCCTAAAGGATTCTGAATCTTGGAACACAAAGATGAAATTAATATACTGGCCCTTAAGACGCACCCTAAGAGCTCACTGCGGGGACACTAGAATAGAAAAGAAAAGAAGTCAAAATCAAAGGGAAGCCTTGCAAAAATTTCCCCTCTGTGTCAACTTTGAAACAGAATAATCTAACCATTTAGAAGGGAGCTATAAAGCACATTTAATTCCAACCAACAAACTTGACATTGTCTGTGCCTGGACTTGGGTTCAAATCCTGACCGCCACCCCACAGCTGTGAGACCCAGGGTTGGGTTCCATCCCTTGCTGAGCCTGTTTTCTTATCTGGGAAAGGGGGATGGTAACACCACGAGAATGTTAACACCACCGCCCTGTGGAGGAAGAAGTAGCCAGCTCTGTCCTTGGGGATAGAGGAGTCAGTGTGGAGAACTCACAGCAGAGCATGCTCCTGACTGCAATACTCTTGCAGTCTGGGGTGGCCATCCCAGGAAAGGGCACGAGGCTTCAGTAAGGCTTAAGTAAGAGTTTTGCTCTTGTAGACATGTATCCCACTCTTGGTACCCCAGTCTTCAGCCAGTTCATGGTTCAAAACATTTTCATGTGCTTACTTTCAATTGTTTGTGCATTCAATAAATGTTTACTGAGCACCTACTATGTGACACACACGATCCTATAACGGATTATAGGATCCATTATAATGTGGAGGAACAAGTTGTTGTCCCTGTCCCATGGGATACAGAGTGAAATGGGGGAGCAAATAATATAAGCAGTAATAGATGATAATTTTCCCTCACTGCCTATGAGGGTGAGAGGAAGACAGACTGAGAACAGTCTGGAAGGACAGGGAGTGAAGGCATTGTGAGTGGCACATCCACACGCCCAGCCCTGTGCCTTGCAGAGAGCGAGTAGAGGATGAATGGCTGCTAGGCTGAACTAGAGTTAGAAGGGCCTAGTCCAGTGGTTCTCAACCTTCCTAATGCCGTGACCCTTTAATACAATTCCTCATGTTGTGGTGACCCCTAACCATAAAATTATTTTCGTTGCTACTTCATAACTGTAATTTTGCTACTGTTTTGAATCGTTTTGTAAATATCTGATATGCAGGATGTCTTAGGCGACCCCGGTGAAAGGGTCGTTCGACCCCCCAAAGGGGTCTTAACCCACAGGTTGAGAACCGCTGGCCTAGACCAACCCTTTAGTGTTCCAAGGCAGGGTGTGAGGCTTAGAGAGGGGAGGAGACAGGCACTGGCTTCCGCATTAGCACAGCCTGGCTGGACTCAGAGAAGCCAGAGGATGCCTGGGACAACCCGGCCCAGGCTGACATCTTCATGAAGGTCCTTTTCTGGTCAGCCTTTCCTGACAGCCAGCTGACTCACCTGCTCTTCCCTCTTCTCAACAAACAGGCAGGAGAACCACAAAGGATTATTAATATTAATTAGGCACCTCTGCACCATCCTTCATCACCAATTGCATACCCCCTAAGGGCACCAGGGACTTCAGGTCAAGCAGTATTTAAAGGACCCTGGCTGTGCTGTCTTTTCTTCCCCTCTGAATTCACATTTTACAAACCCTTTGTTCAGATCACATGTAGTTTTTTTTCCTCCATTCTTTTGTTAATGTGTTACATGAGTTGATATCTTCCCATTGTGCCCCCAATCCCACTCCCATATATGCCCTCACCCCCTCACCCCCCAGTGTCTTGTGTCCATTGGTTATGCTTATATACATGCGTGCAAGTCCTTCAGTTGACCTCTTATCTACTCCACCTCTCCCTAACCTTCCCACTGTAATTTGACAGTCTGATGCTTTACTGTCTCTGTGTCTATCTTTTTGTTCATCAGTTTATAATGTTCTTTATTATCCATGAATGAGTGAGATCATGTGATGTTATTCTTTCATTGACTGGCTTATTTCACTTAGCATAATGCTCTCTAGGTCCATCCAGGTTGCTGCAAATGGTAAGAATTCCTCCCTTTTGATGGCAGCATAGTATTCCATCGTGTAGATGTACCATAGTTTTCTGATCCAGTCATTTGCTGATGGGCACCTAGGCTGTTTCCAAATCTTATCTATTGTAAATTGTGCTTCTATGAACATAGGGGTGCATATATCCTTTCTGATCGGTGTTTCTAGTTTCATAGAATATATTCCTAGGAATGGTAGGTATTACTGGGTCAAATGGGAGTTCCATTTTTAGTTTTTTGAGGAAACTCATACTGTTCTTCACAGTGGCTGCACCAGTCTGCATTCCCACCCGCAGTGCATGAGGGTTTCTTTTTCTCTGCATCCTTGCCAACACTTATTTGTTGATTTGTTGATGATAGCGGTTCTAACAGGTGTGAGATGGTACTGCATTGTCGTTTTGATTTGCATCTCTCAGATAATTAGTGACTTTGAACATGTTTTCATGTGTCTCTTGACCTTCTTTCTGTCTTCTTTTGAAAAGATTCTATTTAGGTCTGTTGTCCATTTTTTTTTATTGGATCATTTATCTTCTTCCTTTTATTAATTTGTATAAGTTGCCTGTAGATGTTGGAGATTAAACATGTATCAGTGATAACATTTGCAGATATGTTCTCCCATACAGTGGGCTTTCTTGTTGTTTTGTTGATGGTTTCCTTTGCTGTGCAAAAGCTTTTTATTTTGAGCTTCCATTGCCCTAGGAGTAGTATCAGTGAAGAAGTTCCTTCAGCATATGTCTGAGATTTTGCTTCCTGTGGATTCCTCTAGTATTTTTATGGTTTTCCATCTTATGTTTAAGTCCTGTATCCATTTTGAGTTTATTTTTGTGTATAGTGTACGCTGGTAGTCTAGTTTCATTTTTTTTGCATGTATCTGTCCAATTTTCCCAACACCATTTATTAAAGAGACTGTCTTGACTTCATTGTATGTTCATGCCTCCTTTGTCATATTAATTGAAGCATAGTGGTTTGGGTCTGGATTCTCTATTCTATTCCATTGGTCTTTATGTCTGTTCTTGTGCCAGTACCAGGCTGTTTTGAGAACAGTGGCTTTGTAATAGAGCTTGAAATCTGGTATTATGAAGAGGCCTTCCTCTAGGTGCAGACTTCCCCCGGTCCTCTAGCTCCCTCAATGCACGCATTTCTTTGCCCTGCAGGGACCAGAGACCTCATCTTATCCCAGGTGAAATCTGAACTTTCCGTGTTGGAGTATAGAATTCCTCCGAATCTAAGTGTTTGTGCCAACTGGGGACCGGTGTTCTGGGGTTCACAGCTGTTCTGTGGGTGCTGTAGTTGTAGATTTTCAGAATTCCGATAACATCCACTTTCCCCTTCAAGATGGTGCGGTTTCCACATCCGAGCTGGTGGCTCCGGGAGAAAAACCCAGCAGCAGTGGAGACTGCCCGGTCAGGGGAGCCCCATCCAGAAGTCCCCCACCTTCTCCTGGAGTATAGCTGTTCCTTAACTCGTCAACAAACATTCCCCGTGTGACCCTCAGCTGTTCTTTTTGTCTGCTCCAGGACAAGGCTCAGGACATGTCTGTCTATTCTGCCGCCATTTTTTCTCCCCCAGATCACATCTAGTTTTAATTTTTTTAAAAAAGTCCACAGTAAAATCTAAGTTTCTTCACCCAGCTGTCCCACATGACAGAACCAGCCTTCCTATAGATGCAATAGGCAGTGTATCCCATGGGCTACTTCTTTAAACACAGGCTGACAGCAGAAAGGAGGAGCTCTGGCCCTCAATATGGTCTGCAAGGTCCAGGTGCTGGAATTATCAGCATGAAAGGATAGCTGTAAGGACCACATCTCAGATCCTGTTTGGGTGCCAGCTGCTGGGCAAATGTTAGGAAGAAATGGGCTTTAATATCAAGATTCTTAATGATTCATGGAAGAGAAAAGGAGAAACAAAAGGTAAAGATATGTGTTCTTTGCCACTGTTTTTGCCACTGTTTCTAGAAGCAGAGACCTGGAAACAAGCTGTCTGCCTGTACCTGTTTGCCTGCCAACAGAATGGTTGAATAGATTAGATCCTGTGGCATATTACACAGCTATTAGGAATACCTTAGAAATGTGACCATAATATATTAAACAAAGATACTTGTAGAATAAGATATATAATAGAACAGTCATATTTTTATAAAATAAAATGCCAAACCTCTTGATATATCTATACATGTTGCCTAAGCAAAGGAAAAACTATAGAGAGCTAAACTGTTACCATTCACGACCTGAGCAGATTTAAGACTAGAGAGAGGAGTGTATATGGTGGTGGTGGTGGTGGTGGGGGTTGGGGAGGGACTACTGATTTCCCCACTCAACCAAAGTGAGAAAAGGAGGCTTACAATTAGGAGGGAATTATGTTCTGTTCTCAGTAACAACAGCTGCTCTGTGCTTGTCTTATCATACTGCCCCTGATACCATCTTAATGAAGGGAGAGAATTGGTAATCGCCTTTATCTTCTAGTCATTATTCTCTTTTTTAAATCCTTTCAAGGCCAATACCACTTAGCAACCAAACTCATCTCTGTGGCCAGTGTTACTGAGTGCCTTTTATCTGCTCCTGGACAAGCGAGGTAAAGGAACGCAACCTGCGTAGTCTGCTGGTTGTGTCCATTAATCCGGCCAGTCCTGCTTGCTATGCAAAAGGAAGAGTATTTAAGAATGTCTCCCTCCTTCTCTGTGAAGAATGGGTTTCAGTCTGCGTGTGATGCAGCAGAAAGAGCACATGCTTCAGTCCAGGTCCGTGTCTTCTTTGCCTTCTCTCGGCTGTGTGAACTGCAGCGAAGAGCTGAACTTTCCCCGGCTCAGCTTGTGCACCTGTAAAACGGAGCTAGTGAACCGCGTCAGATACAATTCCAGAGAGGCTGGAATCACACAGGAGTTGTGACAATGTTTTTGTAAACGAGGAAATAATGTTGAGACAGAGAGGATGAAAAGTATTATTGCACAAAACCTCAAAGTGGGTACAAGTAAGGCCAGGCTGGTAGAGCACTCCGCACAATGCCTGGCACACAGCACTTGCTACATGGGAACCGTTATTGTTGATGGAGAGCACAGCTTCCATTCCCATTAGGCTAAGAAAATGCATCTGTTTGCAGAAATGAAAAAAGAACCACAAGCCACACACCAGCGTGCGTGGAGGTCGGCTGCTTTCCACCTAGCATAAATCGTAGGGACACAGGCCCATGTGATTTTCAGTTGACAGGCAGCCATTTTTGCTTGTAAGCCAATTATCGCTGCAATTTCAACCCAAGGGCTGAGTTCATTGAAACCTATTTTTTAAACTACAGAAAACAACTTCGATTTGAGAAATGTTATTGGCTGCCATTTTATTTTAAGGCATAGGAGCACCTTTAAATCCCAATACTAGGTCTGATGGATCAATAACTGTTGTCTTAGAAGAAAGACTGCTGTTCAGAAAGGAGTCATTTAACTTAAGAAGAGAGCCTTACGAAGTCTCCTAAAAAGTCGGTGATACTCGAAACAACACACACACACACACACACACACACACACACACACACACAAACATACCAACACAAAAAATCTGGACTTTTTTCCTTTCCCAGCTCACAAATCATTCAGGTTCAAGCCCCTCTTTCTGTCCCTTTCCCACTTCCCACACAAATGCCTGGCTAACAACCTGCCCAACTAGGGAATTTGCATCAGTCACATTCCTGGGCATGTCTGGGACATTCATCTTATACTAAAGTCCTCCATCATAAGTGTCAAACAAGCTTACTCCACCATGTGACTTAAGATAAAACGGGTAAAAACTGCTAATATGTAAAAACTTTGTCGTCCAAGCCTATCCCTGCTCTATGGCACTGTGTGTGTATGCAGTGTGTGTGTGTGTGTGTGTGTGTGTGTGTGTGTGTGTGAGGCGGGGGGCGGTGAGGGGGCCTGGAGCTGGGTGGAGACCTGTCATTCATCTCCATGCAGATGGCAGGCCCTCCCCGCACTGTGATCTGAACACGGTGCACAAACGGTACAGGCCACATCACAGACCACAGCTGATCCTGGGGCATTTTTGGATTTGCTATCTGTTGTGCCTCCGGCATTTCTAACTCTTCTAGGAAAGCAAGTTAATTAAAACCACGATGCAAACACAGCAACTCAGCAAAGGATCCTGTCACCATTTCCAACTGCCTACTTGACAATGTCATTTGGGTGTTTTATAACATCTTCAGCTTTGAAAGCAAAATCTTAATTTCCCCCAAACCTACTCTTCCCAAAGACTTCCTTCCTGTAAATGGCAACTCCATCTCCCAGGGGTTCTGCCCAAAAACCTCGGTATCATCCTGGCCTGCTCTGTTTCCTCAGAGCCACACTGTCGGAAAATAAATCTCGGCGTGTCCGTCTTCAGCATGCATCTCTCTGCTGCTCCCACCTCGGTCTGAGGTTCGTCCCAGCATTGCTGTAATGCACTCAACTCTTCCCTGCAGCCACCCATGGCCACCTACAGTCTACACTTAACACAGCCTCCAAAGTAATTCTTTGAAAATGAAAATCAGATCAGATTGTTCTCTGCTCCAAGCCCTCCAGGGCTTCCCCTCTCACTCACGTTGGTAAACAGATAACCCCACCACGACCACCCCCGGACATCTCTCCAGCCCTGCTTCTCGTTGTTCTCCTCCATGCTCACTGGGCTTTGGAAGACAAGCATGATGGCCACAGGGCATTCCTCTTTTAATTTTCTGGAAGAGTGTACAGAATTTGTGTTATTTCTCGAATTTTTGGTAGGACCCACCAGTGAGCCCATCTTTATGAGGAGGTTCTTAACTACAATATCAATTTGTTTGCTAGACATGGGGCTCTGCAAGCTAATCATTTCTTCTTGAGTAAGCTTTGCTAGTTTGTGTCTCTCAAGGAATTTGCCATTTCATCTAAGTTGCTGAACTTACAGGCATAAAGTTGTTAAGAATATTCCTTTATTATCTGTAGTTATGTCACCTCTCTGATTCTCGAGACCAATACTTTGTGCCAATTAATCTGGTTAGAAGTTTAACCAATTTAATTGGCCATCTCAAAGAACCAGCTTTTGGTTTTATTGATTTTTCTCTATTAGTTTTCTCTTCTCTAGTTAATTGATCCTTGTTTTGATCTCTTAAGGTATCTGTTCTTCTATTATTTTGGAATACTTCATTCTTCTTTTTCTAGTTTCTTAAAGTAGAAGCTCGTGTCATCAATTTGGAGACCACTCTTTTCTAATATAGGCCTTGAATCCTACAGATTTCCTCGTAAGTACTGCTTCAGTGACATCCCACAAATTCTGATGTTATTTTTTTTTCATTATGATTTGGTTCAAAATACTTTCTAATTTTCCTTTTGATTTCTTCTCTGACACAGTTGTTATTCAAAAATTAGTCACATAGTTTCCAAACATTTAGAAATGTTAAGAGACTTGGTTATTGGCTTCTAAATTTTATTCCACTGTGGTCAGAGATCATATTTGGTATCACTTGAAACCTTTTAAATTTATGGAGACTTGTTATCTTGGTTCCAGAATATGGCCTATCTTGGTAAATGTTCCCTGTGCATTTGAAAAGAATGTATATTCTGCTGTTAATGAGTGGAGTGGTCTATAAATGTCAGTTGGGTCATATCAGTTGATGGTGCTGCTGTTCAAGTCTGCTATATCCTTGTTGATTTTCTGTCTACTTGTTCTTTGAATTACTAGGAGAGAGAGTGGGTGGGGGAGAAGAGAGGGAGAGAGAGAGGAGTGCTGAAATGTCATAATTATGGCTATGTCTATAACTCCTTGCAGTTCCATGAGCTTTTGCTTCATGTATGAATAATCCCTTTATTATAAAATGACCTTCTGCTGAGCCAAACCAGGTAGGGCTGAAATGACCTTCTTTATCCCTGGTGATAGTCTTTGTTCTGAAATCTACTTTGATTGATATTAACATATAGCCAGCCACTCCAGCTTTCATTTGACTAGTGTTTGAATGGTAGATAGGCCTTTTTTTTTTTTATCTTTTTACTTAAACTTATTTGTATGTTTACATTAAAAGTGTGCTTCTCACAGGCAGCATGAACCTGAATCTTGCTTTCTTATCTAAATTGACAATCTCTGCCTTTTAACAGAAATGATTAGAGCGTTTACATTTAACATGATTATTAATGTGGTTAGGTTAAATTTCATCATTTTGTTACTTGCTTTTGATTTCTCCTTTCGAATCTGTCTTTCCTTTTTTCTCTTTTCTGCCTTCTTTTGGATTAATTGAATATTTTTCATTACTCCATTTAACTCTTTCATTGGCTTATTAGCTATAACTTTTTGTTTTGCTATTTTAGTTCTTTTAACTTATAAAGTCCACCTTCACCTCTTCACAAGGAGTACAAGAACCTTAAAATAGTATATTGTCATTTCTCCCCTCAATCTTTATGTTGGGATACATTTTACCTTTACCTACGTTTAAACTCAACAATATGCTATTACTTTTAGTTACAGAATAAGATATCTTTTTAAAAGATTTAAGCACTTAGAAAAATATTATAAATTTAACCACATGGTTACTATTTCCAGTAATCTTCATTCTTTGTGTATAAAGATTTCTATTTCCATCTGGTACCTTTTCCTTCCCCCTGAAAGGACTTCCTTTAACATTTCTGATAGTATATGACAACTGTGATGAATTCTTTCAGCATTTTTTTTTTGTGGCTGTGAAGTATTTATTTTGCCTTTATTTTTTGAAAGATATTTTCATACATGGGGTACAGAATTTTCCTCTACTCTTAGTACTTGAAAGATGTTGCTACACAGTGTTCTTGCTTGCGTTGTTTCCAAAGAAAATTCTATCACCCTTATTTTTGGTCCTCTGTCAGTAATATGCTTTATTTCTCTGCTTTAAAATCCTTCCTCTTCACCACTGATTTCCATTAATCTGATTATGATGTGCCTTGGTGTTGTTTTATTTATGTTTCTTGAGATTGGATTTCACTGAGCTTCTTGGATGTGTGGTTTTATAGTTGTCATTCAATTTGAAAAACTTCTGGCCATTATTTCCCTGGTGTCCTTATAGACTCCAATTACATGAGTATTCAACTACTTGAATTATATTTTTAAATTTTTTTTTCTCCCCGTGTTTCAAGTAGTTTCTTTCCTTATAACTTCAGGTTCACTAATCTTTTTCTCCTGCAGTATCTGTTCTACCATTGATTCCATTTACTGTGTTTTTCATCTTAGACATTGTTGCTTTCAGTTCTAGAAGTTCCTCATTTTGGGTCTTTTAATATCTTCCACATCTCTAACTTTTTAAATACACAGAATGCAGTTATAATAACTGGTTTAGTGCCCTCTACTAGTTCTAACATCTCTGTCAACTCTGGGCTGGCTTTGATTATTTTCCTCATTAAGGGCAATGTTTCTTTATTTGCATGCCTGATAATCTTTGGTTAGATTTATCTTAATTAATTCTGAATATTTTTGTTTTGAGGTTTGACCTAAGATATAGTTAAATTATGTAGAAACAGTTTGATCCTCCTGGGTCATAATTTATGTTTTTTTCTTTTACAAATGACAAGGTTTCCTAGTCTGTATGGTGGGAAGAGACACTGTTCTTGGCTCTGCAAGAGAGCTAGGCACTGTTCCCTATAATCCTTTTGGAGATCCCTTTCTCAGCCGTCGGTAGCTTTTGTATAGGAAGGAGTTCATCAGTAATCTGCTTAATACACAGGGAACCTTCTGTAACTGGGTCTCGGTGCAGCTCTCTTCCCTTCAGTACGCTGTCCTGTGAACTCTTTGCCTCTTTGGTCTCCCTGGACTCTCAGCAACTCAGGAAGTCCTCAGGGCTCTACCTGTCCCCCCTCCCTGCATCTTGGCTTGGAAACTCTTTCGAGGCAATAAGCTCAGACAATGTATTGCTCTCCTCACTTGTTTCCCATCCCCTTAGGATGACTGTCCTTCACTTCCTGGTGTCCAGTGACTTTTTAAAAATTTTTCAGTTGTTTTAGGCAGGAGTGTAAATCTGGCCCCTGTTACTTCAGGTTGGCCCCTAAAGAGCATTTTTAACGTCCACGTGTACACTGACATTGGGGCACTAATATTATTACCACTACTACAAATGTGGCTGGCTTTAATTTCCTGTGCTTTCAAATTGTCATTCCCTCTCCTCCCCACCAGAGTATATATTTAATACATGTTTGTCAAACTTAGGCTATAACTCCCTCCACTGTTGCTTTTGTAAACTCTTGGAGATGTAAAGGTGCTTAATAAATACTACTAGCCTATTATAGTAATATGAACTTGTCAGTTCTTTTCAGGAAATTCAGCATGCATCATAAATGAACCATGTCAATTTACTGAAAAGGAAAAAAGCAAAAGGGAGCATGGAACCAGAAATCTGGTAGACCTGGGCCTTTTATTGCAACAGATTCTACTCAGGTTCATTCATTTCTGGAAGCGAAACCCATGGACTAGATTTGGAGAAAGCAGTCAGGATTGAAGGCTGTTTTCATTCCCACTATGGACAGTCTTTACATGGGACAGTCTTTACATGATCACTCAACAGAGCGCTCTGCTTAGGAATCTTCAGGCCTGGGGCACTTTAGCATCTGGGGCTCCAATGCCATCAGCTCTTGTGCCCGAGGGGCCCCCATGTGCAGTTGTCAAGCAGCCCACAGAGCCCCCTGGAGCAGGGAAAGTGGGCCAGCCCACCAGCCAGCCTGTTGTGCTCTTTGGGCAGGAGGTGCAGAGGGCAGGTCTGCTCAGAGCCAGCTGGCCGCTTCCCACTTGCAAGCCCAGCAAGACAGGCCAAACTTTTCGTTTCCATTCTCTGTGGCTGCATGTTCCCCCGTGCAGCTTCTGGGGAAGCCAGTGCAGCCGGCACCAACAAACAGCCCCTCTACCCTGTTCCTGACGTGCTGCTGCCAAAATTCAATTCGAAGAACAAAAGGCAAACATAAAGCCCGGCTCCTGCTGGGAAAATTGTTTAAGTGAAAAGAAATCAGAAGGAATGAGCAGCCCAACTGCTCTGATTATTCATAATTTCTGCTGTCACAGGGCAGGGAAGTCCTCCCCCCGCCCCGGCCCCCCAGGAATAAAAGAAAAGCTCTTCAAGACATTGGTTAACTCATTTCTGAAAAGTCAGCTTCCACAACCGGGGAGTCTGAAAAAGGGGCGTGTCCAGAGTATTGGGTTTAACAACATCTTTTGCTGTGATGTGGATGCTGGCTGGGTGGGCGGTGGGTAACCGAGGAGCCTGTGCCACGTTGCAGCTCCGTTCCCATCCACCCAGAACAAGGGTCTTCGCCTTACTTCTGTCCAGGACCCTCTGCCAGGCTGGTAATACATGTGGACACTTCTGAGAGCCAGGCTGGTAACTTACAAAGTAAACTACGTAAGACTGCAAAGGAAACCAAGGAGACTGGAATATAGTTATCAAAATAATAAAAAATGTAAACTACCATAATAAATGTGCTTCTTTATTAGGGACACGGGAAACCGCAAGATCTAGTGCAGGTCTACAAACTACCTTCATTTCAAAGCAGTGACGGGTGCCCGCCACCTCTCAGGGTTATCTGTCAAGTGATGAGAAAGTACAGGATTTCTTGTGGTGACTACGTCACAGGCGTTTCAGTCACAACGGAAGGGAACACGTTTCAGTGAGAGGTCAATGAAGAAAAGAAAGCGGTATTTTTCTCCTCTGTTTGTAGACTCTCCTGAATTCTCTCCATGGACCTCCGAGCTCTAGGTTAGGAAGCCGTCTCTCTCTCTCTTTCTCGGCTGTCAGGAAAGAGCACTGCGCTGGAGACAAAGGCTGGATCCCCATCCTGGCTCCACTTCTAACCAGCAAAGAGTCAGCCTTGTAATTCCTGAGCTGAAGAACGGGTACTGTCTCATCCAGGCAGTTCTCTACCTGTAATGTCCCACTCCCCTCCCCCACTTCCCTCAAAAGCCCAGTGGGAGTGTGCACTGTGGTTCCAAGCACTCTCTGCCTACCACTATTACTGGTCGCCTCACCGATGCGCCATGAGCTCCTTAGGCCTCTGTCCCACCTTGCACAAAGCAGTAACAAGGGCTCATTTAGCACTGTGTTCTTGGTGTCGAGCACACAGAAGACCATTATGCATATACAGGATGGGGCAAAAGTAAGTTCACAGTGGTGAGCTCATGAAACACAGTTTATTGTTGTATTAGTAATTAATCACTGTGTTATTTTTTCCATATGAGCAACTATAAACCTACTTTTGCCCTACTCTGTATTTACTGGATGAGCAGATGAATGGCTGGATGAAAGCTGTCACCACACTCAGCCTCTCTCTCACTGTAAACATATTTCTACTTTGTACCCGTTCTCAGCCTGGTTACACGTAAGAACTGCTTTTAAAGATTTTAAAAAATATAGAGACTAAGGTCGCACCCCCCAAAATTGAGAGCCCAGTTGAGAGCCCAGTAGCTTGGGGTGGTGTCCTGGCCTTCGTTTTTTTAAATATACTTTTATTGATTTCAGGGAGGAAGGGAGAGGGAGAGAGAGATAGAAACATCAAATATGAGAGAGAATCACTGACCAGCTGCCTCCTGCACACCCGCTATTGGGGATCGAGCCTGCAACCCGGCTATGTGCCCTTGACCGGAATTGAACCCAGGACCCTTTAGTCCACAGGCCGAAGCTCTATCCACTGAGACAAACTGATTAGGGCCCTTGTATGTTTTTAAAAACACCCCAGGCACAGCCAGAGTTGAGAGCCCACAGTACCACGGAACAGCTGAGGCGAGGGAATAAAGCTCCCAGATGAACTTCTTTCCCCGAGCCAGAAAGATGATATTAGTGCAGAATTCTAAACTCTGCGAGGGGCTAAACTCATAAATTGAGTTTCTGACCCTCAGAGTCAGGTCATAGTTCTGAATCCAGAAACATCAGCAATATCTGAACTACATGCTCAGACTTGGATGAAAAAATTCTCAGGCTTGACAGTGAAGACCATGAGACAAATTGCAAACCACACAGGGGAGCACACCAAGCCCCCACCTTCCCCCCATTTCCTCCCGTCCCTACAAGAAATGCTTAACGAAAAGGGCCCCATCCTCGGCAGGCAAGCAGCGCACTTGTAGGCAAGTTTCCTCACCTGCCAAGTGGAGATACTAACTAGTACGGCCAACTCACTGTTGCAGGAACTGGCAGATGTAATGGGGCTGAAAGCATTTTGTGAGTAGCCGAACATGCTACCAAGATTAATTCTTTGTTATTGCTTCCTACCAACTGAGCTCTGACAGGTGGAGAGACCTTATAGTTCAGTGATTAAGAGCACAGACTCCGGAGTCAGAATTTCTGCATACAAATTCTGGCACCAGTCCTTACCTGCTCTGTCGTTTTAGGCAAATTATTTAACCTTTTTGTACCTCCATTCCCCATCTGTAAAAGGTTGACAATAAAGGTACCTTCTCGTCGAGTTTTTGGAAAGTTTGGCCGAGTTGATGCACTAAAAGTGCCCAGAACACAGCTCTAAACCTGAGGTGTGCATCAGAATCATCTGGAAGGCTGGTCAAAGCACAGCATGGGGGGGCCCCACCCCAGAGCTTTGGATTCAGTCGATCTGGGCTGGGATTTGAGAATCTGCATGCAGACAAGCTCCTGGGTAATGCTGGAGTCACTGCTTTGGGAACCACACTTTAAGAACCCCTGGCTTAGAATGATGCCTGGCATACAGTAAGAATCTTGTAAGTGTTGCCGTTATTGTCTTTTCCTGGGGTCTACTTTTTAGTCCCTGAACAGAACCCTTTATGCCCCAGTGCTACTCAGAACTACCTTCATGTAGAAGCTGGCGTGAAATCCACTTGCAGTGGTCCCCACAGCGTGGACCCAGCTCCGCTGCAGGAGCATCCAGTGGGCGCCTATTGGTAATGCCAGCTCTTAGGCCTCAACCCAAACCTAACGATTCAGGAATTACAGGGGGAAGCTCAATATCCTGTGTTCTAACAGCCCTCCAGGCCACTCATGCACACGAGCTTTAAGAACAATAGCTCTGCTAGAAAATCACCCAGCCACCACAGTAACGCTACTGAAAATGCCCGGGAGGCAGATGCTTCCAGTCTAGGGTGAACTGGTGTCCATTACTGGCTCAGTCCTTGTTCACCTACTGACCTTATATGAATTATGACTTTAAGCCCAGCCCAGCGAGGCTCAGTGGTTGAGTGTCGACCTATGAACTAGGACAATGGTTGGCAAACTGTGGCTCGCGAGCCAAGTGCAGCTCTGTTGACTGAGTTTGCCGATCACTGGACTAGACTAAATGTTACCGTGTAGTTGGAAGCTGTGAGGATTAGGCAATTGTGGCACATTGTGTGCAAAGAGGAAAAGGATAGTATATGACAGTGGTCGGCAAACTCATTCATTAGTCAACAGAGCGACAAACCGCGGCTCCCGAGCTGCACATGGCTCACGAGCTGTGGTTTGCCAACCGCTGACATAGGAGGTTAGACCACTGACATAGGAGGTTAGAGTTCTAGTCCCGGTTAGAGAGGACAGGAAGAGAGAGATAGAAACATCAACAATGAGAGAGAATCATTCATCAGCTGCCTCCTGCACGCCCCACACTGGGGATCAAGCCTACAATCCAGGCATGTGTCCTGACCAGGAATCAAACTGTGACTTCCTGGTTCCTAGGTTGATGCTCAACCACTGAGCAATGCTGGCTGGGAGCCACAGTTACCTTTATAATCATTATATATGTTCCTTCTCAAATGATTTGAGGTAGCTTATAACGACACTTAAATATACTCAGGGTAGCCAAAATAAAGATTAAAAGTACAGAAACACCACACACAGAAAGTGGAAAGTAATGGTTGAAACCGTCATTGCAATTGTCTTCTAAGTTGAGGTCTGAACTTCCCGGTGGGCCAGAGCCCAAAGGAAATGCAGAGGTTCCCTGTTCCCACTGTCTGAACACAAAGGTGACCGGCCCTTTTAGGGGGATACTATCGTCCCTCTGCCACAGCTGTTCCACATTCTAGAAACATCGATCACACGAACCTTCCCACAAAGCCCCGTGTAACAGGAGGGATTCTCCTCCAACAGCGCTTCGTGTACCTGCTTCTTTAATTCTCAACAAGAGCCAAGGGCGAACTCCTCCCATCCCAGAGGATAAGAGACGTTACACTTACTTCGGGTGCCGAATATCAGGGAGAGAGCGATTCAGGGAGATCTTGTCGCTGACGTAGATGTTAAATCCATTTTCTCGGTACGCCTGATCCACTCTCTCAGCGTCCGTCATGGGGTACGGTCTCCCTTGTTCTCCATTTCCTGGGAGCAAAGAGCAAAGTCAGTGTTGCTAACTGAATGGTGTGGGGACGAAGGATGGAGAATATGATTCAACCACAAAGATGAAATCTGATGCTGGATACAGAGTGTCCGTGGAGATTTTGCAGGGGGAAGTGAACAGAGGGGAGGGGAGTGAGCATTCTGTCACGGCTGAGCCGCACACTTTATAGAACCTGTCCTCATGTAATCTCCACAGGAAGCAAGGAGGTGATCATGAGAGTCCTCAGCCTATAGATGGATAAAGCCCATCCCCCCTCCACTCTGCCAGG
Source organism: Lasiurus cinereus (assembly GCA_011751065.1). Lineage (NCBI taxonomy): Eukaryota > Metazoa > Chordata > Mammalia > Chiroptera > Vespertilionidae > Lasiurus > Lasiurus cinereus. The sequence continues at coordinate 13,550,358 of JAAGEH010000434.1, forward strand.
AGCCCCAAATATCCCTGACCAGAGAGTCTGATCACCTGGAGGGAGACCAGGTCCATGTATGACCTGATCAACCCCAGGGCAGTCACAGCATCTCTCTGACTGTAACTGACCCGCCCTGGTACCCACAGCCTAGTGAGAGCTCAACAGATGCCGTGTAGGTGAGAGCTTTTTGTAAACTATAACACACTATATAAATGTGAGGAAATGCTATGGTTATTCTCCAGGCAGGGCAAACTTTGTAAGTCAAAAGAGGGGTTAATGGAGGGATGAGGACACATATGTAATACCTTAATAAAGAAATTAAAAAAAAATTTTTTTTATGTAATTGCCACAAACGATACAAGATGCTTTAGTTTTTTAAAGGCAGCAAACAAATTAAGATCTGCCCAGGCTCGGCAGGGCTGCTCGGAAAGTGTTGATGTGAGCCACAGACTTGGTTGAATAAAGTGCTATTCTTTCTGTTCTCTGCACAGTCCAGAGTTGCTGATGCTCCAGAAAAGTATCCTCAGGGGTTCTCAGGATGCGGATGGGAAGTGGTCATGTCCACACCGAGCCTGCAGAAGCTGACACTGCGGAGGGTCCTGAAGAAATGGCAGTCAGATGGCTGGTCAGACAGGACTTCATCTTCCGGAGCTTACGCTCTGAGCATGGCGCCATGCAGTTTGTAAAGTGAATGTGGACATGAGCTTGGTGGGGAGGTGCATGCTAAGAGGTGGAACCCACGGACTGTGGCTACTCCGGTCCTGCCAGGCTAGGGAGAGGACTCCCCTGTGTGTATGCCGCTCCATGTCAAACTCATGCCCAGAACGGGTTCCACAGGGACTCAGGTGCAGCAGCAGCAACTCTATCGGGGCGGGAGCCTCAGGAAGGCAGGACGGGACCGACTCCTATTTAGGCCCCGGAGCGGGCAGGGTGGAGGCCGTAGTTCAGCCCTGCTATCCCAGCTCTGTCACCTTGGGCGTGCCTTTCACCTGTCTTTGTCTTGGTTGTCGCCCGGGTATTAATTGGGATCAGAAGGTTCAGTGTGATGATTAAGGAGGGAATGCAGGGCAAGGTGCCTGGTACCCAGTTAGCCCTGGTCATTATTATTCTGAACAATTTCTCTAGGGCTTATTCATTTCTTGCTAGTTAGGCCGGTCTGCTAATAACTCTGGTACAATTGTCTGGCAAATCAGCTCCTTTCAAATGTCTCCTTTTTTAATTTCAGCAGCCCTCCGCCACCCTAACCTAACTCTTCATTCTAAATTACTGGCATACCGAAAAATGTCTGTCATGTCTTTAGATTTCCCTGAATTTCAGTTAAGTTATCATTTCAGCTCTCTTCAAAGCCTTATTGTAATCTGTTTTTTTTGTCATAATGTAATTTTAAGAAAATCAATAGTGGGTGCCTTTAACTGAGATAAAAATGAATAAAATACCAATCGCTTCTATTTCTACAGTGTTTTCCTGTGTAAAGCTACTTTGTACCGATACCCTGAGGCTGTCGAAGCAGGAAGCATGAGCTCCAGTGACAGATGGGGAAACTGAGCTCAAGGATTACGGCATTTTCCTGATGGTCACATGGCCGATGATAAGGGGTGTCAGAGCTGCTCTCCCGACTCCTAGTCCAGGCCCTCTGCAAACAGCTCCCCACATAATTTCCCTTCCCAACTCCCCAGCTGTAACAGAAGCTGTTCCAAAGACAAATTAGCCAAAAAAAAAAAAAAAAAAAGTGAGCTGGAGCCCATTAAATTCATCCAGCCTCGTGGCTGTAGAGCTGGTTCCTAAACTCTGCCCTCCAGACCTGGGTTCAAATTCCAAGCCTGCCTCTTTCTCACTGTGTGACAGTGGGCAGATGACCCCACCTCTCTAAATTACAGGTCCCTTCTCCTCAAATGGGCCATAAATGTTGATTTGGGGATTCACCGAGAAAATGTGCAGTATGGACAGGGAGCCGTGCTCACTGTAAATACTCATAAATGTTGGCTCTTATTATCACTGCTCCTCATTTTAGCGGTAAAACATCTCATAAGGGGGAGACATTTTTTATCGCCCAATAAAGGTGGCAAGGCCAATTCCTGAAAGCAGTGGATCTGGTGATGTGAGTGGAGAAAGGATGGGGCCAGCTCACAGGTGAAGAGGGGATTCCAGAATCAGGGGGACGGAGGGTGGCAGATGAAGAGGAGTTGACAGGAGGTCCAGACACCCCATTAAACACACATACGCGCACGTGCACATGCACACACATGCTCCCACGCACACCCTCTCCACAGGCCTGCCTGTGGACGGTGCCTTCTCCTTACCTACACGCTGAGCATCCCTTCTGATGGCTTCTTTGTCATGCCAGTCCTTCAGCTTCTGTCCATCTCCCAAGAAAAATATCTTCTTCTGCTGATTGTGTGATCCCTTAAAAAAAGGAAAAGACAAAAACTGTGAAAAAGAAAAGAAAAAAGTGGGACATAAGTTTAGTAATAGACACCCAGAAATTACACTGCCTAGGGGAGCTTTTGGCATCGATTGAATGTCTGCCAATTGTTCATTTATGAACCCCGGTGATATACCTCTGTTAGTGCCACCCAGGTATGCAAAGGTCAGGACGATGAGTCCACCCTCTCAGAAGTCAGAAACCAGCAGGAGAAAAACCCAGATGGACAAACATTCCTTTCACTCAAGAAAACGCAGTACGTGTGGCGCTGCCAAGAGAAATATAACGACAACATGAGCCACCAATATGAGCCACCTTTGCAACTTTACATTTTCCGGTATTCACAGTGGGAAGAAAAGGAAACAGGGAAGTCAGTTTTGATAATATATTTTATTTGCCCCAATAGACTGTATGTAAACCATTTCACCACGCAATGTAAAAAATTCACCGAGATACTTTACTTTGGTTTTTGTACTGAGTCTTCAAAACCCAGTGTGTATTGTACACTTGTGTTCATCTCCATTCAGGCCCCTTTCAAGTGCTCCACAGCCACAGGTGGCTGGTGGCTACCCAAGGGACGGGGCAGGGTAGGTGACCCTCAGAGGACAGGCCCGCAGAAAGTGCTACAGGTGTTCACCGCCACCTGGGAGAACTGGGGAAGGTTTCATGATCGAAGGCGTTGGGGCTGAGCTTCAGACAGGCAGAAATGAGGGGCAGGCAGGACAGCCGGCCTGGGCACAGACTCCCAGGGGCGGTAGAGTCGCAGAACGAGTCACCAGGAGGGTGAACATTTGGCGGCTGTGTGGGATGGATGAACAAACAGTTGGATGCTGAAAGGAAACAGGACGATGCAATAATCCCCAAAGAGCAGCCCCTCGGAGCGAGGGAATGGGGGGCGGGGGAGGGGGGAAAGGGGAGAGGAAGTTGGCTCTTAAGCTGTTTATTCTGTGTCTGGGGAAGTGAGCCCCTCCTCTGGGGCCCATGAGAATCAGTCTCCCTAATTAAAGGAGGCTGCATGCCAGTGCCCCGGGTCATCTGAAGGTGCCAGATGCTTTCCCACGCCTGTGGTGAAGTCTGAAGACTCAGAACCTTCCCAAGGGAACACTGCTTAGGTAGCTTCCGTGTTTCTTTGGATGAGACTGGCCTTCCACAGCACCTTGCCCATTAAAATTCCCGCAAGATAGCCCTTGCCCTGGTGGCAGGCAGAACCCATCCTCTTCACAGTCCTATTTCCTGTGTCACTCACTACAAAGGTCCCAAATGTGTGGTGTGCCGGAATGTCAGCCGGAGAAAGAAGTCACCCGGATAAAAGAGTCCACACGCCTGTTGATTAAGTCTCTGGCTGATTCTTGGGTTAGCAGATTGTCTACAACAGTGCAATATCCTTCCAACAGCTTCAATGACAATAACAATCCGTTGCCGTCCCTCCTGCAGGCCTCTCTGAGTTGCAAGAAGAAAATTCTGAAAGCTGCCAAGCCGGATGTCTCGGTCAGGGACGGAAAGCAAAGAAAACAGAGGCCACGTGCCTGCAAACAGTTCTCGGGGTTCACAGAAATCGCAGAGGCTGAGCCGGAAGTTCAACCTGCGGTGGATTTCCACTGTGCTGAGCGACCTCTGAATGCTCAGTGCTGTCTGGGGGAGAAGGAGGCTGAGAGCAGGAGCTTGATCCTCTGTCAGTCAAACCAGTCAGCCCGGCAATGCATCTTTCTGTTTTCTGTGCTCGGATCTAGGTGGGGTTTCATTTTAACATGATCCTCTGCTAAAAACAAGTGGACAACCAAATCTCCAGACAAGTGAACAAAAAAAAAATGTACTTGGAAACTGAGCGAGGGTCACCTCCTTATTTCGCTGACAGGGAAACTGAGCCTTGGGGTGGGTCAGGGACCTGCCCAGATAAATACATCTCAATGTCACGACAGATCGATCCTGAGCTACTTAGCGATTCTTCTCCAGCCCTCCTTCCCAAGGCCTTTTCTGCTTTCTGTTCCCCAAAGATTGGGACTTCGGCTGGTTACTTCAGGTCACTCGGGGTACTCAAGAGGCTCTGCAAAAAGCCTTAACGGAAGGTACCAATTCGAAGGGATTCTCCAAGTGTGGTCTCTGACTCAGCAGCATCCGCACCACCCGGAGCTAACAGCAGAGGTTATGGAATGACTGAGGGGCTGGTTTAGGATAGAGCAGGAATTCCAAGGGTTGGATCAGTACTGGGATGAAACAGCACCATTTGGAAGATGCTAGAAGAGGCCAGGAATAGGCTGCTCACTGTTCATCAGGGTGTGAAGGAGGAAGTCAAGGGCTGGTTAGGCTAGTGCTGCTCGCATTTTATGTGCAACAGAATCACATGGGGATCTTGTTCAATGCGGGATCTGATTCAGGTCCGGGTGGGGCCTGCGATTCTGCATTTCTAACAAGCTCCCCGGTGATGTGGATGCTGCTGGCCCAGGAAGCACACTTACATGACCTTTAAAGGACATTTTAAGAGTCTAAGACACCATGAGGGGCACCGTTTCCTCTGCATTCCTCTTGTGTGAAAGTCTTCCCACATGGCTGGGAATGGGGGACAGGGCTGAATCTCACAGTTGTGACCTCACAGAAGCAAACTCCTTAAATCTTGTTCTCAGGATGAGCAGTGAATTGCTGAACTGACAGGGTAGAGAATTAAGGTCCCTAAATTCTAGAAGTTTCATACCCATGGCTTCTACCATCTCCACTGTCTTTGCCTTAAAGATGTGTGTCCTCTGGGATGTCTGCAGAGATGATCTGTGCGGTTTTAGGTGGTATCATGAGTCCTTCCATCATCCCTACAGTAAGAGACCTTAGAGCTCGCTGACACAGGGGGTTCTGCATGTCTAAACACGTAGTTAGTCGAGGGTCCTCTAACATCCAAGCTAAGCAGCTGCTCAGAGACAATTAGCCCTTCCTTCCTCATCTTGCAGGTGGGGAAACTGAGGCCCACAGAAGCCATACTATTATCCAAGGCCACACAAGCGGGCAGGAGGAGAAGAGCCTGTTGACTCCCGGGCTACTTTTCAGTGGAGAAAACCCTTGCACTATGGACCTTGGACAAGCTACCGGAGTCACGGGCACCTCAATTTTCCTACCGGGAGAATGGAGAGGGCACTACCTGCCCAAAGGATACTTTTAGATGAACCGAGAAAAAAGTCACAAATCGTATGTTCTGAGCCTTTCAGAATTTACACACAGAATGTGGATATCAACTCTTTTAGGGTTTTAAGAATCTAAATTGACATGTTCTCACCAAATCACCTAATATAGGACTTAGATTTTACCATCTGTGTTTCAAAGATTCCAGTAGTAAGTCTGAGCTGTTGGTGGGAGAAAACAGAGCAGTCAGAGCCCAAAGGGCCCTATCCACAAACCTTAATAAAATCTGTGGTCAATTTCGGGTGGTTTAAGAGTCTCTAAGGTCCATGCGTGGAAAGCTCAGAGGTCATTCAAACTATCAGCACATGTTTACTGAGAACCACTCAGTACCAGGCCCTGTGCTAGGCGCTGGGGGCACAGGCAAGACAACACAGATTTCACGTAGGCATGGGGTTCACAGCCAGATCAGTTTCTCCCAAAGGGCGCTGGCTCTTGGGAGAACTCATTATAGATGTCAATTCCTGGGCCCCACCCTGAACCTATTAAAGCAAAGTGTCTGGGCCTAGGAAGCCAGGATGATGATGTGTTTTTAAGCCTATTCCCCATACGAGTCTGATTCACAACAAAGGTGAAAAAACACTTGTCTAAATCCAGCTGCTTCATTTTACAGACACGAAATCTGAGACTAACCGAGTGGGACAGACGTGCCCTACATCCCATAGCTTGTCAGCCCCCAAACCAAACCAGGTCTGGCTGTTCTCTCCCTGAGCTAGACTGTGAGCTTCTTGTAGGCAAGTGCATGTCACTGTGCTCTCCTAGGTGGCATCATGAGTCCATCCCATCAGCCCTGGCTCACCTTAGGCCCTCAGTGGAATGAGTGAACGAATGAATGATTGCTCATCAATGTGACAGGTAGTCTAATGACTCAGAACATTCTGGTTCTAGAGTTGGAAAAGCCTAGGTTTTACTTCCCGGGCAGATGGACCTCAATTTCCTCGACTGAAAAATAGGGAAAACTAACAGAATGACCCGCGGGTTGTGGAGTGGATGAACTGAGTTCCTCTCCACAAAGCACCTAGCTTGGTGTCTGGCACAAAGTTAGGCGCTGCTACTATCAATACATTCTTTTCAGAGAAAGGCTGTGATACAATGTTTGCAATGGCCATGGTCGGAGGGGGCAGGGGAGTGGGGGACACTAGGAAAGGGATGGGAATCTAATAATAAAACTGTGAGCCCCACAAAGGCAACCTATTTTACACCGGAGCCAATTCAACTGGCTATTGCTGATAACGGGATTAGAGTTTCCTCATTAACAGGTCCTATGGCCCTGTGGAAACCCAGTGTTCCTCAGGAAAGCCAAGTGTTCTTAATTAATAACGGCATTCTACATTAGAAACAAAGGCCACACGACCTTTACCAACAAGAAAGGCTTGGACAATGCTTCTCAAAAGACAGCAATTCTTATGAAACAGCAGTCATTTAATATCATGCAAAAAAACAAAACAAACAAACAAACAAAAAAAACACGCCCGGAATTCCAATCCAGAGGTAATTTAGAATTTCTTTAATTCTACAGACTCCCAGATTTGTCTAGAAAAGTGGTGATTTGCTACTTTTCTTCTCAGTTGGTAGATGTCCTTTTGCTACGGGAAGCAAAGGGGCCAGGAAGGAGCATGGCAAGAGAGGAGAGGGAGAGGGGTGGGGGAGCTGGCAGAATTAAGGTGGGAGTCGCAGTAAATAATAAATTGGAAATGGATTTTGACTGGCTCCTCTAAATAACTGCTCCTGGTATCTGCGTGCTTTTACTTAACGTTCCCCTGGAAGAAGTGATTAGCGTTCAAACAGCCACACACACACTCACTCACGCAAATGAAATTTTAATCTTTTGTTTAATCACTACTTAGTGTGCCTGGCACCCCTTGGAGGGAGGCAAGAAAGGTGGCGAAGCAAGCCAACTGTATCCTGCCCAAGAAGAAAGACCGGTTACAGGGCACGCTCTAATCCCAGCTCTGCAGACTCGGCAACTACTGCTCAGCACATCCGCGTGGCTGGCCGAGCTGGCCAGCGTCTTCAAGATAATGGCAGAGAGCTGTGGGCTCTGAAATGGCAAAGCTGAAAGGAAAACTGAGGCGGTCGCCTGCTTCATTCAGGGTCTGAGGGCATATTACTGGCCAGATTCTGCTGCAAATTTTAGGATGGCTTCCCCCGACCCTCCTCTCAATGACCCCTACAAAGGAGCCGGAATGATTATTTTGTTTTGAGGTTTAAATGACTCTATATAATTCCAAGCATTTGGTAATCTGCTAAGTAAATTATCCTAATAACCTTCCTACACACACACACACACACACACACACACACACCCTCACAACAAAGCATTCTTTAAGGTTGCCTTTAAGGTTATACTTCAGAGAGGACAGGGGGACGGAAGCCAGCCAAAGGTGTAAAGTTACTGTAAGCAAGGGAGTTTGGACAACTGGGTAAATGTACTTTCTTCCTGAATTTTGAGGACATACGTTAGCTGTTTTGGTTTATTTATTCGTCCACTGCACAAATGAGAATAGGTTACTGAAGAACTGTGGAGAGACCATGATAAATGAAACAGTTCCTGGTCTCATCAAAAATCACGCATAGGAGACAAGCAGGTGAGACAGAAAAACACATACAACACTGTAACTAAGGGCCTTGAAAGTTGTACAGAGTCATTCTACAGGCATTTAGGAGACCCAAAGGTTAGAGTCTACCTGAAATGATCAGGGAAGAATTCTTGTAGGAAGAGTCTTTGGGAGGTACGTGGAAGGATGGGTAGGAGTTGGACTATTAGCAATGGAGGGGTGGAATCCAGCTGGAGAGAAAGCATGGGCAAAGAAACAAAGGTTAGAGAGTAAGGGGCATATTTATTTAATGCAAGGGGCCTGATGTGGCTGGAGTGAGTGGGGCACAAAAGAATCATGAGCAACGAGGGCAGGAAGTCTGGACCAGAATCCAACGGCCTTCCACTTGAGCTGTGTGGCAGGTGGGAGCCACAGAAGGCGTCTGAGCAAGAAACAGGCTGGAGTAGAACTCAAAAAATAAAGAATGTTACAACCTTCCCACTTGCAATTAACCTAAGAACCCTCCTCTTCTCGGGAGAGATGCAGAGAGAAAGGGGATCCTGTTTCCTTAGGAAGACATGGCCCTCTTTGCAGGCTGAGGCCTCCCGAAAGGCAGACTGATGGGGGTGACCTGAGCCCGGCCCCTCTGCGGTAGGCTGCTGTCTGAGAAAACTGACCTTTCACGACAACCAGCCCCAAGCTGCACGAGAAACCAATTAAAAATAAGGGCACCGTTTGTGAGTGAACAGAGACACTATAACCCCGTAATCACGAGGCGGCCTAAGTCTGCTGGGCCCAAGTAGTCAAGTCCTGTTGCACTTGGCAATGGGTGTGTCAATTTCCCTCCCTCCTACCTCTGTTATCTCAACACCAGGATGTTGGGACCTGAAATTTGGACAGGACCTCATTCCCTTAAGAGGGCAAGGTCATTCACAGAGAGGAACCATTGTTTAAAAGGCTGGTTCTGCCCAGGTAACAGACAGAGACTTGGCCGACAGCAGTTGCCCTATATCTAAATCCAGCCTAACACCAGGTATGCTCAGGGCCTACTCAAGAATGCAAATAATCCTTTCCACTAATATTTATAGGGTAATCTAAGATTGTTGGTAGAGAATTAAATTTGACAATAAAAGAGTAATCAAGCTTTCAGATGAATTTAAATTGGCTAATTGAAATAAGTGAATATTCAAGAAAATTTAATTGTACTGGACAAAAAGTTGTTTCTAAAGGATTAACTAAAATTTCTATTGGTAGTTCATCTCATGGTAAAATTGTTTAACATGCAATGAACATGAAGCAGTCATATTTATGTGCAAAATTTAAAATTAAAAGTTATCAAGATTGCATTAAAAATTTACAAAAGTCTCCTTTAATCAAAAAAGAGGGGATAGTAGGATAATATCATATAAGGAAAAATATCCTGTAAGTGAATTACATCTAGAAAATTTTTACTTTAGAAAATTAATTTTCATTTGTAATGCTAACTGCAAGACACCCATGAAAAACACACATGGTGGCAAAATAAGCCAAAGGAAAATCGTTTGGGCAAAAATAAAAAGGACCCCAAGTCAATTTAAAAAAATATATATTTTTTATTGATTTTTTACAGAGAGGAAGGGAGAGGGAGAGAGAGTAAGAAACATTGATGAGAAAGAGACATCGATCAGCCGCCGCCTGCATGGACCCTACTGGGGATGTGCCCGCAACCAAGATACATGCCCTTGACTGGAATCGAACCTGGGACCTTTCAGTCCGCAGGCTGACGCTCTATCCACTGAGTCAACCCGATTCTGGCAGACCCCAAGTCAGTTTTATAGAAAAGACTCCTTTATTAACTTTTGGTGGAGAATATGTTTATGTACTTTCAGAAAACAACTCCAAGACCAAGTGGACTCCTGCAACAGAGAGGAACTGACAGGTGTCCAATCACAAAGACAAGAGGAGAAACAGTCCAGAGATGAAAGACACTGAGGACGCCTTGCCATGCTAGCAGTCAGCAGCTGTGCATCGCTACAGGATGCCCAGGACCAAACCAGAGAGGGTCGGATCTGCACTGCCACCATTTATCTCTATCCAGATATCATTGCTGACATGAACACATAAGGAACTGTTTGACATTGAAACTGGGACTCAGAACTGTTGGACATTGAAATTGGGACTCAAACATTTTTTGTTCATACAGGTTTATTTCTAGTCTGCAGAGGCAAGATGTTTTTAAAGAAAAGAATCGGGGGCGGGGGAGGGTGTGTGGTGGAAACAGACACAGAGGAAAGAAGCATTGAACAGACTGTCATACTACAGCTGGAAGGCAGGGGAGGTTGGGGGGAGGTGCACGTAAGAGATCAACCGAAGGACTTGTATGCATACATATAAGCATAACCAATGGATACAAGACACTGTGGGCGGGGGCAGGTGAGGGCAAGTACTGGGGGCTAGGGAAGGCCGGGGGGAGGTCAATGGGGAAAAAAAGGGAGACATATGTACTACTATTTGCCATACTTTAAACATTAAAAAAAAGGGAAAAAAAAATAAAAGGCTGGTCCTGTACAGTAAGTTCTCAGTTAACATCATCAACAGGTTCTCAAAAACTAAGGCTTTAAGTGAAACGATATGTCATGAAACCAATGTTACCACGGGCTAATTGGTATAATATAAACGAGTTAAGTTCCATCTCCATTATCCCCGATATACCCTCCTCCACCTCTCTCCACCCCACCTTGACTTGGGGTGGCAGACACACAGTACAGTGCACAGATGATGTGTTGCAGACTTGTGCCCCTTGTAACCTGTATAATTTTGTTAACCAAGTGTCAGCCCAATAAATTCAATGAAAAGGGGAGGGGAGGAACAAGTACAAATCAGTAGTAACAAAGTAGTCATGGAAATGTAAAGTACAGCATAGGGAATCCTATATAATAACAGGCTAATATGCAAATCGTCCCCTCAGGAGTTTGACCAGGAGACCAGGAGTTTGATCACTTGCTATGACGTGCGCTGACCTCAAGGGGGCAGCGTGGAATATGGTGGGCAACCAGTGGCCAGTGAGGTGCTGAGGGGGGGAAGGAAGGGAGAGGCAGGGAACCTGATTGGCCCTGATCTCCAGCCAGGTCTAGGGACCCTGCCTGTGCACAAATTTCATGCCCTGGGCCTCTAATATAATCATTAATATTCTAATAACTATGCATGGTGTCAGATGGGTATGAGATTTATCAGGATGATCACTTAGTATTTATATATTGACTGATCACTGGGGATGTATGTACACCAGAAACTCATATAATATTGTATGTCAACTGTTACTGAAAAATAAAAAATAATTTTAAAAGATTTTTAAAAAAGGAGTTCCTACGGCATCTTTCTATTCATAAAAACATTACCAAATTTCTAAATAAAGATCCAAAACACTTCTAATATTAAACACTGGAATAAATGTGAGCTATGTATACATTTAAGAAAGATTAAAACAAACAAGTAAGATCGCTATATTCCAATCTTATTCCAGTTCAGAGTCGTGGGTGGCTGGGGCCAATCCTAGCAGCTCAGGGCACAAGGAGGAAACCAACCCTGGTCAGGACGCCCTTCCGTCCCAGCGCCACGGACACATACACCACACTCAGACTGCGACAAGGCAGACACGGCAATTCCCCAACGTGCCCATCACTGGGCTGTGGGAGCGAACCCAAGGACCTGGACAAAACCCTCGCACATGGGGAGAACGTGCGGACGCCCCAGGGTCTATTCCCCCCACCTCTTATCAACATGACAGTGAGACAGCATTAAACGAAATGTCATTATTTGAGGACTGCTGTTACTTCCAAGGGCAGAGCCATACCACCATCCAATTCACCGTTTTATACAGATGATTCTAGAAAAGGTCATTTGCCACGTAAGGTGTAAATGCTCATTAAAGTACTTTTTTTTTAAAGCAGCAGATGAGGAAAAAGAAAAAAAGCCAAGACATTTTGCAGTGTCTGTTATCTAAAGGGCAAGTGAAACCTATAATAAGTTTTCCATTTAAAAAAAAAGACAATGGCAACTCGAACCATTTTCTTGAGGAAGTTTCTAAATGTTTTATCTTTTTGGGGAAAAACAACAATAATAATCTGATTGATCATTTGATAATGTTCATATGAGACTCTCACCCACCCATTCATCCATCCGTCTGTCGGTCCATCCAGCCAGCCATTTCAATGTTTAATAAATACAAGCACATGCAGGCTCTGTGTGAAGTGTCCAGGAGACGCTGGAGAGCCAGAGAGCCGCAGGCCCTGCCTCGCAGAGCTGACAGTACGTATTGTGTGTGGCAGGGGGTTACAGACTTCAATCCAGTCCTGCAAAAAAAGTCCCTTTCTTTCAGATCGGATCAGGGTGGTTGCATCTGTCCAGGGAGGTCAGTAAAGGCTTCCCTGCGGAGATAGAGTACGATTAGGAGTAAACTCATTCCCTCAGAAGGCACCGTGATGACTCCAACCAAAGAAAGTCACCGGTTTTAAGGATGGAGGAAAAACTGCCTACACTGGACTTCAAAGAGGTGGTTTATTTTTACATTCCATGGGTGATTGTCAAGGCCAATACTGATTTTATGTTATTTCCCCCTAAAGTGGTGTATTTATTATAACCCAACCCTTTCATAAGATGAAACTTCATTATTGCCATTCTACCCACTTTGTAGATGCCAAACTGAGGCTTGGGGAGGAAAGTGATATGAAAAATATTTTGCAAAGTGTCAGACACTACCTGAGTGTAACGATCACAGCTAATAGTCCCTACCTCCACCCACTCCTTCCCACATCTCAGTGTCTAGCAAGTCTCCAGGCACGTGGTCCATTCCAGGAGAGGAAACCTTGCTGAAGCGAATCATTCTTCTGCACCCTGTTCACTGAGATCTTGAAAGTCTCAGCGGCTCTGATGTCTGATCAACCACAGGAAACCCTATAACAAGTGTTCTTTCCAGAGGTTCAAGCAGAGCATAGCAGAGGGCCATTATACGGCGCTGCAGAGCAGATATGGATGGGTAAGCAGAGAGGCAGGTAGAATTGGCACTCTGAGTAGAAAGCAAGTTCTAAGTCATTCAAGGACCGAAAAATGACTGCAAACCCATCTGATGAGTATTCTTGTTGGGGAATTGGGACTGAGCCACCAAGCAACAGAGTCACTGCTCCATTGATAGGAATAATTACAATCATCACCCCCTACATCAAGCACGTCAAAGTCATGGCCCGCGGGCCTCATGAGGCCCACAATGAATATTTTTGCAGCCCAGCCAATATTATGGTGTGAGCAGTTATTCACAATCTCCTGTCAGACCCAGAATTACTGACATCCACCTTGGGTCAGTTTTAAAAGTAATCACTGCAAATAAGATTTCCCCTGAAATAGGAAAGATAGTGGCAGAGAAGAGATGCCAATGTCAAGAAGAAAACATTAATTTTACCATTGCTCTAGTTCCTTTTTTTTTAATACTATATTTTTCAAAATAAAACTACATTTCTATGAAAATTGAAGCTTTTGGTTTTTTTGCAGCCCACATAAACTTAAACCTTGTTTATTTGGCCATGTTAGCCTTTGAGTTTGACATGCTTGCCCTACATCCTGAAGAAGGAAAAACAAAGTTTGTAAAAGCACTTGCTTTAGAGTTAGAAAGACCTACTGGGAGTCACAGTTCTGCTGCTTACCAGTGATGTGATCTTAGGCAAGTTCCCAACAGGAATGGGGGAGAGGAGGTTGCTAATAGTATCTAGCATAAAGGTGATTGTGAGAATTAAGTAAGAGACAGCAAGTCCAAGTTCTTAGCAGCATTTGGTATTTAAAAAGCACTAAAATTCATAGCTACAATTACAGTGGTACCTCGAGATCCGAGTTTAATTCGTTCCGTAACCTTGAGGCATGGGAAACTATGAGACGCTCGAGTCGAGGTAAACTGGTGGGTCGTGTGCAGCCGGCCGATCCACGCGATTACTCCTATCTCAAATGTTGCTCGTATTTCAAAGCAAAAATCGCTCGCTCGACGGCTCGTATCTCAAAAATCTCGTATGTTAGGGCACTCGTATCTCGAGGTACCACTGTATTAGTTACTAGTGGCCCTGTGCATGAATCTGTGCACCAGTAGCTCTCTGTGGGGCCTGGCAGCTCTGCGTCCGCTGCCTAGAGGCTCTCTGTGGCCCAGAGGCCCTCCGTGGCCAGGGCGGGATGCTTGCCTCATCGCCGCAGCGACAAAGCAAGCATTCCGCCAGGCCACTCACACTGCCCGCTCTCAGCGGCCACCCCGCCCCCCAGGACTCCAATGGGGCTGAGGGGACTGGATGCCACCATCTTGTGGCTATGGGCACCACCATCTTTGTGACGGAGTGATGGTTAATTTGCATATTATCCTTTTATTAGATAGGGTTGTTTGGATAATACTTTGCAATTTACAAAGTACTTTCACATATTTTATCCCATTTCCCACTTCTTTGCTACAGTCACAAAGAATAGAGGCAGGCCTCACCGACCTGGCATAATATTCTGCCTTGCTGACACCTGAGAATTCTCAGCACTGTGCTCCCAGCGGCCCGCACCACTCAATCAGTGTAGCCTGAGCTGGAAGAGTGAACTCCCAAGTACACCTGGCAGGCTGACATCCACAGGTTGATTTCTGCAACAGATCGTCAAGCCGGCAGGCTGTTACTGCTTACAATGGTCCCCCAATATGGGGTGGGGTGGGGTGAGGTAGGGAAGCAGTGACCAATGGCATCCCCACTTCTGGTGCTGTCTCCCAATGTCAAGAAGAAAACATTAATTTTACCATTGCTCTACCTCCACCCACTCCTTCCCACATCTCAGTGTCTAGCAAGTCGCCAGGCACGTGGTCCATTCCAGGAGAGAAAAACTTGCTGAAGCGAATCATTCTTCTGCACCTTGCTCACTAAGATCTTGGAAGTCTCAGCGGCTCTGATGTCTGATCAACCACAGGGAACCCTATAACAAGTGTTCTTTCCAGAGGCTCAAGCAGAGCATAACAGACACACACACACACACACACACATACCTTAGTTTCACTCTGGCATTCTTATTCTCACAAAATGATCTCTTAGACATACGCTGCCCCAGTGAGTATAACCACATGAGTATAATCACAACAGCAGGCAGGAGGGCTTTCTCAGAACACCATTCTGCTCTGAAATTAGACCCTCCTGAAGGAGTGGCTCCACACTGTCAGGCGAATCTCCCCTGACCTCCCTGACTAGGTAATGTCCCCGAGTGGGCCCTTAGAGCATCCTTATTGCTCCTCTGTGACGTCACATTCATTTAGGTGATGATTTCATTACTGTCCTTAAATTGTGAGCTCCATGAGGGTGGGAGATGGCAATTTTTGCTGAATGAATGAATGAACAGAGACATCTTTTGTTTTATCTTTTCTAGATGAAAGAAAGTCATCCATGATTAGACAGCCACAAGGATTTAATACCATAAAGGGATTCCGAGGATTAACTTTATCCTTGGACTAAATGGCTTCAGGTCAAGTTAATGAGCTACAAAACTCTAAAAGAGAGCTGGTTCACTTGATCCTAAAATGATTTCTGAAAGATGCAACAGACTTTGAACTCTTCTACCTTCTTCCTTCCTTCATTTCAAACTGTGCGTTCCTTTCCTTAAGGTTCGCGCAGAAATTGCTGTATGTCCCCTAGGAGCTGTTCTCATTTTTCTTCCAGAGTAACAGGAATTTTACCAGGAATATGACTGCTCAGAATAAAGATGGCGTTGCCCCGGCAGTCTTGCAGCTGGAGGGGGTCAGACTGGGTTCTATCCAGTGAGGTGTGAGTACAGGTGTTGAGGAAGTCCATGGGACCTGCCTGAAGAAATCACAGGTGTGCACCTTTGCCCCTCCTCTTTCTCCCACCCACCTTGCTGTCCAGAATGCAAACGCCACCATGCTGGCTTCCGAGGTGGAGGCCCATGCCCTTGGGATGGGGAAGCTGTTAGTGAGAAGGAGCCCCAGTTCCTGAGGACTTTATGTATCAGCCCTGGAGTGCTAACCTCCAGACTCTTGTGTGAGAGAAAGATGAGCTGCTCCTGAGTGTAAGCCATTCACATATAATCTTAACGGAGACAAGAGGTCTCTTGAAGTCTGAAAGCCTGGGAAGCCACTTGGCGAGGTGAAGAGGACCCTGAAGGCAGATCCTTCTGGCCCAGGTTTCAGACTCCCGGCTCTGCATTCAGGAAGAGCAGGACAGAAACAAGTCCCTTGTCTTTCTGTCTCCACTCTCCGACTGTACAACGCAGGCCAAAATACTATCCGTCCATGACACGGTTATACAAAAAAAAAAAAAAAAAAAAAGAGAGAGAACTCGACAAAAAAAGCTGGTGTAATTAGTGAGTTTAGCAGTGGCACAGAATACAAGGCTGACATATGAAAATCCATTGTATTTCTAATGGAACACTGAAAACTGAAATACACCATACCGTTTACAACGGCATCACGAATGCTAGATAGTTGATGGGTAAATTTAACAAAAAATGTGCAGAACTCTGCTGAGACAAATCAAAGATTTAAATAGAGAGATGTATCATGTTTATGGATCAGAAGATTTGATATTGTTCCTCACTCCCGAGAAATCTAATCCTTCCAATTTTCAACCCTTACATATTCTCATGCTCTCTTGGAGATTCACAAAGTATATTAACATATTTATGGTCTGTGAAGTCTCATAGAAAAGAAAGCTGCCTAACTTTTTAATCCAACATTTTAATCCATTTATTGGAGAAGTTCCCCCACCCGCGAGTGAATGATTTATATCCTTGGCAACTCGTGGACCTCGTTTTGAAATGTCAGGCTAATAATGACAGGGTTTATAAGGGAGAACACAACACAGGTCCTCCCCTCTGCAATGTACAACTGGTTCTTTGTTTTCTTTAAAGCACACAGACATGGAACAATTACACAAAGATTTCAAGCCGACCTACTGATGCGGAAAGAGACAAATAAAGCTTACAATAATGTAAGATCTTTCTAAAGGAAGGTTTTGGTCAACTGCTGAAGCACATGTCACCCATCTGTCTACAGCCCCCATCTATCCATCCATCCATTCATCCGTCCGTCCATCCATCCAATAAATGTTTATTGTACAACTACTGTTTGTTGGCCTTGGTTTACATACTTTACAGAATATCATAAAGGACACAGAGTCTGTCCATGATACAGCCCGATTTGAGATAATTTCATTCAAAAATTGCTAGTAGGACCTGGGAGAAGAACCGTGAATTATTAGCATCATTGTTCTGGGGACAGTTCGGCAGAAGGCACTGGGTTGGACACTGACGGGTGAGCATCACGTGGGCTGGTGAGGGCACCACATGACCAAAGGAGATAGGTGGCCCAGAAATATTCCTCTTTTATCTTCTACTTGCATGGAAGACTGCAGACTGTTTTATGATCCTTGCTTCTTCTAACTGTGGTTAACAGACACTTTACATATTTTTTTAATGGTTTCTCATATGTAAATTTCTCCCCCAAGCCCTTGTTTAGTTTGGGAAACAATGCATTTGAAGTTGGGAGGGAGGCTCTTCTTTCTGTTCTAGAGAATTTAGGACGATTTCACAGGATGACCAGGTTGGGCTGATTGAAAGTGGCTCCAGTCCTCCACCCCTCCCTGTACCCATGCCCCTTGCTATGGAATCATGCACTCCTTCTATTTCCCCACCTTCTGAACCTGTGCAGGCCATGGCTTACTTTGGCCAAAAGAATGAGGCAGTAGTGACAGTGTGTCGATTTTGAGCCTAACCCTCCACAGACTTGGACTCTTTCACCGTTTTTTTGTTGTTGTTGTTCTTCTGTCTCCTCTAAGGGAACAGCCTCGGCTGGTATGCTAGCAAGATGTGAGGGGCAGGTGGAAGATGAGACATGTGGGGAACCGAGGTCATCCTTAGCCAGCCGACAGGTGCGGGAGAGCCCAGCCAAGGCCAGCAGAGCCACCTCGTCCATCACAGCTGACCAGGGATGCGGGAGAGAATCCAGCCAGACCAGAGAAACCACCCAACTGATTGATCTGTAGACCCATACACAAGAATATACGTCTGTTGTGTGAAGCCGCTGAGTGTTGCTACAGCTACAGTCTGTTAGGCAGCACTGTTTATGGTGATTAGAAGTAACAAAATGACCTTGTAGAGGATTCAGAGACTTCAGTTCAGTTCTGTACCCAAAGGTACCAAAATAGAAATACAACTTGGAATCCTGTTCTCCTGCTTCATTTTTAAATATTTTTATTGATTTCAGAGAGGAAGCGAGAGGGAGAGAGAAATAGAAACATCAAAAAATGAGAGAAAATCATTGACCGGCTGCCTCCTGCATGCCCCCTACTGGGGATCGAGCCTGCAACCCAGACATGTGTCCTTGACCAGAATCAAACCCAGGACCCTTCAGTCGGCAGGCTGATGCTCTATCCACTGAGCCAAACCGACTAGGGCCTGCTTCATTTTTAAATATTCAACTTGCACCTGCCTTTCAATGCTTCATTCAAATACTATCGTCTTAAGAACACTAATTTGATTGCCCTCCACTTAAATAATCATCTCGCCTCCCATTGACCTCTCACTGCACTTTCTCTCCCCTTCTCTTTTTGGAAGTTAGCACTTATGGTCTTAAATGATAGCCATTTGTATCCATGTCATTCCTTTCTACTGGATTCTATACCAGTGGTCGGTAAACTGCGGCTCGTGAGCCACATGCGGCTGGAGAACCGCAGTTTGCCTCTCTGTTCACTAATAAGTTTGCTGACCATTGTTCTAAACCAATGCTTTCAAACTGTCTGTGACAAAGAACCACTTTGCTCTAATTTCCCATTCGTTGCAAACCAAACCAGCGTGGTAGGCAGAATTCTAAGAATGAGCCCCAGGGATCCTCATCTGCTTATACGCTCCCCTCCGAGTGTGGGTGGAACCTGTGAGTACGATGAGCCAGTCCTAGAAATGAATGCTAGGTGCAGTATTTCCTCTCATTATGGATTCAGCAATGGACTCAGAGAAGCTCAGTAACTTGCCAAGATCACAGTGTGGATAGGCAGTGGGCCTGTGATCCTAACCACACTTTTGCAAGGTGAATGGGTCTTCTCCCAGCTCATACCATTTCACTGTCCCTTCAGCATCCTGCCTATCAAAGCCCCAGATTCAGTTTTGCCTGCAATGGCTGCACAATCCACCTTGAAATATTTCCCTATCAATTCAACCCAGGGGAAGCAATCCAAGGGTGGCCTGTTTCCCGCCCCCCAGAGTCTGAGTGACACTTAGGAGTGCACAGGTCATCTTTCCCAGCTGCTGGCCCCACAGGAGGGCAGGGTGTGTCTGCAGCTACAGCGGTGAAAGCACCACTGGCAGCCTGTGCCACAGGACTAGACGCCCCCCTCCCTCATTCTTTCGCTAAACAGAAGGCAAACATAGAACTGGAGAAGTGGGAAGGGTCTGAGAGAAGTCACTTAATTCTGTTATTTTTTGAACTATGTTCAATGGATCCCTTCCCGATGCTGCAACTGGGGGCAGGGGAGTCCTGGCAGGAGGGACTCTGACTTCTTCTTTGTCATACATTCATTGGGCTTTCAAGTAAGATTACGTGACAAGTGTTCCAATGCTTACAAACAAAAAGTTTGAAAATCAGTGATTTCAGCCAAACCCTTCCTTGTCTTTTTTAAAGACAAACCTATCATTTGACTTGCAATTTTAAAAATAATAAAGGCATACGGTGAAAGATTCAAAAAGTCAAAAGGGTATTTCATGAAAAAGAAATTTTTCTTTACTCCTAACCCCTAGTCCCACTCTTAGGATATCCACTATTAACAGTTTCTTGAGTGTTCCTTCCAGAATTTCTGATAAGGAAACTGAGCCCCTGAGGCTGACTTGTCTGAGATTACTCAGCCGGGGCTATTTATGGATGTTACGCTTCGACATTTCTCTCTTCCTTTAGAACTTGCAAGTCTTAAATGTTTCCACAGATTGCAAACTCTCTCCCCAATCCACCTGCAGCTGTGAAAACCACACATTATGCATCTTCTGGCCTCACTCGCTGAACAGGAAAATGTCAAGTCTTTTCCGTGTGACCATATTTCCCCACGGCCTTTGCATCATACGGCGGAGAAACCAGAATCACGTTCTCCACGGGCCAGCGTTCAAGCCAGAAGCAGCAGCTGTGAAAGTGCGCGCTCAGCACGTGGTCTGGGCCGGTGGAGGGACTCAGGCTGGAAACAGAGTCCTGGGAGGGGCCACCCCTTGGCATCCTTGGCTTCGGGAGACCCTCCAGCGGTTCAGGTGCTCTCTGGGTGCCTCACCCATCTCTCCATGGTCTCCTGTCCTCGTTTCCAACCGTCCTGCTTGCTTGCTGTGCCTCTGTCGTTCTGCGGGCATTCCCCACCTGCAGCCCCTCTTCCTGCCTGCCTTCACCTGCACCAGCTCCAGGCGGAGCCCACTTCCTGCCTGGCAGCAGAGATACACAGAGGACAGGGCAACCGGAGCCTCCTTCTCTTCTAGAGAAGGCCCATTCACTGGGCTTCCTATGAGCCAGGCTACGCTAGGCAATTTACAGGCCTTATCCTCACAAGTCTCAAAGGTAGTACTATTATTATGGTCCCATTTTATAGATGAGGAAACCAAATAGGAAGTGGTAGATGGCATAGGAACATGGAGCTGGATAACGCAAGGCAAAGGAGGGAATTCTTCAAGTTATTACAGCTGAAGAGTTGCTCTGGACCTCGAGGCCTCTGATGTCACGCCCGCCCATTACACTGCCCACATCATGTCCCTGAATGGACAAACCATCTGTTGTAAGCCGGGCAGACTATGAGCAACTCCCCTCCCTATGATCCAACTTGAAGTGGACTGTGAGCATAAGGGAAGGCCTAGGTCTGTGAAGAAATTAATCCCACATTACTTGTCAGCAGAGGTGCAGGCTCCCTGCCGTTGCCTAGGTTACCTGCCTGGAGCTTAAGCCACTGCTGACACTCCCCTATTTACCTTAATCAATCAGATTGGCTGGGCTCCCTTTGGAGGGGTGCACAGACTTCACCATGCCCCCAGGATAAGCAAGGAATTTGGGGATCCCTTCTTGGTGCAATGAGGCAGGTGGCCCTGGAGGCCAGTGTGGTCACCAAGAAGGTGACAGAGGGGACACCTGGAATCAGGGTGTGAAAAGAGAGCCTTGCTGTCAATGGTGTTCATTTGCCAAGAAATTTCAGCTATCACTCAGAAGGCAAAAATACAGCACCAGGCAGGGCATAATTACAGGGTGCATGATGCAGGCTTTTCCAAAGGACAGCGTGAGACCTGGGGAAACAGCTGTCTCATATATTCCATGTTTCGTGTTTTTAAAAATTACACAAAGAGGCAGAGGAGTGATGAACCTGGTCTTCATAGTGCAGAGGGCTCAATTTCTTTCTTTTAAAATAAATATATTTTTTATTGATTTCAGAAAGGAAGAGAGAGAGAGAAAGAAAGAGAGAGAGAGAGAGAAACATCAATGATGAGAGAATCATTGATCAAATGCCTCCTGCATGCCCCCATTCCCCTTACTGGAAATTGAAGCTGGAACCCGGGCATATGCCCCAACTGGGAATCAAACCGTGACCTCCTGGTTGACAGGTCAATGCTTAACCCGGCTGGGCGGAGGGCTCAAGATCTAAGAAACATGTCTGTCAGCTGACCTGGGCTCTATAGGCATTTCTGCCTTTCAACTCCTTCCTCTCGTGATAGGCGTTTTAGTTTCCTACAGGAGTCACACATGGCTGGACAGGAGGCACTTACTGGGCTACTGTCAGGGCTCAAAGAACCCAAAATTTACAGGCATATTAACTTCAGCTTTCCACCAGACAAAAATGGGCACATAAAAGAGTCAGAACCCCCTCATACATCCTTGGCCTTGGAAGGCTTAAGTGCAGCAAAATCATCTAAAGAAGCCCATGACTCTATTGTTAAATCCCACGCTAAGCACGACCTTCTCTACACAGAGCCCCACCCTCATTTACAGGAATTAAATATTTGTCCAGGCTACTGTTTATTCAGGCACACCATTACTCCAAGTTACTCCTCTCTTTTGGTTTTTAAAGGCACAGAATGAGCAATGTAAGTTGTTCCCACTGACGACTTGATGTCCCAGGAGCTGTGATTTCCTAAGAGACCTTGAGCAGGCCAGGCCTCGGTTTTTTCCTCTGAGGAAGGGGGAGGATAATGGCTTGCCTGGACTACTTCTGTAAAGAGGCCCAGAAAGGACCATGAACCTGAAAACGTTTTGTGACAATGAAGGGCCACACAGGTGGGAGCGGTCATCATCATCTCCTGAGGATGTGAAATCACCCCTCCCATTTTATCTGTAAAACATGGTGAGTCTGCGGGTCCAGGCCACCTCCAGCCTGACTCTTGTTCTTAGGCAAAATGATGCTAAGTTCGGTTAAGTCTGTAACTGTGATCCAGTCACACAACGAGACTGGAGCTAGAAAAAGAGTCTGCAGGGTTCGGTGGGCCGCAATGCCAATAAACGGCGCTGTTCCCAACCTCTGAAATGACCTCATGAACGAAATCCCCAGGGGGAGGGACCTATTCCCTCACAAGGTGCTTGGCTCATTTTGCTTTGGTGATGGAATCTGCCAATCACACTATTGCATGTGCCCTCTGACCTTGCTAATAATTGCTCAAGCTGCAAACTTCCTACTAAAGTCACCATGTTATAAGCAATTATTTGGCTCTGTGCAAAAACGTTAATTTCATGCTTGGTAAACACATCTCTTGTAAAAGACCAACCTGCCTATAAAAAAATTGCTTTTTTGACATCCCTACGATAATCTTTAGGGAAAAAGAAAAAGAAAAAAGAGAAGGAGGGTATCCTCTTAATCTCTTTCTCCTGAACCTTTCTTTTTTTTAAGCGACAAAAGAGAAGCATTGAGAGAAAGTTTCGCCAGGAGGCAGAGAAATAACCCAATCAATGAAGACTAACTTCTAAGGAGGCTAAAACCTTTGCAGCAAGTTCAGCGTGCACTTGCAATGAGATGTAAGGAGACTGGGAAGCCTGTGAGTGTCACACCTGCAGGCTGCCTGACCTTAGCATTTTAGAGTGAGAGCCCTTAGCGATGATCGTGGTCTGAACATCTCATGCTGCTGGCGAGGTCAATGCTGGGGTCAAGATGCCACGCCAGAGACTGTGCATTCAGGCAGGATGTGGCCCTATGGCAGAGAGAAATCTAAGTCGTTGTTCTAAAAGTTAAGGAGAGTGACTCCCTGTCCTCCTCTTCCCCGGCGATTCCCTACGGTGCTGTGTGCTCCTGACACCTTCCCCTGGAACAAGAAGCAGACGGCACAAGTCAAGTCAAGAAGCCTTTTTTCAACATCTTTATCTTAAATCTTCATCTCAGATCTCAAGTCTTACTTTCCACTCTATCATATTTTGACTATTTTAAAAATACATATTTTTGGATTGATTTCAGAGAAGAAGAGAGAGGGAGATAGAAACATCAATAATGAAAAAGAATCACTGATCGGCTGCTTCCTGCACGCTCCACACCGGGGAATCAAGCTCATAACCTGGGCATGTGCCCTGACCAGGAATTGTACTATGACCTCCTGGTTCACAGGTCAATGCTAACCACTGAACCACACTGGCTGGATAACTTTATTTTAATGTAAAAATGTTTCTTTCCTGTGTATGCATGAAAGCACATATATAGGCAAAGATCCAATTAACTACAATATTAGCAGATGCTAAGCTCTTAACAGGGAATCAAAAGGCCAGGCAGGGAAATATAAGATCAATTACAATTTGGAGCAAGGTTCTCCAGAAAATGGGCAAGGATTTTTGGGTGTGTGTGTGTTTTTGTTGTTGTTGTTGTTTTTTAATGATAGTCCTTATTCTTATACTCCCTGGCTATAGGTTATTTGGAAAAGAGAAAAGCACAAAGAAGAAAATTTAAACCCCTACAGCAAAATGGATAAAGGGTAAATAGGATCTCTTTGTAGTATTTTTACAACTGCATGTGAAATCTGCAAGTATCTTAAAATAAAAAAAAATAATTTAGAAAATCCTCTATAATCCCAGCACCCAATCATAGCCACTGTTAATAATTATGTGATGACCCTTTTTTTATCTTGTTTCAATGGGCATGTCTGCAATCTGAAGACCTAAATGGAGGTCTGGAACCGGCTTTCTTCACCTATCATTGTGTTGAGATAAATTTCCCGTTATTAAAAGTTCTTTGAAATTATTTTCAAAGGGTATATTATATCCTAATACATGGATCAATTATGTCCCCTATTACTGGACATTTAATTGCTTCCAATTTTCCACTATTAAATTTTTTTTATGTTACACATATTTTAATATGATAAAAATTCTCTTTTTACGTCTCAATAAACATCTCACATTTCTGACTACCTCCTCAGACTAGACTCCCAGAAAGAAAATTCCTGGAACTTTTTTTTTTAGGCTCTCATTGCACCTTAACAGAATTCTTCCCTGTTGAGAAAACGAGGTGGGCAGCATTTGTTGTTGTTGTTCAATGAGGATGGAAAATGTCTCCATAGAAAAACACCAGGAGATTGCAAAGTGCCTAATTGGTGATTTTCAAGTACAGGACCAACTGGGAGAAGGCAAGAAGGTCCAAGAAAAAAGGAAGCGCAGAAGATGTCAGTGTATGTAAACACCTGTACCCACTGCCTCCCACAACCACATCAAAATTACAACTAAAATACAGAATAACCATCATCAAGAACTGCTGGAAAGCTGGCTGAATGAAAGAACTACAACTAGAGAAGTAAAAAAAAGTATACTGAGACCAGTAAGAGGTGCGGAGGCGCAGAACGGGATGGTCTGCACCTACATGGGCCGTTCTTTTAATTGGGAGGGAGATAGTCTCTGTGGAGGATGCCCAGAGGAGTAAGGAGTCCCGGCCCCACACCAGACCCCAAGCCCAGGGTCCCAGAGCTGGGAAAAGAAGTCCCTACAGGCAGTAAGAACTTCAGGCTATAAAACCCAGTATGGACTGAGCTCAGTGACAGTAGCTGCTGGAGACCCAGCTTTTCCTCTTAAAAGGCCAGCACCATGAATGAACTTACAAGGTCTACTTCCTCTGAGCTCCAGCACCAGAGCGAGGCTTTTGGGGACCTAGACATATACAAGGAGGAACTGAATTATCTAGCATTGGGATAGGAACATGGGGTGACTTTCTCCCAGATGGAGGTGCTCACAGGGGTCATTGTTCCTATGCTGGGACCTGCCTGGTTGCAAGGCTGACTGGCAGCCATTTCTGTTTGCTCTGCCCTGGTGATTCCTTAAGACACTGCCTCATCCAATTTACAACCCCATCCAAGCTGTGTGGAGTCACTTTTGCATATGAATGGCCTATCCTTACTCAGGCTAAAATCTCTCAAACAAGCTGCATCTGGGTCAGGGAGCCCCAAACCTATTAATAAAAGGCCCAAGACCTGGAACGAACAAGCCTGCCTTGCTGCATAGCTGGGCCTCATCTGGGCACTTCCAAACCTGATACAAAGAGGAAGAATCTGCAGATCTCTCTGTAGCTCCTCCCTGGAGATGCTACCCAGTGGTCAGTGACAGACGATACCATATTACAACTGTATACATCCATAAGCAATACACTCATGGGGCAGATTCAGTGAGCACCAAAGCCCCACTGAAATAAGTCCTGCTCTATAGGGGTGTCTCCTGCACAGCAGTTCTCCCACTGTAGTCACAGCTGGTCCTCACAGCCAATTGGCCTGGAGGTCAATTCCTGCCAGTGACACCAATAGCAATCAAGTCTCAACTATAATAAGACTGTGTTCACAGCCCACAAAGGGGTGCACCTAGAACTCCCAGCTCAGATGATTGGGGAGACTGAGCCACTGAGCCCTATCAAACACATATTACACAAGGCCACTCTACGAACTCAAGGAGACATAGCAGCTCTACCCAATACACAGAAGTAAACACAGGGAAGCAGCCAAAATGCAGAGACAAAGAAACATGCCATAAATGAAAGAAATAGAAGAAAGCAATCTACTGGAGATAGAGTTCAAAATCATGGTTATAAGGTTACTCAAGAATCTTCCAGAAACCTCCAAAAAATGAAAAAAGAACAGTTAGAAATTAAGCATACATTGACTGAAATAAGGAATAATATATAGGGATTCAACAGTAGAGTAGAGGATTCTGAGAATCAAATAAATGATTTGAAATGTGAGGGAGCAAAAAAAATACCCAGCCAGAAGAGCAAAAAGAAAAAAGAATCCAAAAAAATGAAAACAGTGTAAGAAGCCTCTGGGACAACTTCAAGTGTACCAACATTCGCATTATGGGGGTAGGTGCCAGAAGAGAGAGAGTGAGATACTGAAAACCTATTTGAAGCAATAATTACAGAAAACTTCCCCCACCTGGTGAAAGAAATAGATTTATAAGTCCAGGAAGTAGAGAGAGTCCCAAACAAGAAGAACCCAAAGAGGACCTCATGAAGATACATCATAATTAAAATGCCAAGGGCTAAAGACAAAGAGAGAATCTTAAAGCAGCAAGAGAAAAGCAGTTAGTTACAGACAAGGGATGCCCATATGACTGTCAGCTGATTTCTCAACAGACACTATGCATACCAGAAAGGAGTGGCAAGAAATATTCAAAGTGATGAATAGCAAGGACCTTCAACCAAGATTACTCTACCCAGCAAAGCTATCATTTAAAATTGCCGGTAAGATAAAGAGCTTTACACACAAGAAAAAATGTAAAGGAGTTCACCAACACCAAACCAGTATTACATGAAATGTGGAAGAGTATTCTTTAAGAGGAAGGAGAAGAAGAGTAAGATAAAAAATATAAACAACAAAATGGCAACAAATACATACCTATGAACAATTTAATCTAAAAATAAAAATAATTCTCAAGGGGAAAGGGATGCAGGGGGTGCAGAAAGAGATTGGATAAAAATTGTACACCTATGGATGAGGACAGTGGGGGGAGGGGTAAGGGCAGAGGGTGGTGAGGGAACCAGGTGGAGGGGAGCTATAGGAGGAAAAAAGAGGAACAACTGTAATAATCTAAACAATAAAGATTTATTAAACAAAAAAATAAACAAATCTAATAAACAGAATAAACTGGTGAATAAAATATAGTCAAGAGGCATAAAAATGGAACAGAGTGACGATTCTCAGAAAAAAGGGGGAGTGTGGGGGCAGAAGGAGATTAAAGAAAGATCTTAGCCTTAGCTGGTTTGGCCCAATAAATAGAATGTTAGCCTGTGGACTGAAGGGTCCTGGGTTCGATTCCAGTCAAGGGCACATGACTGGGTTGTGGGCTTGATCCCCAGTAGGGGGCATGTAGGAGGCAGCCAATCAATGATCCTTTCTCATCATTGATGTTTCTATCTCTCCCTCTCACTTCCTCTCTGAAAAAAATAAAAAATATATATTAAAAAACAAAGAATACAAAAAACAAAGATCTTATATGCATTACCTATGGTCACAGACAATAGGGTGGTGAAGGCCTGGGGTGGGGTGAGAACTGGGTATGGGGTGGGGGGACATCTGTAATAATCTCAACAATAAAGATTAAAAAAAAAAAAGAAGGCCCAGGAAACCCACAAACCCACCTGCCTGCAAACTGGGGTGGGGGCCTCACCCAGCTGTCATGCTTTCCTCACATCTCAATGCAAAAACGATTTTTGAAGAGAGACGCACTGAACCAGGACATATGGGACTGTCTTTTGTCAAAGGAGGCTGTTCACTCTTCTCCTAGGAGGGTAATAACTGGGGAAATATGCATAAACCATTGCTGCTAGGATATAAACAGCATGAAATTATCCAAACTTGGAGCCATTAAAGATGCACATTGTGAATTTAGAATCAAAACACTCTATAAATTCATAGCAAATCTGCGCATTGAAAAATCAGCCCGCAGACCATAAAAGCAGTTGGTTCAAAGGCTTTTGCCAATGCTCCCGACTCTATTTCCTGGGAGGCATGGGTTGTGAGAGCAGCGGGTTTCTCTCGTGGCAGGCCCCGTGAACATCATGAAAACGACGTAGCTCCAGGTCCTTCCCAGGTCTGGCGTTCTCCACGACTTATTTTACCATTTATTCTGGAAGGCATGCGGTCAAGTCCTCCCTCATGTCTCAAGACTGCCTGAGACCCTGATGATTTTTCTACACTTGGGGGAACAGGACAAGGAACAAGACCCTGTATTCCCCACCCCTAATATAAATATTGCCAACCAGGTAGAACATGGGCAGTTTGGAAAATTAACTGAGAACTCTTTAGCCTCAGAAGTTAGGCTTGCTGGCTATTTCCGTGTTTCCCTTGGAGAAGAGGGAACTTTTCCCACTGCCACACCTCTTCCCATGCTAGGAATGGGGTCAGGAGGGAGCTGGGACTGGTGGCCAGCTTGTGTCATTTGAGGCTCACTGGAGGTCAGAAGAAACCCTCCTCTTAGGCAGGTGACACAGGGGCCCAGTGTTCAGCGGTGAGTTTCCAGCACGCCCTAAGAACAGCTAACTGGCCCTGTCCTGCCCAGAAATGGAATCACTTCCCCCTGCGGAAGGCTAAAACAGTACTACATATTTGCTTAGCCTCATCCTGGACTGAGACTAAAGGGTCAAGGTGGAAAGCCAAAACGCCTTTCAACTTGTCTCTGTCCCTTGGTATCCTAACATTTCCACCTGTGACTGAAGATATATATGTATATATTTGGCCACTCAGATGACCAAAACAGATATCTTAGATATATTTGGTCTTTGTCCTCAATTCCTGGCTCACGGCTCCCAAACCCTTTGGAATTTCCTAAATGAGAGCAACAATGGTGTCTCTTGTTATGTTACTGAGATGACTTTTGGACCTCACCTAAGGCTGACAGACAGTAGTTAGGGGACTGGATCTCTCAGTCCCGCCCCCTGATTTCGGGGAGGGGAGCAGGGCTTGAGTTTGAATCAATGACTTAGTCCATCATGACTACTTGGTAAAGCCACCATAAAACCCACAGGACAGCTGATGGGCCCTTTTTAAAGAGCTTCTATTTTGGGGAACCAGAATGCTTACATATGCCATTGCTTACACACACACACACACACACACACACACACACACACGTTGGAATTGGGTCCAGGAACCTCATTCACCAACTCACTGTCTTTCAAAAATCTTATATACCAACCTATTATTTTGAGCAATTTCAGTAGAAAAGCTGCAAGAATAATAAAAACCAGTAAACTCTACACCTAGGTTTACCAACTATTACTATTTTAGCACATTTGCTCACTAACCTATCTAAACACTTTTGTTGCTGGATCATGTGAAAAGTAACTGCACCCTAAGCACACATCTCCCAAACAGAAGAACATTCTCCTGCCTAACCACAATTCCATGATCACGCTGACATAAACTACAGGGTGGGGCAAAAGTAGGTTGACAATCGTTTGTATGGAAGATAATACAATAATTAATAAATAATAATACAAGAATAAACTGTGTTTCGTGTACTTATAACTGTAAACCTACTTTGCCCCACCCTGAATGTAGAGTATATATTATCTAATATATACTCCACATTCAAATTTCCTTCTTGTCCTCCAAATTACTTTTTTCAAAAAAGAACAGTTTATTGAGTTTTAGAGAGAGAGGGAGAAGGAGGGAGAGAAACATCCATGTGAGAGCACAACGTTGACCGGCTGCCTCTTTCATGATCCCCTATGGGGAATTGAGCCTGCAACCCGGCCAGGTGCCCTGAGCGGGAATTGAACAGGCAACCTTTTGATGCCCAACCAACTGAGCCACACCAGCCCGGGCCAAATTACTTTCTATTTATTTTTTAAATTGACATAATTCACATACCATAATGTTCACCCTTTTAAAGTGTACAATCCAGTGGTTCTTAGTATTATCGGAAAGTTATGCAATCTTCATCACTAATTCTAAATCACTGTCATCACCACAAAACAAAACACAACCAAAAAAACCCTGTACCATTGTCAGTCATTCTCCCTCCCCTGGTCCTTGGAAATCACTAGTCCATGTTCTGTCTCTATGGAGTTGCCTATCCTGGACATTTCATATAAATGGAATCATATAATATGTGGCCTTTCGTGTCTGGCTTCTTTCAGGTAGCATAATGTTCCAAGGTTCATCCATGCTGTAGCACGAATCAGCACTTCATTTCTTTTTATGGGTGAATATGTTATTCCATGGTATGGATATATGAATATGGACATTTGGTATATTCATTCATAATTTGATAGACATTTGGGTTGTTTCAACCTTTTGTCTACTATGAATAATGCCGCTATTATGAACATTCACAGATAAGTTTTGGTGTGAACATGTGTTTTCATTTCTCTTGGGTGTACACTGAGGAGTGGAACTGCTGGGTCATATGGTGACTCTGTGTTGAACCTTTTGAGGCACCGCAGACTGTATTTCAAAGCAGCTGTACCATTTTACAGGCTCATCAGCAATGTATGAGAGTTCTGACTTCTCATCCTCACCAACACTTATTATCTGTCTCCTAATTGCTTTTATTGCTGAGCTGGTTTTCCCCCCCTTAAACAAGAATCTAATCAGTGTTTCTGGACATTTACTGTCATTCATTTTTGTTTTTTTAATCTGGACCAGTTCCCAATCTTCTTGTGCCTTTTCTGATGTTAACAATAAAAGAATAAAAAGAGTCCAGCCGGCATGGCTCCGTGGTTGAGCATCAACCTATGAACCAGGAGGTCATAGTTCGATTCTGGGTCAGGACACATGCCTGGGTTGTGGGCTCAATCCCCAGTGTATGGGGCATGCAGGAGGCAGCCAATCAATGATTCTCTCTCATCAGTGTTGTTTCTATCTCTCTCTCCCTTTCCTCTCCTCTCTGAAATCAATAAAAAATACATTTTAAGAAAAGAATCTAGTTCAGAGAAGAGATTCATCCCTGATTCTGGTGGATCCTACGGCACCATTCCCTTGTCCATTGGACAGACAGCTTGGGAGTGCTGACGGTGTAGCCTCCAGGGAGATAACCACCTTAGCCTTGTAAGAGTTCGGGCTGGAGACCAGCTTAGTGCCAAGCAAAATGTTGTGCCTTTTAGACGGGGAATGTTTCCCAACATCTTAATGTTTCTGCTCAGGACCAGTAGGCAGCTCGGGGGAAGGACGGCGGGTGGGGCAGAGTGGAGGAGAGCAGGTCTGAGGGGCAGTGGGGAACCTGGGCGCCTGCCTCAAAGTGGCCCTGGGTGACGCCGGCCCAGCCGGGCTGTCCTAGCTGTTGGGGTTAATTGGGGTCGCTGAACTACAACAAGGCATAGCACCGGAGAATAAAGCCCACCAGGGTGATGAGCTCTGACATGTATCGCATCTCAGACCATAGCTAATTAAATGCTCCGCAGCTTCTCTCACGGGAATGAAGACTTAAAGCGCTGAGCTGCGGGGGACAGGTCGGGGAACCCGGGACCTAGTCCTGGCTTAGCCGCAGGTTCCCCACAGGGCGCCAGGCAGTTAAGTCAATGTCTCCGGGCCTCTCCCTAATCCATAACGTGAGGGGAGAGGAACGCCTGGGAAGTTTCTTCAAACATCGGGAGTCTCTCGTTCTAGGCAGGATACTGTCAGTTCCTGTTACTGAACAACTCAGCTGCATTCTCCTCGAAGGGACATCGTAGGAAGAAGAGCTAAATGCAACGCAGCGAGAGCCCCCGGGGTCACCACACTGCTAGTAACTCACACGAGCCGTCTCTTCACATTTCTGTAACGCCTCCCGGCTCTCCTGCATGTGTTATCCTCTGCATGTGTGACCCGCAGAGGTGAACTCATTCATTCCTGAGTAATAATCACGAAGCACCCGAGTGCCAGGCGCTGTGCTGCGTAGTTAGGAATATTCCCTCTTGAGCTTTCAGCTGGGCGGAAAAGACAAAGAAGCGACAACAAAACGCAGGCAGCACTAAGCTGAGGGAACTGCAGGGAGTCCATGCAGAAGCCCCTAACCGGGGCGAGGGTTTGCCTCAGGTGTCATTTGCAGAGGGCAGGACTCTCGGGCTGTGGGAGAGCGATGCCTCAGGTAGTAAGATTAAAACTCTTTCCCGGGGCCTACTTGGCTGGTGGAGAAGGGCGGTGGACCACTTTCTCCAGGAACTGAACCAGAGCCACAGAATGAATGAAATGCAGTGCCTGAAGGCCTCAGCTCCTAGACACAAGAGGTCAGGGCGAGACTCCCAGGGGATCTGAAGCTTTGTGTGACCTCCCGAATATATGTACTTCACCAGCAGCATGTGGTGCTGCTGGACAGCGCCAGGAGTGCGGTCCCTCTCCTCTGGGCCCATTTCCTGGCCTCCCCTCCCTTTCTGTGGACAGGATGAACTAACGCTTGCTCTTTAGCTCAAATCTACTTATGAACCTTTCAAACGTTCTAACTTTCTCCATGAAAAACCAAAGACAAACCATGAGTTGATGCGTTTCAATGATGTCTCATAAAATGAACTTCACAGCATTAGGAAGCTTTACTGACCTCTGACGTCAAATTCTTCAAAGTTCATTGGCTGGACACAGTTGTTTAAATAATGACCCCGCCCCCCCCTTCTGACCCACCTCATACTCTTGCAGTTAATAGGGCCATCCATAGCTCATCCTGTGTGTGTGTGTGTGTGTGTGTGTGTGTGTGTGTGAGAGAGAGAGAGAGAGAGAGAGAGAGAGACACTTTCTGCAGAAGCCGGTTCATAAAGCAATATTTATACATTCCCTTTAAGCTGACATTGCATAAGATCTATTACCAGTTAATTAAATTGTAACCATTTTATACATTGACTTCTGGTTGTGATCAGCATCTAAATTTACAGATCCACGAGGCCGCACTGACTTGAGAGAGGAAGCTAAATAATATTCACTTAAAAGAGCATTAAATTGTGCAGAACCATCATGAGGAGTCAATAAAGGCTTCACGTTAAACAGAATTTGAAGAGATGGTATTTGCTACTTTACTCCCTTGAGAAACATTGCCTTGAAAAGTTATTTCCTACCCTTGAGTTCCCTGCAACTACCGAGGTTTTGACAATATTCTGATTTGTTTAAAATGAACCCTTAAAAAACTTCATTAGAGGTATTTGCATTCATCCAAATGGGGGTGCGTCCAGGATGGGGAAGGGAAAAGAATCAGGAGACTAATTAAGGAACAAAGGCTCAGCCAGAAAACACCGTTCCAGAAGCATAATCTCCTTTGCCAGGATCGGGCAGATGACTGGCTGAGCCAGCTCCAGCCTCCTCGGCCTAATCCTCCCTCCTCAGCAAGAAGCGCACAGACAGCGTCTGGAATAGTAATGTAATTATGGACAGCCCAAACCCCTCATCCATGAAGGACGAGAATTTGGAGTCTTCCAACGATGGGGAGGAGAATCCAAGGCGCCAAAGGGTGGCTCTTGCCTTGGGCGGGGTGGTGAGAACTGCCTGTCTTTGTTTTTTCCTCTAGGGCAGGGGTGGGGAGCCTTTTTTCTGCCAAGGGCCATTTGGATATTTATAACAGCACTCGTGGGCCACACGAAATGACCAACTTAAAAATGAGCCTGCTATGTGTGGTCAAATATTTAGTCAACTCACCCCTCATGCCTTGGTAGGGCCAGACCAAATGATTTCTCGGGCCGGCCGCTCCCCTCCCCTGCTCTGAAGTATATATGCTTCTCAGAAGAAAAAAAAGGAACTGCTTTTGGCCAACACATGATGGCTGGTTAGGTCAAAGTGGGGGCTGCACTCACTCAAAACAGAAACCAAATATCCTTAAATATCTTATCCCCCAAAAGTAATTTTTTTGGGGAGGGATGTTCATGTTTCGGCCTTCGATCTAGATGATAAAGCTCTCTCTTTTCTGAAATAAAAGATGTCGGTTCATGGGCAAGGATTGTGTTTTATGAATTTTATATTCCCTGGTTTTATTAGCACAGGGACTAGTACACAGAGGGTGCTAAATAAATGTTTGCTGACTGGCTTCAATATACTTCCTGTTGTTGAAGTTCAATTTAACTCCGCTAACTTCAAATTGGAAGAATGCCATCTTGCAGCATATCTTAAATTCAGCAACTTATAGCACATGAAAATATCATAAAAACCAAAAGTCAAAACCACAGTCCCGAGCTATGATTGTAAACGGCATTCCACAGAGATGTAGGGGATCAGCAGACACAACTCAGAACTTGGGTTGTGTTTAGGAGGGAGGGGATGCTGTTCCATCTCATATCCATTTCAATAAAAACGATTTACATCTACCTGTTTTCTAAGCTAGAGTGTCACATAAAACATCCATTAAAGAAAAATGTCCTCCCACTGGATATTCACATAGTTTCAAAGTATCTCTCCCTACAAGATGCTCATTAATTGCAAAGTGAAAAATAGTGATTTTTCACAGGAAAAACCTGGCACGTGCCACCTTAAGATTGCTGATAATAAGACATCAAGTACCTCCCTTCTGATGCATGAGAAGGGCAATGTCACTTCTGTGGTACTCTTGCCCAAATGTGTCAAACTAATCACGAGAAAACACCAGACAAACCCAAACAGGGGACATTCTACAAAATAACTGGCTCCTCTTTCCGAAAGTGTCAAGGCCAGGGAAAACAAAGAAAAGGCTGAGAAAACGTCACAGGTTGGAGGAGACTGAGGAGATATGACAACTGAATGTAATGTGAGATCCTGGAACTGAAGAAAGAACATTAATGGAAAACTGTGGCAAGGTTCAGATAAGGTCTATAGATTGGTTGATAATATTGTTTCATGGTCTAGATAATTGTACTATGACTGTGTGAGATGTTAACATTAGGAGAAGCTAGGTGAAAGGTACAAAGGACTATTTTTACAACTTTAAAAAATATATATATATTTTATTGACATTTTACAGAGAGGAAAAGAGAGGGATAGATAATTAGAAACATTGATTAAAAGAAACATTGATCAGCTGTCTCCTGCACACCTCCTACTGGGGATGTGCCCACAACCACGGTACATGCCCTTGACTGGAATCAAACCTGGGACCTTTCAGTCCACAGGCCGACGCTCTATCCACTGAGCCAAACCGGTTAGGGCTATTTTTGCAACCTTTTTGGTAAATCTAAAATTATGTCAAAATTAAAATGTTAAAAAAAAATCTGAACTAAATAAAGTTTAAAAATAAATCACAAGCCAAGAGAAATATAATTGGATTTTTGGCTTGATCTTCACATAGGACAGAGGCAAGCCTCGCTAGGGGCCAACAACAATTAAACCTCATGATCAGCCCGGCTGGTGTGGCTCAGTGGTTGAGCGTCAACTTATCAACCAGGAGTAACAGTTCAATACCCTGTCAGGGCACATGCCCAGGATAGGGGCTCCATCCTCAGTGTGAGGCATGCAGGAGGCCGCCAATCAATGATTCTCATCATGGATGTTTCTGTCTCTACCTCCCTCTCCCTTCCTCTCTGAAATCAACAAAACTATTTAAAAACCCACAAAAAAATTCATGATCAAAACTGTGAAGTTGTGAATGGTAATGAATAGCCAGCCCATAATGTCCTGCACCTGCATGGAAGAAAAAGTTCCAAAGGACAGGAAATAAAGATCATTCAGAGATGAGCAGGCTGCCCATTCTGCACAAATGCCAGAAAAGCACAGAAACCCACATCCTCTTATGTGATAGGATCATAGCTGGCCTCGGTGAGCCAGCCAGTAAATGTTCCATTTACCTGGGGTCAGTCCCACAGTCTCCATCAATCTCTTCCCAGTGTGACTTCACATTGAGCAAGTACCATAGCCTTTGGACTTACTTACAGAAAAATAATAGAATTCCTGTCCTATCCAGCCTACTAAGTTAGGTATATATCTGAACTGTAATGTTATTCCTTTTAAAAAGCTTGACTATCTGGTGTCTCGGGGTAATGCCCAATTATTCCCTAGAATAAAATAACAGCCAAGTGGTGATGGAGAACACCTCAAGACAATACAACTAAAGAAGAAAGAAACACTGCCACTTTGTGACACGGGTGAAGAGGCAAAGAGCCCAAGGAGCCTCTGAACACATTCAAGGTTTGCTTCTTCCAAAGGCACTTGGCCATGAATGGGAGGAAGGGATGGGAGAGGTAGGAAGGGTGCGGTCCGGCTAGCAATGGCATCGGCTCAGGTTTCATTTGAAAAATTCCTAAGATTCTTGTATTCTATTCCCTAATGTATTCATGTTTATTTTCCTACAACTATTATTTAATGTCCTGTCAATAGTTTCCTCACTCAAGTCTTGTCCATGTTTATTCTGTGGATTCTCATACCTACAGGTACCTATCCTAACTTCTAGAAGCATGG
Source organism: Lasiurus cinereus (assembly GCA_011751065.1). NCBI lineage: Eukaryota > Metazoa > Chordata > Mammalia > Chiroptera > Vespertilionidae > Lasiurus > Lasiurus cinereus. The sequence goes on from JAAGEH010000434.1 coordinate 13,586,721, forward strand.
AGTAAGATGACTTTAAAAAAATGTATATTTATGTTCATAAGATCAGTGTTTCTGTTAGTACAAACAAGTGTTATATGAAGTATTTTTAAAAAAACATATGAAAGCACAAACATATCTGCAAATCCGCTCCTCCAGACCACCTGACTCCCTAATGATGGCAGGTAAATGAAGCATTGCTCTACCAGCAAGCTGGGTTAATACCCTAGGAAGTTTATAATATATATATTAGTTACGTATGGGGAAAATAAAGTTTGCCCTTTCCTTTTCTATTATGAAAAGTGTGGGTTTGGCAAATATTCCAATGGCCCTTTTACTCTTAAAAGAGGGTATTGGAACTGCTGATAAGGGGTTACCTATGTTTGAAGTAGCTCTAAAATTCTCCATTTGGTCCTTGGAGAGCCAGGGTCCTGGTTAGGGCTGTTTATTTGGTCCTCGAGACACTTAATGGGCATGAAGATATCTGTGGATATAATATCACAAGCAGGCACACTGCCTGCCCAGCCTTCATGCCTTTGCTTTTCTAGAACCCTCACCCTGGCCTTGGGGAAACAGCCTTCTCCCACGGTCAGTGCATGAGGTCTAGAGGGGTTGGCCTCTCCCTCAGTTTCATGAATGGAGATGTGACCCAGATACCAAAGAGTAGGGCACCCTCCTGACCACGATGAAAGGCTTCAGGGGCAGTACTTGGTCCAGAGAGGACACAGAAGATGGGTTCGGTGACTGTGACTGGAGCTGTGAAGCTACAGGAAGGGTGTCTGAGGCTGCTGGAGGCCTCTGAGGCCAGGAACGGGAAGGCTGTCTGAGGAGAAGCAACCGGCACTGAGCAGAGACTCCTGGAGACTTTTAAGACCCAGGATCCGGCCAGGCCTGAAGGCAGTGAATCCCCAATCCTTTCGGTGACATACTCCAGTAAATCCCCCTTTTTTGCATAAGCCAGTTTGAGAAGTTTGTCGCTTGTAACTGAAAGCATCCTAAGAAAAATGTCTTCTTAAAATAACTATTAGGTAACAGAGATGAAGTGGGATTTTGTAACCTCTAAAATTCAACTTGAAGATCCAGGGTTCGGGCAATTCCACTCCGGTGAAAATATAGTCCTGAAGGCAAGAAAGCATAAAGAAGTCAACAGAACATTGGTTTGGAAGTCAGCAAATGGGACCCAAAATGGACTCTGCAACTGGCCAGAAAAGGGACCGGAGGCCATGGCTGAACTTCTCTGAGCCTTAGGTTCTACGTGTCTAAAATGGGAGTGGTTACCTCACATGCTTCATGTAAAAGCCAAGGAGATCATGGATGAAACAGCGAAGCATTGCCCAGTCCAATAGGAACATTTCTTTCCTTTGCTGGGGTCCAGGTACAATGGGAGGGAATGATGGGAGGGGGTGACGTGGCAGCTGGGTTTGGGGAGACAGCTGTTGAGGCCCTTGTAGAAGAACATCAACTGCGGCTGACTATGAAACAAGGGGGGACAGCAAACCATCTCACCCAAAGAGTGTGCCAGTGTTGGAGGACAAATATGTGAACCCGATATCTGATTATTAACCTCATCACCCACCCTCTCTCTTTCGCCTAACATTTAGAAACACAATTACATTCAACTAATGGAACTTCTGGGGGCTTATCTGGCATTAGGTGTTTTAAAAGATGGCTCCTGAACATACCAGGAAAACCTCACTCACTTGGTGATGTGAAATAATAAATAAATGAAAGAAATGAATGAAAATAGATGAAATCAAATGAGATAATCAAATCAATGAAAAGATGTCTCAAACTGGCGCGTTAAGGTCGCCTCCAATCTACAATGGACCACACACACAGGCATTCAGTAGTTAGGATATTACTAACTACTAAAAACCCGGAAAGTTCTCTTACCGAACCAAATGTCCAGCCTCTCTTGAGTAACCAAAAGTCCTGGCGGCCTGGCCCTGTCTGTTTTCCTACATGGCAGCAGCTAAGATGCCAGTAGATGCCCCTCTAGATGGGGGCTGGGGAGGTGTGTTTTCCAACTTGCCTCCCCAATTCACCCCATTCTTTAACAGATTTCACCCATGGCCTCCCAACCCCATTGGGAATCTGCATTTGTTACCCATGAGTCAGGAGTTGATCTGGGACCTCAAAAAGCTATCAGCAGACTCCCTGTCAACCTCCTCATTCCTGTCTATTGCTCAATGGCTCCACCAGGGAACACTGCAAGATAAACTAGGCAATGTAAGTTGAGAGCACACTATGGAAGTCTCATTTTGCCTGGCCAAGATGTTTGCACTTGATGTCTCAGTCAGAAGAGAAAGGAGTAAATGTTTATTATCAAGAACTGACATCTGGACTGAGCCACCCAGTGGTCATTTCTCACTCTAACCCCTTCATCCTTCTTAACAGAACTCGGATTTCTTTTTTAATCCTCATCAAAAAATGTTTTTTCCATTGATTTCTTTTTTCCTTTTTAGAGAAAGGGAGGAAGGGTTGGAAGAGAGGAAAACATTGATGCAAGGCACATATTGATTGGTTGCCTCCTTCAAATGCCCTGACCAGGCTGGGGATCGAAGAGCAACTGAGGCACATGCCCTTAACTGGGTTTTCAATGGGAGTCCTCGAGCCGATGCTCTAACCACTGAGAAAACCAGCCAGGGTAAGAACTCTGCTTCTGTTCAGTTATCCATCCTTCAGGTTTCTGAATCTAAATGGAATGTCTGGAGCTATGGCAACCATCTTGTGACAATGAAGAACTTGAACCCGGGGAAAACATGCTGAGTATGGCAGCATGATAACAGAAAAATGGCAGGAATATGAATCAGAGGCGATGCTGCTGAGCCACTGAATGAAACAATCTCACAACCGCCTTTCTGCTAGGGATCTTGTTATAGGAGGTAACAGAGCTCCAGATCATTTAAACGAGTGGGTCTTCTATTACTTGCAGCTCAAAGCAGCCAAAATTATAAATGGGTTTTAAGTGAAAATAATTAAAAACCTGACCTACACACTGATAGGTAAGACTTCAAGAAATGCCTTTCAACGGGCCCCATGCCCTCAGTGGTCCGGAAGACTCATGACCCATAAGTTGCCCAGTTCTGTAGAAACACACAGAAGGCCCCAGCAGTCAGCTTAAGTTTACCACTTCATCACACAAGTCAAGCTCTTGAAGGAGCTGATCGCAGGGAACAGGGAGAAAAATGAGAAGGAAATGAAATTGAACCGCTGCCTGCAGAGAATACCAGCTGGGTGAGATTGATTTCCATGGAATCTCCATTTGTCTCCCTAGAATTTCTTCACCAGCTCTCTGGCACAGGTCACCGAGAGGCGTGAAGCTGCTCACGCCTGGAGTGTGGTCAGGAAAACCACCTCCCCTTAATCACCTCTGAAGGCCACCGAGGCCAAGATCTGGGGGAGAGCAGGCAAGGGATGTGGCTCGCCCCCTGGGCCCATGGCAATACTCAGGTGACGGGCTGCTGCGACCAAGGTGTAGGTTACCTACTGGCTACTCTGTTAGACGTGTCCTCCCAGGCTGCTGAGCTCCTGCGCTCTCGGGAGTTTGTGCCTGTCCTGGGTGTCTTCAGTCCATCAACTCCTCAGGGCAAGAGCTGGTATGTATGCAGGACCCCCCCACTGCCCCACCATCCTAAAAACCATGCAGGGAAAGTTGGTAAAAAAGAATAGGAGAGGATGGAAGCACAGGGTGACTGTACCCTGTTATCATTTCCAAGTGCCACACCTTTCACTTGGGGAACGTTCTTTGTCCCGGAAGGAATGTTCTCTGGTGTTGATAACTGGAATGAATTTGCTCAGTGTGCCCCTGCCCACAGAAAGGGAACGCTGGACTCAAAGGAAACAGAGACGGCGCTCAGGACAGTGGTACTTAAAATGCACTTCCCAGAAACTGGTAAGAAATGCAGATTCTTAGATCCCACCAATCACAACTCTGGGGTGGGTCCAGGAAATCTGTGTTTTAAAAAGCCTTCCAGTTGGTTTTCCTGCATGGCATGCCTAGACATCAACCTCATGGTGGAGCGGAAAGGGCGGCCCAGGGACTGAAGAAGATTTTCTGGGATCACATGGCTGGAAAGCAGCAGAGGCTAACCTGGAACCTGGGTCTGACTCTCACCTAGTGCTTTCCCCTTGCATCGGGGAAGGAAGCAAAGCTACTGCAAACTATTTCATAACCATTCGTAACCATTTCTAATGTTTCTGTATACCTCCCAGCAATGAATCTGGAGCCCTGAACCCCAAACACCCACATTCCTAATGTGAGACGAAAAGATGTGGGCACTCCCCCCAGCTTCTGACTCCTCTATATGGCTGGCATTGGAGGAAAGTGCCCACATTCCCTCAGTGACTGAAGCCAGAAGCCCCAGCCACTGTGGGGCAGAGTGGTCCAATTCAAGAGCTGAATAAGCACACTACAGTGGTACCTCGAGATACCAGTTTAATTTGTTCCGTAACCTTGAGGCGTGGGAAACTATGAGACGCTCGAGTCGTGGTAAACTGGTGGGTCGTGCGCAGCCGGCCGATCTGCGCGATTACTCCTATCTCAAATGTTGCTCGTATTTCAAAGCAAAAATCGCTCCCTCAATAGCTCGTATCTCAAAAATCTTGTATGTTAGGGCACTCGTATCTCGAGGTACCATTGTACCTCGGTTCAACCCCAGCTACCTGACTTGCTCTCCGTGTCAGTGTGGGCAACTTTTAGCCTTTCTGAGCCAGTTTTCTCTGCTGAAAGTTGAAGACAGCAAGTTTACAGAGCTAGCACCTCTGAAAATGGAACGAGATGACCAAGGCCAGGTGCTCAGCACTGTGCCTGGCACGAAGCTCCGTACTCACTGCATGCCACCTGTCACTGCTGTCCTCAACTTCAGCTTGTCCCTCGGCTCCCCACGTCCAACTGGTGACCCAGTGCTGTTGACTGTCCCTCTTTGACGGTTCCCACATCTGGCCTCTTCCCTCGTCTTCTCTTGTCATCCCCATGATCCTGGCAGCGGTTCTGGTCCTCGTCTCCCCCTGCATCACCACCCAAGTCTTCAAACGGGTCTTCTGGCCTCTGGTCTGCTCGCCAGGCTTACAGCCCAGGGAGCTTTCTTAAGTGCACAGCTGAGCTGCTCATCATTCTGGCCCGTTAGCTTCCTGAACCCCAGTAGCTCCCACGGTCAGCATCCCCATCTTTACTTTACATCTGGGTGCCCCCAACTTGACCCCATACTCTACACCTAAAAACTTCTGGAACCACCAAAACTCTGGCCTTTTCCCTCTGCCCGGAATGCCGGACCCCCATCTGTTTGGAAAATGCACATTCATTTTCCAGATGCGGCCCAGTGTTGGCGCCTCCTCGCCGTCTCGTTCTCAGGTAGAAGTGACTGCCCCTGTGTGGGCCTTCTCGGCTGCTGCACCGGCTTCTCCCACACCTGTTCCACTTTACCGGGCTCACATGCGATCACATCTGCCGCCCTTGCTGTCTGCTGGATCGCCACCCTCGCTGGCATAGAGGAGGTGCTCTGGACTTACTACGTGGCTGAACACTGAACCCCCTCTCCCCCACCAGCTCCCCCGCCCCCGTGCTGCCCTCGGGCTCACAGACTCACCACCTGCTCTGGTGCTCTCCGGAAAGCCTTTTGGGGTTGGAATCTCATCTCACTTTGAAGCAGGCTGGAATAATTCTCAGATAAACGTGGCAGAGATTGTGCAGTGAATAAACCAGTCTATTTGACTGGTAGCTAACTAGGCAACCCATCCATCACCAGGTGGCCATGCAGTGCCCAGTCTGGGCAGAGCCCCCAGTTTAGGAGAAAATGAGCCTTCTCATCCCCCGACTGGCAGGAAATATGGCAACAAAAGCTAAGAGCCTGCTGCACTGGGCTGGAGGCTTAGCCTCTGGCTCCTGGCGCTGCCACTCAGGCTCACAGTGACTGGGCAAAACCCTTCCTGCTTCGGGCCTCCGATCCTCTTCTGTAAAACGAGGGCTGGGGACTAGAGGCTCTCTAGGTACCCTTTAGAGCTCAGAGCTCAACATCTCAGAAGCTTAAATGCCACTTAGGAAAAGAGAACAGTAGTGACTCTCTCGCCTTTACCCCACTCCCTTCTGGGCACTCTGCAGATGAGAAATAGTTTTCATCGGACAGAGGAGGGGACTCTTCCTGTGTTTCCCAGGAACTCTTAACCGAGGCCTGTTTGCCCGGAAGACCCGGAGTCTTCAGCGCTTTCCCATGCAAGTAACCTCCCCGCTCTGAGGTGTGACCGAAGGAGGCAACACTGCCTCAGGGTTCATAATGGGCCAGCCCTGGGCTCCGCTACAGGTTCTTTCATGAGCAGCTGGGTGACCTTGAGGAAATGGTTTAGCCACTCTGTGTCTGTTTTCTCCTCTGTAAAACAGAGGAGGTCAGTTCCACCTCCTGGGGTCATGGTGAGGATAAAAATACGTAATGCAGTTAATTCCTTCAATGGCGACTGCCATAGAGTAAGCGCCCAACAAAAATGATTAAGTTATTGTGTTCTTGGGAAAAGAGTACTGCTGTCTAAAGGCATCTCAGGCAGGGCACGGACCCACTCAAGAGGCTCAAACCCCGTGGCCTAAGCATCTCCCAAAGGCCCCACCTCCAAATAGCAAGACACTGGCTCTCTCTCTACGTGAGGACATGGCGAGAAGTCGGCAGCCTGCCACAGGGAAGAGGGTCTCTTCATCAGCACCCCGCCACGCTGGCCCCATCTTGGACTTCAGCTTCCAAAACTCTGAGAAATAAATGTCTGTCGTTCGTAAGCCACTGAGACTGTGGCACTTCGCTACAGCGGCCAAACTAAGACACGTAACGATGACAACAACATGTGAATGGACAGATACGAACATGTAGCTGTGGTTATCTTTGGACAGTCAGAATCACTGGCAATTCTCTTTCTGTGTTCATGCTTATCTGTATTTTGTAAGCTTTCTAGAACATCCTCACTCAAACTCCAAAGCCCCTGCATTCCAGGGACTCTGGGCCGGCTAATCCGGCAGGTCTGCTCCCCAGCTGCGGCCCAGCATTTCAGGGAATTGCCAAACTCCAAACTCCAAACTCCCACTCTCAGGAATGGGCCCAGGTGGGGCCTCTCCAGCGGGGTCTCATTAACTGGTAAGAGCATATTCTTTCCATGGGCTTTTTAGAAAGATCTCATTTAAAAGGGAGATAGATAGGGGTCTTATAGAGAGCGCCTGGGAAGACACATGGACATTTCTTTAAATTGTCAGCTCAACCCAAGGAGGCAGGCAAAGCTACGCTTTGGGAACACGCTTTGCCAAAAAGGCAAGGGTGTTATCAGCTTGACCTTCATTTCAGCCCAAGTGTCCGGTAGTGGGTTTTGATATGTAAATCCAGTCAAGCACCAGGAATGCTAGGACCTACTCAAGAATGCAAATAATCTCCTGTGACTGGACTTTTGGTGAAACTTCCTGGTATTTGGGGGTATAAAATAAACAGGCTGCATGGGCTCTGGGTCAGTCTCTCCAGCAGAAGAGGGCAGCGGTCCCACCCGGTTCCCAGCTTTTTCCTTCCATTTTGTGTCTCTTTCTTTCATTTCCCAATCCCCAGCTCCTCTACTCAGGAACTACACCTGCTCTCTAGCCGCACTGGACGCGAAAAAGAGAGAAATATTTTTACATCAGGTCTGAAATGGAACATCCATCAGACAGAATTCTTTGGGGCTCAGAATACTGTACTGGCAAGGAGCCCCCTTGCAGTAACACCTCGTCATTTACTGAGCACTTAAGCTCTGCTCTGCAGTGGAGAGCTACGCTAAATGTATTCTGAGCACCCTCTTATTTAATCTCTAGGGCCTTGCAAGGCAGGTATTTTTCTCCCAAATTAAGGATGAGGACACTTGAGGCGCTGCCATCTCTTGCCCTGTTCACATATCTAGGAAGTAGCTGAGAGGGACTCCAGCTCAGGTCTAACTCTGCTACCCACCACAGTGAAACGGCAATTTCTGATTGGTTTTGTAGACCTCGGTGTACCTGGCCTTGAATTTCCCCTTCCTCATCCAAGGGGCTGGATTCCAGATTCATAAATAAGATACTTACAGCTAGGTACCCCGTGTGACTTTTCCCAACTTCCCAGACTCCATTCCCTAGCCACCAAGTAGAATTGCTGTTTCAGTCAATCAGTGAGCATTTATTAGGTTTTGAGTATACATCTTCTGTGTACAATAGAGGTGCACACTCAAGCCAGGACACAAACAAAAAAACTATCACAAATGGTCTAGCCCTAGCTGGTTTGGCTCAGCGGATAGAGCGTAGACCTGCAGATTGAAGGGTCTCGGGTTCGATTCCTAGTCAGGGCACATGCCCGTGTTTTGGGCTGGATCCCCAGTAGTAGGTGTGCAGGAGGTAGCCGATCAATGATTCTCTCTAATCATTGATGTTTCTATCTCTCTCTCCCCTTACCCTTCCTCTCTGAAATTAAAAACAACAACAACAACAAAAAACACACGAAGGAAAGAAAGAAAAGAAATGGTCTATGTCCTTAAGCATCTAAACATCTAATTGTAAAATTAAAACCAACAGACTGAGAGGTCCCCAAAACTGTGTGCAGCTAAGCCTCACTGAGTCCTCTGACCTGTGACTAGGGTCTCACTAACGTGTCTGTGCTTTGGAGCGATAGAGCTAAGGGTGCAAATCCCAGCGCTCACAATCTACCAGCCCTGAGATTTCACCTCACTGAGCCTCAGCTGTCTCCTCACACAAGCAGGAAGACAACAGAGCCTCCCCCAGGGGCTGTAGTGAATTCAATATAAGATACGCTGAGGACCCAGTACATAGCGAAAACTCAACAAATGATCGCTCTATTATAGAGGACACACTTTTTTTTCTGAAGGTAGAAGCCAACCTCCTCAGACAATAACAGAGCCAAAAAGGCATTTCGTTTAGCAGTGCAACTGAAATAAAAACAGGAGTTGAAAACTGTTTCCCAAGGATGACTATTTATGAGGCCAATTTCAGTTTCCGATGCTAATGAGTCCCCCACGGCAGCCTCTGCGCAGCTCGGGGTCCAGAGTGCAGGGACGCAGCCTCCCCTGAGTTCTCGGAAGCATTGCAGACACTCGGTGCTCGCTCAGCGTTTAATAATTGCGGCTATAATCCCAATAATGATCTGGGTGAAGCAAGGGGTGGGGGAGGAGAAGGAGAAGATGCGAGTGGGCAGGAATAACACTTAAGCTATTTCGTTTCCTCAAGACCAACTTCTACCTGAAATAGATGAATTCAATCTGCATATTAATGTGGGCTGCTAATGACTAACAAAACGCTTTCATCATGGAAAGTGCTATGCAAATGTTTAAAAAATAATAACATCCAGGAGTCACAGAATGAGTGTGAGAAGGAAAAAAGCTAGCCTCGTGGTTTTGTTGTTGTTGTTTTTTATTTTAAAAAAAACATTTAAAATTTTATGGTTGAAAGAAATGGAGGGCATTTGGAAAATTCACTCAAAGCACAAAAACATAAGAAGAAAGCCTGCTGTGTGGGGACCTCCTTTGTCCTCACTGCACTGACCACAGAGCAAAGGCCGCGTCTTACATCTTATGTGGGTCCATATCCCCGGTCCCCGGCACAGCCAGGCATGCAGGGAGCAGTCAATAAAGTGTAATGGAAAAATAAATGACACAGAGACTTTCCTCCAGGGAGGGCAGTGTGAACAGGGGATGGGGTGAGGAGGAGCAGCTTCTCAGTAGAGAAATCTGACAGACGCTACCTTAGCGAGGTAATCAAGGTCAACATCAACAGGGATAAGTCATGTCCACAGTGTAATGTGATGGAAATAGCACTTCAGGTCTATGGTCTTCTTCCCCCCAAACCATAGCCCCTGTCTAAACATGGGAAAAACATCTGGCATATTCCCGAGAGATTCTGCAACATACCCAACCAGGACTCCTCAGAACAGTCAAGGTCATCAGAAACAAGGGATGTCTGAGAAACTATTCCAGCCAAGAGGAGCCTAAAGAGACATGGCGATTTCGTGTAAGTGGTAGGGGGTGGGGTCCTACAGAGGGAGCAGTGGGTCTAGAAGAGAAGAGACCCATACAAGGTCTCCTAGAGTCTCCTACTGGATAAACTCTCTCGAGCCAGCTGCTGCATTACGGAATGATGGAGCTAGTATTTCTTTCCATACACCGTGAGTATCTTACAACTTGGACACAGTTTCCATTCTCCTTTGAAAACCCTCAAGTTCTAATGACCAAAAATCCTGCGTAATTGGGCAGCCTGGCACCTCATGGGAATCAAGAGATTCAATGAGTCGGAAGATCAATCAAGATCAAATCCTCCCACTGAGCAGAGGAAAAACTGAGGCCAAAAGTATAAGACGGTGTAATACCTAATGCCAGTGCCACACTTACTTCATGCTTGCTCATTTGCATTATCCAAAACTCACTCACTACCTGGGACACAAAGAACCAGTTTAGAACCACGGAGGAATTCCTGCCAAATCCTAGCTCTATCGTTGCCAACCCTGTGGCTGTAAAAGGCGCCCGTGTGGAAAACGGTTTCGTGTTTAGCCACACATCTTTTGCCCCAGCCCCACGGCCCTTGCCAAGCAGAAAATCCCAGCCAGGCAGGCTGAGGCTGAGACACAAAGACGGTTTCCAGTTGGGGAGTATGGAAAGGGCACATCTCAGCCCGCGTGGCAGGCCGCACACTTCCCTGTGTGGCCCCATCCGTTGGCCACCCTGGGGGATCTAATTTTCCAGCTCAGCGTAGGGTACATTTTCTAAGTGTGACCCTGTTTCTGTTATGAGAATCAAAGTGCCCTGACCGCAAGATCATAAATACTCAAAAGTGACGGCTAATGGCAGTGGCAGTTTGCAAAATGCCAAATGGCAGTACGAAGTGGACGCTATAAATTACAGCCCGACGCTTGCATTTTCACTGAGGTGTTTTGTGGGTTTTTAGTGATGAGATCTGCTTTTGAGTGGATTTACAGGGGCTCCCTGTGAATTCAGGTAGAGCTTTAAAAAATACTTCTAGAGATGCTAAAAAGAAAACCAGAAGAGCCTACACTTAAGTGCCTTAAACCAGTTTATACAAAATGTGCAACAGCCAAAAAAATATGGAGAGTGGTGGATGATGATGGATATGAGTATTTTGTTTATTTTCAAATTTAATAAATCTTTATTGTTCAGTTTATTACCGATGTTCCTCTTTTTTTTTTTGCCCCATAACTCCCCTCCACCTGATTCCCCAACCCCCCATGCCCTACCCGCTATGTCCTCATCCATAGGTGTAAGAATTTTGTCCAATCTCTTACTGCACCCCTCACACCCACTTCCCCCTGAAAATTGTCAGTCCATTCCCTTTCTATGCCCCTGATTCTACTATATTCACCAGTTTATTCTGTTCATCAGATTTTTTATTCACTGGATTTTTAGATTCACTTGTTGATAGGTATGTATTTGTTATCACTTTGTTGTTCATAATTTTTATCTTTACCTTTTTCTTCTTCCTCCTCTTCTTAAAGAATACCCTTCAGCATTTCATATAACCCTGGTTTGGTGGAGATGAACTCCTTTAGCTTTTCCTTATCTGTGAAGCTCTTTATCTGACCTTCAATTCTGAATGATAGCTTTGCTAGGTAGAGTAATCTTGGTTGTAGGTTCTTGCTATTCATCACATTGAATATTTCTTGCCACTCCCATCTGGCCTGCATAGTTTCTGTTGAGAAATCAGCTTACAATCGTATGGGTGCTCCCTTGTAGGTAAGTAACTGTTTTTCTCTTATTGCTTTTAATATTCTGGCTGTCTTTTGCTCTTGGCATTTTAATTATGATGTGTCTTGGTATGGTCCTCTTTGGATTCCTTTTTTTTGGGGGGGGGAGGGGCGAGGTTCTGTGCACTTCCTGGACTTGTAAGTCTATTTCTTTCACCAGTTGGGGTGGGGATAGTTTTCAGTCATTATTTCTTCAAATAGGTTTTTAGTATCTTGCTCTCTCTCTTCTTCTGGCACCCCATAATTAGGATGTTGGTATGCTTGAGGTTGTCCCAGAGGCTCCTTACACTATCTTCAAAATTTTAAATTCTTTTTTCTTTTTGCTTTTCTGGTTGCGTGTTTTTTGCTTCTTGTATTTTAGATCTTTGACTTGATTCTTGCATTCCTCTAGTCTGCTGTTAGGTCTCTGTATAATACTTTTTATTTCAGTCAGTGTATGTTTAATTTCTAGTTGGGGACTTTTTCATATCCTTGAGGGTCTCACTAAATTTATCTATCTTTTCTAGGAAATTGTTAAAAAACCTTATAACCATGGTTTTGAACTCTATATCCAGTCTTTTGCTTTTCTCCATTTCTTTCATTTGTGATCTGTTTGTCTTCACATTTTTGCTGCTTCCCTGAGTTGGTAGAGTAGCTTTGTGTGGTAGGTGTCCTATAGGATACAGTGGCTCAGCCTCCCCATTTACCTGAGGTGGACACTCTTGGTGCACCCCTTTGTGGACTGTGTGCAAGCCTTTTTGTAGTTAAGTCTTGATTGTTATTGGTATCACTGGGGGGAATTGACCTTCAGGCTAATTGGCTATGAGGATTAGCTGTGTCTCTGCTGGGAGCATTTCTGTGCTGGAGACACTCTTATGAAACAAGACTTGCAAAATTGCAAAAGCTTCTGTGCTCAGCTTGGAATGGAGTGAGTTTCAGGATGAGGCAGACAGCCTTGGCTTTCCATCAGTCCTGCCTTATGAGGCCCCTGGGTCTCAGTGTCCCTCAATAATCACTGCAAGCACCTCTGAGTGAAAGCTGCCCTCAAGTTTCACCTGTTGCCAGACAGTCTAGTTTCTTCCCGAATGAGTTGGGGTTCCCAGAAACTTGCCTGGAACTGGAGTTCAGTGTAGTTGGGAGCTTCTGTCTCCCTTCCACTTTGGAAAGCCAGCCACACTTGAAAGTCAGTCCTCTCTATGCGGGCACGCCTCCAATCTCTGCCTTTTGCAGCTCCCAAGTCTTAGTGTGCTTTCTCTTTTCCTGACAGTCCAGATCCCTCCAAATGAGTCTGGTTTCTCAGTGTCTTGACCGGGACTGGAGTTCAGTGCAGTCAGGAGCTTCCATCTCCCTCTAGCTTTAGAAAGCCAGCCGCGTACTCAGCCGCCCATGCATTCAGCAATCAGTCCTCTCTGTGCACGCGTCTCCAAACCTCTGCCTTCAGCAATCAGTCCTCTCTGTGCACACACACGCCTCCAGACCTCTGCCTTCCCCAGCTCCCGAGTCTCAATGTGCTTTCTCTTTTCCTGACAGTCCAGATCCTCCCTCCCCCCGCTCCCTGAATGACTCTGGTTTCCCAAGGTCTTGCCCGGGACTGGAGTTCAGTGCAGTTGGGAGCTTCCATTTTCTTCTGTTGTGCTTTCTTCTTTCCTTCTAGTTGTAGAATTTCCACTCAGCCAGATTTCCTGTGGTTCTGGATGGTGTCCGTTTTGTCTTTTAGCTGTAGTTTTGAAATTGTTGTGCGAGGCAACAGTTTAGGTGGTTACCTATGCTGCCATCTTGGTTTCTCTGATGATGGATACGTTTAGTGTGAAAGTGCTAATAAGCAGAATAATGGTAACCACAGAAAGGCTGTGGATCAGGAACTGGCTAAGCACTGTACATGGATCATCTCACTGAATTCTCACCATAGCTCCATGCAGTAGATGCTATCATTGTCCTTGTTTTACAGGAGATAATTCGGGTTCCAAGAGGTTAAATCATTTGTCCCAGGTCACATAGCTGAGGAGTGACAGGTTGTGGAGCTGCAAACAGGAGTCTAGCTTCAGGGCTCAGGATTTAGATGTCCCTGCTGGTTTCCCTCAGTTACAAAAACCTAAGGTGAAGCCCATCAGGGGCTCCCCTGTCCTTGTGCAGTCAGAGAGGTATGGGGACCACAGGAGCACAGACCCTGACCAGGACTGGTGACAGACCTTGTGGAACCCAGTACAAATAAGTAGGAACCTGTCATCAGTACCATGAACAAAAAGATAAACTTTTAGAAAATACAAAGGATCCCTATTCTAAAACCTGACTTTTTCGCTTCAGTTGCTTTATCAGTAAAATCAGGGAGATACTACCTCTGGCTGTTAAGACAATTTGGTGAGATCACATATGTGAGAAGTTCCTTGCAAACCTCAAGGCACTGTACAATTGTGTTATTAATGAAAATACCTAGAAGTGAAAGATGCACATAATCTCATTTTTAGATGTAGCCTCAATTCCACTTTCCCTCCACAGGACCTGAAAAATGGTCAACACCACCAACCAGAGGGGAAGGCAGAATTGAGAGGCAGCAAGTCCTACCTGGGAATGATTAAGCCATCACATTTGCAAGTTTTAAGAGAACATGGGCTGTGGAATATATTGTTGGGATCTCTCTCAGGGCCTCAGAAGGGAGGGGCTCGGAAGCTTCACGGTAAATCGGACACAGGTCAGCACTGTAGTGCATGATGTCTGATGACTGGATAAAACAGTAAGAAACCGGTGCAAGTCCTGTTGAAGCTAATCCTGGAATGTCACTTGAATGTGTCTATTTCTCTCCATAGCTGGACCTCGCAGCCTCCCAGATGGCTGCTCCATGGGCACCCCTGTCCCCTCCTGGCCAGTCTCTACAGAGCAGCTGCGGTGACTCCAGCAGAATGCAAACCTGACCGTGTAAACCCTCCCCGCTGCCGCTGGGATAAAATCTAAACTCCTTCCCATGGAGCACATCTTCCTTCCAGAACACCCCACTCTCACTCTCACTGGTCCCAGATCTCACTGTTTGGCCCTTCAAGGCCGCCAAGCCCCAGTCAGACAAGCCACACCTCTGCAGGATGTTCTGCCTGGACCCTCCTACCATCCCATCTTCCAATCTGGCTAATCACCCTTCAGATGTTTACTTCAATGGCACATCTCCCAAGAAGCTCCCGCTGGACCCCCAAATAAAAACAAGTCTTTGTCTGGTACCTGCCATGTACTCCCACTGCACCCCCGATTTGCTCCACGAAAGCACTTCTGTCACCTTCTTGACATCACAGACTTAAGTCTGTCTCCCAGCTAGGCTGTGAGTGACACAAGGGTGGTCCCCGTCTCCCCTGCCTTTCCAGGGCAAGCACAGTATATCAGAAGCAACACCAGGTATTGTTAATGACTGTTTCAGGATGCCGAGGCCGAGGTTGGGGTCCAGGGGCACTGGGATGGCACTCAGCCCAGCACTGCCACTACCCCTCCAAGCAATCCAGGGCAAGCCACACGTTTGCAGGGACCAGAGCCTCGGCTCGGCCGGCGCTGCAGCAGAGAGCTCCCCTCCCCCGGCAGACAGCGCGATGAGGCCATCTCCTTTCTGCTGAGTTTCCTGGGCACAGAAATCTTGCAGGAGCAGCCTGACTTCGGAGCCTTTCATTTATTATTCATTTATTTCCGTGTGATACCACTGCTGCTGCACGTGAAGGACATGGCCCTGGAACAGGCTTCCCACCTGCGAGCTAACACTGATTGAACTCACACGGCAAATCTTGTCTGACAGTATCCAATTATCGACAGCCAAGCAAGCCCAGGGTGCCAAGAGCTAACCTGGAGTCCAGACAGCCTTTCCCATTAATAATGCTCTTTACGCATTCCAAGCCTTTCCACATTTATAATTTACTTTAAAAAATCTCATTTTCATAACAATCCTCTGAAGGATGGAGTTCAGGGTCTATAATCTTCATTTCACAGACAAGGAAACTGAGGCTCAAAAAGGCTGAGTAATTTGTCCAAGGTCAGGGAACTAATGAGATGGGGAATGGGGAGAGGCAGACACACACACACACACACACACACACACACACGGGACTGACTCTGCCTACACTCTCATCTACTCTACAGTACTTTCCCTTCTATAGTCTAAAGTTATTTTTAAGAATGATTTTAATATCCAGAACATACCTGCAACTTAATTTTTGTTCCCCAAGATAAAAGAGCTTGAAAAACTCGGAATAAAAGCATGAAAAGAAGTTGAAGCTACACATACCTTTTGAAAAGTTAACTATATGTCTGATATAAACCACAGCCCTGAAGCCACACTGCACTAATTTCTAGTCGTCAAGCAAGCCAGGTGTCTGTGGCATCGGGGGCCTGTACCTGCCGTTCCTTCTGCCTGGACACTCTTCTCCTGGCTTCTTCCCAACCTCCAGGCCACAGCTGGACCACCATTTCTTCACAGAGACTTCCTCTGACTCCCTCTCACACCAGCCTGTTTATTTCATGACAGCCCCATCCTCCCTGTTTTATTCATGTGTTTGCTGGTTTGCTTGTTTGATTCTTTCACTAGAATGTAAGCTTCCTGAAAGCAGGGTCTGATTTTCACACCGGCTTAACCCTGCCCCATAGAACTATGCCTTGCGCATGGTGGGCACAAAGTAGTAAGTGCGCTGAATGAAAAAAAGAAACCTTGTTTGCATCTGGCCATTCATTTATAATACTCAAATTACATACAATAGCCACATAACTGTACAATAAGCACATCAAAGTAGAAGGACAGATAACAGTCTTCTATTTTTATTAAGGGTAAAATTAACGAAGAGTAATTAAGTGGTTTGCCTGAAGCCACATAGCCATGCGAGATGGGGCTGGGCTCTGAACCCATCTGTGACTTGGCTTTCTAAGACTGTCCAATTTTATAAAAATCTGCTTAAAGTATTTTCCCTTCAGTTTCTTCCCACTGCCTTGCAGATTCTCGCTGTGTGTTTGCTGAGCCCTCTGGCACTCCCTCTCAACCACCCAGGCCTGCAGCGTTCTTTGAGCTGCCGCACTGCAAGGGAATATGAATTAGCAGGCTCTCTGGGGTGAAGCTAATCCACACCCGATGTACACAGAGTCCTCCACACATACACCAGGAAAAGTGGGTAGGCACAAAAACCTGGGTTCTAGGATTCAGCGGAGGCAAGCATGCCAGTGTCATCAAAGGGCTTATCTGGATCCCAGAAAGATAAAAGGCGGCCAGGCAGAGACACGCGGGCAGGAAGGCTCCGACCGAAGCCATGACCTAGAGGCAGGTGCGTAACTTTGAAAAGAAAGGCCCAGGATGCTGCCCACGATGGCCTCGCTCCTCCAAAGAGCAGGCTTCATTCTCATTCCAATATGCCCGGGGTAAAAAATAAACCCAACAGTGAAATTAATCAAAACCTCACTTTCCTGCTGGTAAGGAGAAAGGGAGAGTCATCTCGTCTCCCTCCCCACAATACACACCTTGGAATTCTATGAACTTGAAAAGACCAACTCCCCCCCTCTCGCCCACCTGATCCCGCAAAAAAAAAAAAAATGTTAGGAAGAGACAACAGTGTTGTTAGCTTTGTGTTCTGCTCAGTAAGTATACTGAAACCAACAAGACAAACAACCCACGTCTGCTATCATTTCATAAAATGAAGGACATATAAGAACATATTTCATAAAATAAAGGACGCATTCTATCAAGTTGGAAAGACGGCCACTCGGGATCAGTAACTCACTGAGCTCTTCGACAAAACTCACTGCTGGCTCTCTCTCTCTTCATTTTCTCTTTTATTTTACCTTGGACTGCTGACAATTTTCACAGCTGGACCGAGTCTGTGGGCCAGTGACTGGGAATCATAGATCCAGCCCATCCCTCTTCTGTACAAATAAGGAAAAGTCAACCCCGAGGTCCAAAGCTGCTGAGTGGCCATCAGGAGCCACATGATGTGTGCGTGGAAGACAGGTGCATAGGTATGCCCAGTGAGCATGACATTTCTTTGCTTACTAAAGGCTGCATCTTATCTTACTGGGCTCGGCCAGACACCCAAGGCTGGACTGGGTTCCAGAAAGAGTGAGAATTAGAACTTGGATTAAATTCAGAGTCACTTAACATTGGTTGACCCCAGGTGCCACTAGAAAGCAGTGCTGAAGAGGCACATGGAGAAAAGGATGCAGTGGTCACACAGTTGCCCACTATCTTGTGTTTCCTCAGAGGCAAATTTAGGGATCTAGGTGGCCCCATGCAAGAAACATTCAAGGTCTGAGAAGCAGAGAACTTAAGCCTAACCTCTTCGCACCTGGAAAACCACCTCTGGGACCACGTGCACCTCAGCAAGCCAGACACAGAGGCCTAAGGTGCAGATTCGGGGCCTGAACAGGGACTCGTTGCTACGCACCAAGGGTAGGGTCCCCTTATTTGTGTCCTATGCCCAAGGGCCTAGCCATGTTCTATCTATGTCCACTTAGAGCTTCTATGAGCAGGACCAGTAGATGCTGCCCATCATCTCCATATTAAACTTCTTTAGGGCAGGACTCAACTCAAGTATTATTTTAAACTTATAATCCCCTATGCAGTTTGATTCAGTTTGGACACAGAGAAGCACTCAGTAGTTAACTGAACTAAAAAGAGGCTGAGATGCCCTAGCAGCTAGGGCCTAGCTGGTTTGGCTCAATAGATAGAGCATTGGCCTGCAGACTGAAAGGTCCCAGATTTGATTCTGGCCAAGGGTTGCAGGCTTGATTCCCAGTGGGGGGCGTGCAGGAGATAGCCAATCAATGATTCTCTCTCATCATTGATGTTTCTACCTCTCTCTTCCTCTCCCTTCCTCTCTACAACCAATAAAATATATGTATTTTTTTAAAAAGAGGCTGAGACAGGTGTTTGGCCATCTCAGCACAAGGTGCCCATCTGGGGCTGTTTGGGGGACACAAAGCTGTGTGTACAAAAGAATGCAGTATTTAACCCTGGAGAGTGCATCAACAGTGAGGCCACACCCCCACATGGTTTTTATCATGTGATTTTGGAAATACCAATAATGGAAATGCTGCCTTTTCTCCATTGGGGTTCCTGGGGGGTGAGACTCCTGGTTTCTCTCATCTCTGCACCTTCCCAATGTGCCTGGCATGGAGAATGACACGGTGTCAGAGTCCAGAGGTGGCTGTGGCACTGACCTGAGTTTTTATTGCAAATTTCTGCTTCCTCAATGTAGTCTGGCAAATCCTGTCATTCATGCATTCATTTTGTTTAACCCAAACGCTCTTTATATGCCAGGCACTGTGCTAGAACACGGTGGTACTATGGGACGTTCAGACTGTCCTGGTCCCTGATCTCACGGCACTTAGGTTCTTAGCAGGGGAGACAGATTTTATATCCAACAGTCACACAGATAATCACATTGCTTTGCCGGTAATAAATAATCTAAAGGAGCGACAGAGAACAGTATGCGAGTACATAATAAGGACGGACTCGCGATGCGGCGGACTGCAGGCAGTTTAATCACACTAAAACAAAACCGCTACTGTACCGGCACAGACGGTTTAGTCAAAGGGAGCGATGGGAAGCCCAGGGACTCATTAGGTGGTCGTAATACCACAGTGAACACACCACAATATAGGAAAAAGAAATCCCGTACTCCCCCGGTTCTCTAGTGCTTACCAAAGGAAATGAGAACAAAAACTGACATAAAAGGCAATTAATCCCTCAGAAGAAACAAATCCTAACAGCCACACCATAAAGTCTGAGGCCCAACCTCTATTTCCAAAAGTCTGGTGAAAACCAGTAGCTGAAAACAATGAAAAAGGCAAAATAAAAAGCAACGACAGAAAAAAAAAAAATCACACGTCTATTTTTATGCATCAATAAACTTTCAAGAAAGTAAAAAATAATCAGAGACCAAAACCAAGTGAAAATGGGAACCCAGAGACCTGACAATGGCTTTTATCTGCGGCGTTTAATAAACCAGGTTAACACACGCGCAGGTTTCCACATCCTCTGAGAGCACAGGACACAGAAGACAAAGCTGGAGTGCGCGCCAGGTGGGAGTTTGGTAGGAGTTTACACCACCGTTCACATGTAGGTGCAACTCCCTGCACCCCCAGTATAAGAATAAGCTAGAAATAAACCTCACTCACCAGAGCACAGGCTCAACTTTTGGCAATGAGTAAATGCTCAGCTCTTGGTACAGGTTTACCAGTCCATAATCAAAGTACAGGGGAGGTCTCAAAAACTCCAAGCTGAGAAGTTAGCATAAAGTGATCCCACTAACACTGCGGCAAAACAAACAGATCAATGAAACAGAACAGCGAGTGCAAATACAGACCCACCCACATATAGGCGACTGATTTTTGACAAATGTGCAAAGGCACGTAAGTAGAGAAATGACAGCCTACTCATCTATAATAATAAAAGGGTAATATGCTCATTAGACTGGACATCCTTTCAGACGTCCTTCCAGATGAAGCTGGGGCTGCGTGGGAAGCCTGGGTCCCGGGTGCCAGAGGGAAGCTGGTGCTGGCAGCCAGGGGAAGGAAGGCCTACCCTTGCATGAATTTCATGCATCGGGCCTCTAGTCTAATGACAATTAGAAAAGCTGGACATTAATATGCAATTAATATTAACTCAAAATGGATCCTAGATCTAATGTAAAACGTAAATTATAAAACTGCAAGGAGGAAACATAAGAAAAAAAATTTGTGAGTCTGGGTTAGGCAAACATTTCTTAGCTACGATATCAAAAGCAGGATCCATAAAAGAACTAATTGATAAATCAAGTTGCACCAAAATTTAAAACGACTGCTTTTCAAAAGGCACCGTTAAGAGAATAAAAAGATAAGCCACAGACTGAGAGTAAATACTGCAAAGCATATATCAGTTAAAGGACTTGTATCCAGAATATAATAACCCTCAAAATTCAATAATGAGAAATAAATAGCCCTTTTTTTTTTTTAATCTTCACCTGAGGATATTTTTCCATTGACTTTTAGAAAGAGTGGAAGAGAGAGGGAAAAACAGAGAGAAATACGGATGTGAGAGAAACACATGGATTGATTGCCTCCTAAATACACCCTGACCAGGGCCCAGGCAAGGAGGAGCCTGCAACTAAGGTATGTGCCCTTGACTAAAATCGAACCCAGGACCCTTTGGTCCACAGTTCTGATGCTCTATCAACTGAGCCAAACTGGCTAGGGCCAAGTAATCCTATTTTTAAAGAATGGGCAAAAGATTTAAACAGACACATCTCAAAGAAGATATACAGACGGCAGATAAGTACACACATGAAAAGATGCTCAGCATCACTAATCACCAGAAAAGTACATATTAGAATGGCTAAAATATAAAACATTGTTCAGACTAAGTGTTGGCAAGGATACAGAGAAACTGAATCTCTCATACACTCTTGCTGGTAGCATAAAATAGTACCAACACAGTTTTTTAAAAAAAAAGTTAAATATATACCTAATATACCTAGCCATTTCACTCCTTGGTATTTACCCAAAAGAAATAAAAACATATGTCCCATATAAAGGTTTGTACATAAATATTCAGAACAACTTTGTACTATCCTCCAAACTGGAGACCATCCAAATACCCATCAATAGGTAAATACAAAGGAATACCACTGACCAATAAAAAAAGGAATAAAGTATGAACACATGCGCCTGGCCGGCATGGCTCAGTGGTTGAGCATCAACCTATGATTCCTGGTCAGGGCACATCCCCAGGTTGTGGGCTTGATATCCAGTGTGGGGCATGCAGGCGGCAGCCAACCAGTGATTCTCTCTTATTATTGATGTTTCTACTTCTCTCTCTCCATTCATCTCTGAAATCAATAAAAATATATTTTAACAATATGCTACAATAAGGATGAACTTCAAAATAATCATGGCTAGTACAAGAAAACCAGATTTTTTAAAAAAACATATATTGTATGATTCCATTTATATAAAATTCTAGAAAATACAAACTAATCGATAGTGATAGGAAGCAGATCAGTGGTTGCCTGTGGAATGGAGGAAGGAGGAAGGGACAGGAGAGAGGGATCACAAATACAAAGGGACACAAGGAAATCGGGGTGGGGGAGGATCCTGGATATGCTCCTTATCTGATGTGGTGATGGTTTCACGGGTATATATACATCAAAAGTTACCAAAATTATATACTTTAAACATAGGCAATTTACTGCATTCCAACTGTACCTCAATAAAGCTGTTTTTACAAATCTACATCAAGTGAAACTGCAGAACATCAAAAACAGAGATAAAATCTTAAAAGTAGCCAGAGAAAAGACAGATTTAATTTAAAGAAATAATCAATGTATGAGCCCTGACTTCTCAACAGCTGTAATATAATCCAGAAGGCAATAGAATAACATATTGAACGTACTGAGGGTAAACAACTGTCAAACTAGAATTGTATACCCAGCAAGAACAGGAGCAAAATGAAGATATTTGCAGGCAAAACCTGAGAGTTCACTGTCAACAGACCTCAAAGAAATTTCAAAGGATATGCTTTAGACAGAAGGAAAGCGATTCCATTTGGAGGGCCTGCATAAAATAACAATAGTGCAGTCTTATGGAATTAAAAATAAAATACATGACAATAATAGCATATAAATCAGGCAAAGGCTGCTCAAAGATAAGGTTCCTTGTAAAATGTTAATTTTTAAAAAAGTTTTAAAAAATATATTTTTAAAATCTTTTTTTATTGTTTAAAGTATTATGTTTTTATTGATTTGAGAGAGAGAGAGAAAGAGGAATGGAGAGCTAGAAACATTGATGACAGAGAAACATCAATCAGCTGCCTGTGCACATCCCCTACCAGGAATTGAGCCCACAACCCAGGTATGTGCCCTGACTGGGAATCCAACCTGCAATGTCTTGGTTCATGGGTCCATGCTCAACCACTAAACCACAGCAGCTGGGCTAAAATATTAATATTAATATTAGACTCAAAAATACATGTTAAGGAGAAACCAAGATGGCAGCATAGGTGTACACCTAAACTGCTGCCAAAAAAAATGGGAACAAAAACTGACATAAAAGGAAATGGGAACAAATCCCATTAGCTGTAGAATTTCAAAACTACAGCCAAAAGACAGAACGGACATCATCCAAAACCATAGGAAAGCTGGCTGAGTGGAAATTCTACAACTAGAAGGAAAGAGAGGGACACACAGAGACTCAGAGGAGCTGTAAAAGGACAGAGAAGATGGGCAGCTGAGTGCCTGGCTGGCTTTCTCTAGTGGGAAGGAGATGGAGACTCCTGACTGCACTGAACCCCAGTTTTGGGAGAGACCCTGCGGACCTAGATTCATACAGGGAAAATCTAGACTGTTGGGAAAAGAAAGGAGCACATGGAAACTCAGGGGAGCCATGAAAGGCAGAGGTCTGGAGGCACTGCAGCAATTACCGAGGGACACTGAGACCCAAGGGCCTCATAGGGCAGGGCTGACAGGAAGCCAAGGCTGTCTGCTCAGTCCTGAGACTCCGCCCCATCCAAGCCAAGCACAGAGGTTTTTGCAATTTTGCAATTCTTGTGTCATAAGGCTGACTCCAGCACAGAAGTTCTCCCAGCATAGACACAACTGATCCTCACAGTCAACTGGCCTGGAGGTCAATTCCCCCCAGTGATACCA
The DNA here is from genome assembly GCA_011751065.1 of Lasiurus cinereus. NCBI lineage: Eukaryota > Metazoa > Chordata > Mammalia > Chiroptera > Vespertilionidae > Lasiurus > Lasiurus cinereus. Next base: position 13,610,035 of record JAAGEH010000434.1, read on the forward strand.
ACAACAATGAAAGACTTAACTACAACAAGGCTGTACACTCAGTCCACAAAGGAATGCACCAAGAGTGTCCACCTCAGCTAACTGGGGAGGCTGAGCCACTGGACCTACAGGATACCTAGCACACAAAGCTATTCTATCAACTCAGGGAAGCAGCCAAAGTGTGGAGACAAAGAAACAGATCACAAATGAAAGAAATGGAGGACAGCAAATGATTAGATATAGAGTCCCAAACCACGGTTATAAGGTTTTTCAAGAATTTCCTAGAAAAGATGGATAAATTTTGTGAGACCCTTGAGGATATGACAAAGGACCAATTAGAAATTAAACATACACTGACTGAAATAAAAAATATTATACAGAAACCTAATAGCAGACTAGAGGAACGCAAGAATCAAGTCAAAGATTTGAAATACAAAGAAGCAAAAAACACCCAACCAGAAAAGCAAAAAGAATCCAAAACTGTAAGGAGCCTCTGGGACAACCTCAAGCATACCAACATCAGAATTATGGGGTGCCAGAAAGAGAGAGAGCAAGATACTGAAAACCTATTTGAAGAAATAATGACTGAAAACTTCCCCTACCTGGTGAAAGAAATAGACTTACAAGTCCAGGAAGTGCACAGAATCCCAAATAAAAGGAATCCAAAGAGGACTACACCAAGACACATCATAATTAAAATGCCAAGAGCAAAAGACAAAGGGAGAATAGTAAAAGCAGCAAGAGAAAAAGTTAATTACCTACAAGGAAGCACCCATACGATTGTCAGCTGATTTCTCAACAGAAACTATGCAGGCCAGAGGGGAGAGGCAAGAAATATTCAAAGTGACTAACCAAGATTACTCTACCCAGCAGTTATCATTCAGAATTGAAGGTCAGATAAAGAGCTTCACAGATAAGAAAAAACTAAAGGAGTTCATAAACACCAAACCAGTATTATATGAGATGCTGAAAGGTACTCTTTAAGAGGAAGAAGAAGAAAAAGGTAAAGATAAAAATTATGAACAACAAATACGTATCAATCAACGAGTGAACCTAAAAATCAAGTGAATTAAAAATTTGATGAACAGAATAAACTGGTGAATATAATAGAACCAGGGGCATAGAAAGGGAGTGGATGACAATTCTCGGGGGGACGGGGTGTGGAGGGTGCGAGAAGAGACTGGACAAAAATCGTATACCTATGGATGAGGACAGTGGGGGGAGTGGTAAGGGCAGAGGGTGAGGTGGGAACCGGGTGGAGGGGAGCTGTGGGGAGGGGAGGGAAGAGGAACAATTGTAATAATCCGAACAATATTTATTAAATTAAAAAATGCATGTTAAAATTTCTTTGTTATTTATTCAAAGTGTAAAAACAGAATACTGAGCTTAGTCGAAGAGGAAAAAAGTAAAATGAGGAAAAAAAATTCAAAGGTCAAGAAAAAAAAAAAGAAACATACAAAGGTGAGACAACACAAAGACCCAGAAGAAGGCAGAAATGACTCTGCTAAAATGTGAGCTTCTTGTGGACAGAGTTTGTGCATGTCCTTCACTGTATCTTCTGTGCTACCACAGTACCTGGCGCATATTAGATACTTGATAAATATAAAATTAAAAAACAAATGTTGGGATGAAAGGATGGTATACTAAGAAATATAATATTAGTCTTTGTCCCTGGTTCCTGTCACAAAGCTCCTAAAACCCTTGGAATATCCAGAGTGATAGGACTGTCTTTTATCACTTATAAGGACAAATCATAAGGAGTCCCTCTTGATTATTCTTGTGTTTATGCTAATGAGGTGACTTAGGGTGGGCCCCCCAGATAGCCTTAAGATGGGGCAGGTCACTAGAAATACCACCTACCAACCTCTGGGAAAGGGGGTGGTGCTGGAGATTGAGATGTATAAACACTCTTTTTAAAAAAAAAAAAATCTTTATTGTTGAAAGTACTACATATGACCCTTTTCCCTTCCAATGGCCCCTTCTAGCCTGTCCCCAGACCCCCCACCCCAGGCCTTCAGCACCCTATTGTCTGTGGCCCTGGGTTATGCATATAGGCATACAAGTTCTTTGGTGGATCTCTTCCCATCCCCGTGTCCGCCCACCTTTTCTCTGAAATTTAAGAGTCTGTTCCATGCTTCTATGTCCCTGGATCTATTTTGTTCAACAGTTTATTTTGTTCATTAGATTCCACATATGAGTGACATCATGTGATACTTGCCTTTCTCTGACTGGCTTAGTTCACTTAGTATAATACTCTCCATATATAAAAACTCATGAATAAGATCTGATGAGCTTTTGGGGTGGTAAACATGAAGGCAGGGTGTACCCCAATTCCATAAGAAAGAAGCTCCTGTGCTAAGGATCCTTCTGGGCCTCATTCTATGTAGCTCCTCTTCTGGCTTTTCACTTGTATCCTTTACAATATCCTTTATAATCAACTGGTACACATAAGTAAATGTTTCTCTGATCTCTGGGAGCAACTCTAGCAAGTTAACTGAGCCCGAGGAGGAGATTGTGGGAACCTCTGATTTATACCTGGTCATTCTGAAGGACAGGTAACAACCTGGACTTAATGATTGCCATTGGAAGTTAAGGGCATCTTATAGAACTGAGTCCTTAACCTGTGGGATCTGACACTAACTCCAGGTAGCTAAGTGTCAGAATTGAGTTAAATCTGCAGGACTCCCAGTCAGTGTCTGCTGAAAATTGGAGAATTGCTTGGTGGTGTTGGAAAGAAAACACATCGAAGTAATAAATGAATGGATTTGGGTACCTGAATGAATAAGTGCATGTATGAATGCTATAAAGCTTTATTTTGGCCCCAAGTTTCAGCCTTCTCCAGGCACCACTTCATTTATCAGAATTAGCCAACAAATTATGGGCAGGACAAATTGAGTTTCTCTCTTCTCCAGGGCCACTGGAAGCAATGAAGTATGCAAAATACAGATGGACAATGGAGGAGGAGGAAGCAAGGACTACACATTAGTCCCAGATACAGAAAAGTTCAGAGAATAAAAATTGTAGCTTCTACTTTTGAATTACGTATTAATCTTGCCCGGCTATTCCTATAGCCAATGTCCTACTTGAGACCTCAATACCCACAGTCAGGCCACAGATCTGTGATCTGTAAAAGGTAGTTTTCCTCTACTTCCTTGTCCATCTGGATCTCATCCCATCAGGAGACACAGCCATCATATCATAAACCCCACTCCCTGTTCCAATGCATCAAGGGATCACAACTGCCTTCTGGAATCAAATTAGCCTGACTTTTCAAGGCCCTCTCTCACCTTTCCCCTGAAAAACATTGGGCTTTATTCAGTAGATGCTAAGATCATTCTCACCCCTGCATCCTTGGTCATGCTGTTCCCTTCAACTGCCATTCCCTCTCTGCCGTCCTTGTTACCGAGGTTGCATACATCCTTCGAGGCCCAACTCAAATGTTAACTCATCTCTGCTGCTGTCAGGCACAGACAAAAATAACTTTTTTCACTTCTTGTTCCATAACACCCTGTTTCCAACTCTCTTATAATTCTTAACACATCCTACCCTATGGTCTACTTGAGAGGCAATTTAGCTTAAAGGCTAAGTACGTGGACTTTGGAGTCAAACAGACATGGGATCGAATCCAGGTCTGCCATGTGCTAGCTATATGAACTGGGGAAGTCACCTGACTTCTTTAGGCCTCAGTTTCTTCGTCTGCACAATGGGGGAAATCTACACCAGAGGGCTGTGCTGAAGACTGAGGTCACACCAATAAAGCATGCAGCACATCCCATCAGTATGATCAGAATGCACCCTCGTCCATAGATGTGAGCCCTCTGAGAACACTGTTCATGTCTAGTGATATTTGTACCTTTCCTTCCGTCTCTTCTAGTTCTCAGTATGCTGCTTCACACAGTGTTTTTCTCAAAATATACTAATTTCCAAACCGAGAGCTAACATGGTATCACTATGCTCTCACACCACATCCAGGATCTAGAGACTTCTTTAAGTTTACTACATTGGTTAAATATTCAATGTTCTTCTAGGCACAGAAACCCCCAAATGCTCCAGATTTGACTGTTTGTACTGACATCTTATTAGAACAAAAAGGCACAGCATGGACTGGGAGAATATATTTATATTTGCAGATAAGAGACTTGTTATTACAGAATAGAATTTTAATAACTCTCACAACTCAGTAATAGTAAGAAAACAGCCCAAAAGATTTTAACAGACACTTCACAACAGATACAACATGGCCAGTGAACACATGAAGAAATGCTCTTCAAGAGTGCATGCAAATTTCATGTGTGTGTAAATTCCATTTCTTCACATGCAGCAGAATAGCTAAAATGAAAGACTGATCACTGCCAGCATCGTCAAGGATGCTGAGCAACTGGAACTCAACACTCAGAAAAACAATTGGGCAGTTTCTTAAGAAATTAAATGTACACCTACTACACCACCCAGACACTCCATTGTTTTTATAGGTAAAGTTACCCAAGAAAAACAAACTCACAATTCACACAAGGACTTGTACACAGATGTTCATAGCAGCTTTGTTTGGAACAGCTAAAAGCTGGAAAAAACTCCCATGTCTATGACAGATGAATGGATAAACAAATTGCAGTATAGCCAGGTAATGGAATATTACTCAGCGATAAAAAGGAACAAGTTATTGATATGCACAAGAGTGAATCTCAGTATCGCCCTGCTTACTAAAAAAGGCAGGCAAAACGGAGCACGGACTGTATGGATCCTTCTATATAAATTTCTAGACGGCGAGAACTCATCTGGGGAGACAGAAAGCAGGTCAGTGGTTTTGTGGAGACAGAGGGAGGAATGGGTTACAAAGAGGCACAAAGAACCTTTGAGGGATGATGGAACTGTTTATTATTCTGATTCTGATGGTAGTTTCATAGGTTTACACATATGTTAAAACTGATCAAGTTACACACTTTTTTAAATGTGCAGTTTATTACATTTCAAATACACCTCGACAAAGTTGTATGAAAAAAAGTACTAATACTTAAAAAAAAACAAAACTGAACTTTAAAACAAAAGAAAGCAAGCAAGCCATTCACTGGTCTGAAAGCCGGTCCTGAAAGCGCCGTCTCAGCAGAAAGAGTGGCAGGAAGGCCGAGAGGCAGGAAGCTAGGCAGACAGGCCTCCAATCGCGGCCGCGGGGTGTGCGTGTATGTGGTTTGGACAGGACTGGCTCCTCGAGGCTGGCTTCGTGGCAAAGCTAATGTATTCAGTGCCCAATCCCTGGCAGGCCAACACTTCAAGCCTGAGACAGAAGTCAGGTTTCATTCCCGTGGCCTTTCTTTCTGTGTGCATTTCGAAGGCGATTCCTGGGTGCTGTGAAGCCTTCACCCAAAAGCAGAGTTATTTGGGTGATGTCAGGCAGGGGTGGAGGGGGTGGGAGAGGCAGGGGCGGTTGGTCCTTAAGATACAGATGCTTGGGGGGAGGAGAGGCAGAGCTTTGGAATGGCTCCCGACATGAATGTGCAGAATGAGAGCAGCACAGCCCCGGGGGGTGCCAGCCCATCACCCTGGCACAGTGCACGGGGAGAGGGAAGCACTCCTCCTCCCGCGGTGCCTGGAGCCAAATTCCCTGCTCCAGACCTTCGGTGGAACAGGCTGGGAAGGAAGCAGCATTCTTCACCTCGCCCATTCCTCCTGCCTATCCCGCTTCTAGCCCTCACCTGCTGTCGCCTGCCTGTCTCTCAGGAAGGCCTCCCCCCGCAGGCGGCCTGGTCTCCCCATCTGTTGGACAGAGAGATAATCCGTCCTGCCCACTTCACCCTCGGCCTGAGGGCTAGGCTCCCATCGCTCTGAGATTCCCAGAAAAGAGGGCTGAACTGGCAGGCCTGGGCCAAGACTGCGGGCACAGATGGCTTTACTTGGCTCCCAAATATTGAAAACTCAGGAGAGTCTGTATTAAAAAACACACACCAAAGTCTGTCTTTTCTTGAAAAACCCAAAGATCTGGCCTCACTGGACCCATATTTGGAAGCAAGTAGCTGGAGCCCCTCCTCCCCTGCCCCCACCGAAGAACCCTTAACTCACGCAGGTCACTGGCCTGGGGCTGTGGGCACTTGGGTCTGCTCTCCAGTCAGTGAGGAGGGCACTTGGACTTCATCTGGTCCAGACTTCTCCTCCCCCGACCTCCTGTGCCAGGCCCGGAAGATGGCCCGGCCTTGAACATTTCTCCTGATGTGGGACTCCTGATCTATGAGGACACGCACTGGCAAGCTTCCACTGGTTGGAAAGTTCTTCCTTATATCCCAGTGGAAGGTCTTCCCCCACTCCATCCCAGATCCTGGATCCTGGTTCTGTGTTACCTGAATGCCACCCCCGACCCCTGCCATCCCAGCATTTCAGGCCACTGGTTCCTCCATGGAAACGCACCCAGCTTCCTGCCCTTCCTTTTGGACGCAATGTCCTCGCCCCTGGCTTTCCTCCGCACATGCTCTACTTTATCTGTCACAGGGGGAGCTGGGTTCTTCCTCCCATTCCTCCTAGTAAGTCACGTTAATTAGCAGCACACGCTCCTACAGGCTTCTCTCCGCGGATGGGCTTGAGAGAGAGGCAGAGCCGTCAGTACCGTGAGCAACAGTAAATATGTTGTCAGTTTTAGTCTCAACGTCCTCGTGTTGATAAAAATAGACCTCAAGGCGTCAGGCAGGGTAATTCATACTCTCTGCAAAGCCTTTCTGAAACAGAAAAATGAGACAGCAGGGATTTCCCACGTTTTGAAAAATTATGCAAGTCTTGGAGTGAAAGTCATTGTTTCAAGTTTTTAAAAATAAGTAGTGCATGTTTTGAGGTTAAGTACTTTTTAGGGAAAGGAAATAAACAAGATTCCCAGATTTCCCAGTTCAGGCCCAAGGTTAAAACAAGGACAAAAAAAAATTATCTCTCCTGTGCTTCCTGTGGCTTTTTCCACTTTGGGAGTGGAAAAAGAGTTGGGCCTTTGTTTCATAAAAATGTGTGTTTGTGTGAATGAGTGTGTGGGAGAAAAGGAGAAGGGTGAGAGAGAGAGAGAGAGAGAGAGAGAGAGAGAGAAGAAAGGGGAGAGAGGGGACGAAGGGGAGAGAGGAAGTAGAGAGAAATTTTGCGGAAGTCACTTACTGTCTGTCTTTGGATCTCACTTTCCTTTTTGTAAAGTGCAAGGCTTGGGCTAGATCACCCAGAAGCCCACCTGAGTGTGCACACTGTTAGACACGCGGTCCCCTGGTACACCCACAGAAACCCTGCGTCTGGAGGGCTGCGGGAGGACCAGGAAGCTGGTGTCCAGCAGGTGCCTGGGAGTCTGACACCCCAAGCTTCCCAGCCGGTGCTGACCTTCTAGCCCATTTCTCCACTCCAGCATTGGCATGCACGCTGTGGCAGGAGGTGTGCTAGGGGCCTGGGGCTATGACAATGAACTAGTCCCAGGGGCATAGCTCTCAGGGAATTCACACATCGGAGAGGAGGGCCGGTAGGTGAGCGGAGGCGGCCAACGCTGTGGACCCGGCCGTGATCTCACCCAAACCGAGGAAGGCCGGGCAGTCAGGAAAGGTTCGCCGGGGAAGTTGCGGTCTCGGCAGAGACCTGAAGCATGCCGAGGCCCTGGCTAGGGGAAGCCCAAATCGGAAGCATGTCCAATGCCTGGGGGCCCTGAGAACGCATCGGGAGTGGGGGAGGGAGGCTGTGGCTGGAGCCAAGGGACCTGGAGGGAGACCAGGAGACGGTGGCTGGAGAAGCTGGCAGGGTCAGGTCATGCGAGGCCTGGGCAGCCACACCAAGAACTCGGGATTTTATCCTGAAGGCAAGGGCTCTGAGCAGGGCAGGGACAGGCTCAGACGTGTGTTTCAGAAAGAGGACCGTGTGGTGTGCAGAATACACCGCAGGAAGAGGAGGCTGGGAGGAACAAGGCGCGAAGGCTCGGTGCTGACGGTGGTCCGCACGGTGCACGTCAGAAGAACTGGGGATCCAGCCTTTGGCTTCTTACCCCGGGTCTCATAGTAGGACCACCTCTCCTTGCTGGAGGAACATGGGCCCAGGAGAGCAAGAAACCTGGCCTCACCTCCACTCCCACCTGCTTCATTCTGGGCCGCTGGCTGCGTCTGCTTGCTTCTCTCGGGCTCAGAAAGGGAGATGGAGCCTGACAGCTGATCTTAAGGCAGCGGTTCTCAACCTGTGGGTCGCGACCCCTTTGGGGGTCGAATGACCCTTTCACAGGGATCACCGAAGACCATCGGAAAATGCAGATATTTACATCACGATGCATCACAGTAGCAAAATTTCGTGGCTGGGGGTCACCACCACATGAGGAACTGTATGCAAGGGTCGCGGCCTTAGGAAGGTTGAGAACCACTGTCTTAAGGTCTCAAGAAGCAAATGCAAGAAGATTCCAGAAATGGCTCAGAAGAGAAACATCCCTCATGCCTGCCCGTTGGGGATATAAATGCAGTCGTAATAGTCATTTACTTGTGGCCAGGACTCCACAGTGTACAGCACTTTCCACCACCGACCCTTTTTGGAGGCTCCCAACACCCCTGGGAAATGGGCACTCCCATTTTAGAGAGCAGGAAACTGAGGCCCGGAGGGTGTGAGCACTTGATGCAAAGTCACAGAGAGAGCTGGCGACGGCGGAGGAGGCGAGCCATTCATTCCACAGCTCTCTGCCGCTATTGATCCTTGAGCCCAGGGGGGACTGTAATTAATTAAAATGTCTCTCCTCAGCACTGAAGACAGAGTGCTGGAGAATTCAATGAAAACGATCTGCCCAGCATGGAAGTGTTTCATCTGCAAGACCTGGGAGGGCTCCTGAAATGAGAGAGGGACCTCCGAGGTGGGAGGGAGAAGCCGCAGCAAGCCAGACAAGGAAACGTCATCTCTGGCTGAGAGAAGCCCACTCCAGGGAGGCGGGCACCGTGAGCTGAGGCCCTTCTCTGCTCTTGGGAAGCAGGAGGGGCCAGTGGAGCGGGAGGGGAGCAGGCTGGGGTGGGAGGAAGGACACTGGCAGGAGTAGAGGGGACAAATCACACAGGCTGCTTCCGTTTTTCTACCCCCATCCACAACATCTCTCAGGGCAAATCAGGGGGGTGACCAGTAAACTTTAGAGTTTACCTGTAGAAAGGAAACCAGTCTCCAATCGCCACTATCACAAACACAGAGCTACTTCTGGGCCCTTACAAAGTGCCAGGCACGCGCCCCGTCTACACAGTCTCACACTGAATCTTTAGCTGAAGTCTATAAAGCGGGTAACTTTTATCTCCATTTTACAGGTGAGAAAAATGTTAAGCCTCTTCCTTAAGATTCACACAACTATAACAAACAGCAGAGCCAGGATTCAAATCCAGGCCTTTCTGACTGCTGGGCCTGAGTCCTGCTGAAGGAGGGTATGGTGTTTGAGAGAGAAATTCCCTCACCCAGTTTGGATGGTAGGGGAAACGGATGCTCTGACTGTGTATGCGGGGACTTGCATTAATTTTATTTCATTTAGCAGGCAAGCTGGAACTCGCCATCTCCTTTCCTACCCGATTTCTGGGGATGAGAAAGGAGGGAACAGATATACCAGCAGGCAGGGCTGGGGCGCTAAAGCGTTAAAGAGCAGACACAACACCTCCACAGGGAAGATGCAGCAAGCAAAACCTCCCATTCTCATAGCACTGAGCGCCCAAACCAACCACCACTGCCACCCTTTGAGCAGAAAGTGAGGTATTACCCTCCTTTTCCACAAGGGGCGCCTGACCTGCTAGAGTTCAGAGAACAAGCAGATCCCTGGCTCCATCAGCATCACTGGGATAGAGAGCAGGGCTTTAGCCTGAAGCCACTGTAGCTCATAAAGGCAGGGAAGGGTAGGAGTGGAGGAAAGGCAGGGAAGGGTAGGAGTGGAGGCAGTGAGGTCTGCCAGACCCATTGAGAGGTTGGGGGGTGGGGGGAGGGAGGAGATACAGCGAGAGAACAAAGAGGAAGGAAAGGGGTGTTGCTGGGCCTCAAGGAGGACTAAAGGTAACCTCTGTACCATCTTAGGTGCTCCATAGCTGCTGGAGTGATTTTTATGGGCCAACTGCCCAACAGGCCTCTGAGCACATGGGAAAGAAATTGGACAGCAGGTAAGAGATGATGGTCTTTATAATTAAAGCATGACGACCTCAGGTTGGGCAGAGGGAAGAATTTCTCACTCGTGATGACAGGAGAGGGACATTTTTTTTTTCACGGGTCAACAAAATCTAGCAGGGAAAAGTCAGCTAGGGTCCACTCATAAGCAAAAAGCAGTTCCTTGGAAATGAACATGAAAATATAAATGTAGTTCCCAGGAGACAAAATATAAAAGTAGTTCCTAGGAAACCTTCTAATGCAAATACCAGGCTGTTATCCAATCTACCTGGAACATGGTTTAACCAGAAAGCAATGATAGACTAGAAGCAGGTCCCAAACTACTCTAAGAGATGCCACGTTTCCGTTCTTTGGAAGGCTGGAAGGTTTTCAGTGAGTAAAGTCTAAACCTCAGAGAGTTGCATTTTATTATTATAAATTTAAAACTTTCAAATTAATAGTATTCTTTACTGTAATCTAATCATTGAGGACAGTAAGGTTATTTTGATCAATAACTTGACCTCAGAAATTAAAGACAATAGAGCTTATAGCTTATATTTGCTTCAAAGGACAAGTTCTCTATTTTGTCTTAGTTGCCCAATGTTGAGAAAACCTTTCTGATGCAATGGATAGTATTTATATTGGATAAATAAGTACATGCATTTCTTTTTAACACCAGTCTTCCCTACAACCTCAGGATTCTCTTCAATTAAACAGACGCTGGAAGAGTGACCCGGTGACCTTCAACATGTAAAAATGTGGTACAGAACAGCGGTCACCAACCTTTCGGACCTCACGGACCACCAGTTGGTGACCGCTGGTGTAGAACACACGGAAGTGGTTTTCTAATTTTTTTTTCTTACTATTACAGCTTTAAGAAAGGTTAACAGCATTTGAAACAATGTTGACAGAATCCCTGAAGCACCCACTTGGACCTCCACCCACGGTTTGTGAAGTGCTGGCTGGGATGGTCTCCGAGTCCCCCAGGCTGGCCCCGCCTCCTCGCCAGGACATCTCCCACAGAAAGGAAGGAAAAAAACCGTGGGGAAAGCAGGCCGGAAGCAAACGGCCTTTCCACCTGTTCCCCTCCTCCCCCATTTCAGGGGGAAATTGAGGAGAGGAAGGAGAAAAGGTAATGATTCCTGCCTCCGACAGCACCTTCTCAGATAAATCCATAAATACCGAGAGCTGGAAAAACCACCAGCCGGAAAAGAGGAAAGTATTCTGATGCTCCGAGCTAAGAGGGCCCTACAGGGTCCTCTTCCTGCTCCCGGGGTGCAGCCCGAGTCCTGCAACTCGGTAGTTTCTGGTACAGAGAATACCAGATCCCCCTGAACAAGCAATTTCAATGCTCCGGAGAGCGGCTAACATATCTGCAGCAGTAACGTGTACAGACGGCAGATCTGTGCAATGCATGCTATGGCACGCTTATTCATGTTCAATCACAACATTATTCTTTTGCTGTCTATCTTGGGGAAAAGAAAAATCGCTGGTCTCTCCTAAATCTAGAAGAACTAAAGGGCTGGGATGATGAGGAGAAAGAAGAAAAGGGAGAGGTGGTGACCTCCTCGTGCCTGGAGCTATTCGAGGCAAGACCAGACTACCTTTGAAGGCCGCTGCAGAGAGGATTCCTCCCAGCGGCCAGACGTTGTATGAATGATCCCTACAGTTCCCTTCCGACTCACACTCTGTTTCTAAAAATAAAAGCAATCCTTTTAAAATTTATTTTTTTTCTCACCACACATGTACGCAATCGTATCTCAGTGCCGACAGTGGTACAATGACATTTACAAGGCATATTTCCCACGTGTGTATTCTCAGATAATCATCCCTACAAACACGGCTATTACTGTCCTTATCTCCACTTTAGAGGTGGGACAGGGGCTCTGAGTTTAAGTGATTGCTCTGAGGTCAGATTAGCTGGAGAGCAGAAATCACAGACAGCGCCAGGTTTCTCTCTGACATTTCCCCCCATCCCCCTCCCTCTTCTTCTCCCTCTCCTCTTCTTCCTTCACCTTCTCCCCTTTTTGTCTTCTGGTAACCACAGTTTAACAATGGGAAATGGAGGAAATGTACTGTAAAGGAGCCTCCTAGACAGGTTCCTGACTGAATCCCCTCCCCTCACTTTGCACCACCAGATGAATCAGGGAGGACCTACTCATAACCTCGGTGATGAACATACTAAGATATGCAATCATTTTTTTAAAGATAGGATCATGCACATCCAATTTTTTAACAAAAATTCCCTTCTTAAGTTTAAACAAGGAAGTGCTTTAAAGTGAAGAAATGAAAGGAGGAAGATTTTGCCCCCTTTCTTCCCCCCATCCCTCCCCCTGCCTGCAAAGTAGGTTCTGTTATTCCCAAGGGTGTGACTGAGTGCACGCAGCTCCTGAGATCACACTGAATGAAACATTGGGATGAATTCCACAATGAAACAGCACAGAAGACAAATGTCAATTCATTAAAAAAAGACAACAATGATTAATTCTAAAAGCTATGTCCTTCAAATTGGTGATTAGATTTGAATGTTCAAAAACAGAACCACCTGGTTCTTAATTTTGTTTGGAGGCTGCTCTGATCCTCAGAATTCAGATCAAAACTGATTTATCTCCAAAATGGTTTAGCGAAGAGGGTGTGGGTGGCAGTGGGTAGTGATTGCCATCAGCCTTTCCATGTTCCAATTGCTTAAAAAGCCACAATTTCTCAAAGAGTTGGGAGGGAATGAGAGATCCATAAGCCTAGGGCCAGAGTTTTATCTTTTTCCAGACACACCCTCTCCATCTTCTCTCTTCTCTGCAATGGAGAACCCTAACGGAGGGGTGTTGCCAAGCCCCTTTTGTAAAACAGGTCCTTGGGGCCCAGAAGTGTTAGCAATTGGCTGCAGGACACACGGCGGCACAGATTTACATCCCGGCTGATATCAGTCTCCTGTTCTTTTCTTCTCAAAAGGGAAAGCACTTCCAGAGAAAGTTGCCAACTCAAGTTCTGCTTCCTAAACCCCGGCTTAGCCACCATCTGGGCTTCTCTCATCTCCAATCGTTGTAACAAACTCACGCAAAGAACCTGAGGACAGCCCAGCCGTGTGTTTGACTCGGAGCCGGTAACAATAGCAGCAGTAGCTAATGCTCAGCACAATCTGGCCCTGGACTGAGAACACCGGACACTTTCCCATGTGTTTCACAGATGAGGAAACTGAGGCACCGAGATGTTAAAGTCGCTTGCTTAAGGCTCTCACGTGCTAAAGGATAGAAGCTGGGATTTAAACCTGCAGGGGCCTGGGGCTTTAGTCCGTTTGCCACCACTTACTGGCTGTGTGAGCCTGCCTACGTTACGTAATTTCTCTCAACCTTCCTTTTGTGATCTGTAAAATGGGGATGATAATAATAATAGCACCGACCCACAAGGCAGTCCCCGGCAATAAATGAGATAACGTAAGTGACGCACCTGGCATCAGGACTACCTACTGAACAAGTCCAAGGGATACTGTTCACAAACCGAGATGTGCTATAAGGCAGACCTGCTTGGCACAGCGCCCATCCCGGTGAAAATGCTAAATGCTAGCATTGGGATTCACGATCCTGAAGGACAGTGCCAATCATCAGCATCAATAACCTCTGAACGGCTCTCCTTTGTTGTCCATCCTGACTTGGTTTTCCATGGGATGTCTCAGTTCTTGTGACAAATTTGGGGGCATGTCTTGCTTCCCCAAGCAGACGTAAACTGGGATCCCTTGAACCACCTGCAGCACCAAGCACACAGGAGACCCTTGGGAACTGTGGTGGTTTTTAAATGTCAAGTTCTTTCATACTCTTCACTGTCCATGACAATGTTGGAGGTCTAGGTCAGATAAGGATTGCAGCTTCCGGCCTGCTCTCTCTCCGACCACTTGCCCTGGGGAAAGCTGACTGCGATGCGATAGGGACACTCAGCTTCCTGTAGAAAGATCCAGGCGGTGAGGAACGGAGGCCTCGGGCCAACAGCCATGTGGGTGAGCGTCTTGGAAACGGATGCCCCGCCCAGTCAAGACATCATATGACGGCGGCCCAGGCCAAGATCTTGATTGCAATCCCGTGGGAGATCATGAGCAGAACCACCCAGCTCAGCCCGGATTCCTGACCCACAGAAACTGTGAGGTCATCAGTGTGTGGTGTGGTGAGAAGCTTCCGAATTTTGAGATAACTGTTGTACAGCAATGCATAACAAAAGAGGAACCACATGGGAATTTCACAGCAAGCAGACAACAGGGAAGTCATAGTTTTGGAGTGGAATGGGGCAATCCTCAGACCTGGATGACCGCCTCCCTCTTATTAAACTAAAGGAGAAGTCAGATGAAAGTCTGGAGATGGATGAGCTCCACGCATTCAGGCTTTGGCTCAGAAATCAGCAGAGGAAAAAAGAGGGGGAAGTGGAGAGGAGGACATCTGAGCTAAGGAAGGCTGGCTGAACAGCTCAGCCCTCCCCTCCCGCAGAAGATCCCCCAACTGGGGATCAAGCCTGCGACCCTGGGCAGGTGCCCTGGCTGGGAATTGAACCATGACCTCCTGGTGCATAGGTCCATGCTCAACCACTGGGCCACGCTGGTCAGGGTCCACATTCTTTAGATCATATTTAGAGTTCCCTTTACTTTGTAATAGCCAGTCCTTCATTACTCCAATCTCCTGTCATAATTAATAATTCTTTACAACCAATGTTCCAAGTTCATGGGTGGTTTCTCTCCTCTGATTGAATCCTGACTAACATAATTCTGAATCCTAAAATGTGCCTCATACAGAGAGGGCTGAGGCTAAGGGATTCTGGACCGGACATGGTAAGTGGCTATGGCACTGTCCCAGGTGCTGTGTGTGTAGGAACTAATTTAATCCTGATAACTATCTTATGGTACTCTTGCCATGCCCATTTTATTTTACTGATTTATTTTTGAATGTTCATAAGAGTTTATTTGAGCCAAACTAAAGACATACCGGGGAGTAAGATCTCAAGTGCTCCTATCATGGCCATTTTAAAGTAGAGGAAATGAGGAGACAGAGATTCGGGAACTTCCCCAACAGCTAGTCAAGGGCAGAGCTGGGACTCCGACCCGGGCAAACCTGTGGCCCTATGACCCTAGGGGTGAGGTGTGTGTGTGTGTGGAGGGGGGGGGGGAATGAGGAGAGAGGTGGCAGCAGGGACATCAGCTTGAGGGCTATTGTGCGTCCTCTCCCATGCTCTCGGGGTGCAGGGCCCACTCCTCTGACTGCCTACATCTCGCTGCCCTCGAACTATCTGCCTGGTGTTCCAGCTGGTCCTCAAGGGCAGAGAACATGTCCTTTCCGGCCAGAATGTCAAGTGCTTAGCAGAGAGCCAGCCTGGGCACATTCAGCATGCGGTCAAAAGCTGCAGGCTGAATGACACACTGAATGAAGCAGAACCTCAGGCACCAACACCAGCTACAGACAGGCTGAGCCTCCTCCTAGTCACAGCCTGTGCTGGGCGTGCTCTGGCCTGCAAGTCCTGTCCTGGGAGCTCACCTGGCCTCGCATGAAGACATCGACAGTGGTGACACAATGACCTGCGGGTCTCCTTCAACTCCTGAGCTCCAGGACCCTTCAGAAAGCAAACCTGGCCCCGTGACTTCTCTGCCCAGCCGGGCTCTGGGAACTGCAGTGAAGTTCAGCCCATGGACCTGGCCCCGCCAGTGTTCTTGCCTCTCCTCGGCCCACTCCTGACATGACTGTTTAGGAGGCAGCAGCACCGAACATGGGAGACCCTGCATACACCATGCTGTTTTGCCCACTCTGGGCTTGGGACTGTGCCCCCACCCTGCCCACAGCCTTTTCCCGGCCTGGCTGAACCAGCCCACTCACCATCAAAGCTTGAGGTCAGGATTCCCCCCTCAGATGGCCTTTCCTGCTTACCTGCCCTGCCCATCTGGTCCACTGACTCTTCTAGGTGCTCACACAGTGGGATTCCTGCAGCTACGAGAGGGTCCCTTGTGTTCAGCTGGACCTGTGTGCTGTGTGGAGCCCTGGGCAGAGGGAAAGGCTGAGGACTGCAGGGCGGTCACAGCTCCATCAGTGACCAGCTGCATAACCTTGGGTGGGACATCTCCTCTCCCTGGTGCTTAGTGCCCTCCTGTTTAAAATGGGGATATTTATATGGTGCGTGCCTCTGCATTGCTGTGAAGATGAAGAACAGTGATGTACGTTCATAATCACTGACCCTGTGACTGGCCAAAGCAATCTGCATAGAAGTTACTCTTATGTGTCTGAAGCTCAGCGGCTGCAAGTTGCAGAGTTGGGTGGCCTCACAATAGGCTTATAGGATTCATGAATGGATTCATCCTCTCTCTCACCTCCCCCCAGTCTACAAACTGGTCCTCTGGCTGCCAGTGCATTACCATATCCACTTTTCTGAGGCATTCGTCTGACCAGGTCCTCTCTGCAAAACTACTGATGACTTCCGGGTGTCCTGAAGTCCAGTCGGCCGCACGCCCTGTGCTCCGGCCCCCACCTCCCACCGTTACTCTCTCAGAGACATTGGAAGGTTCAGTGACTGGCTTACTCCCTGCTCCTTTCAGAGTCTCTCCTTTCTGCCACCTGAGAGGCCCCAGTCCTGGGAGGAACACTTCGGTAAATTCCTAACCTTTCTCGGGGCCACCTTAAAAGTGACCACCTTTCGGAAGTTCACCCGACCTCAACCAGTGCAATCTCCTCCTCTTCACACCCACGGCCCCTGGCTGACTCCTGCAGCGTAAGGATGCTCTGCCTCTGCCTCGTGCACCAGATCACCATGAACTTGTCCATGTCCCCTTGTAGCAAGGAGCTCTCTAAAGGCAGCAGTTGCTTTCTGTACCTACCACACAGTAGCCTCCCAAGTCAATTACATGGGGACACAGGATAAAAAGGAACAGTTGAAATCACTGCAGTTGGGACTCAGAAAAAGAAAGATAACACAGTTAAGTAAAGGCAGTACCATGTGTTTACTCACTGGTGCTCAAGGTTATTAGCCAAGTTTGAAAAAAAAAAAAAAGGTTGATCTCTTAACAAGGAGAATGGCTTTATAAAGAATGCATATGTGCGGGATAATATGCTAATCCTCCATAGGAAGAGCGGATTTTCCCCATGAATTAAAAAGGAATCGAACTCCCTAGAAGAGATTAAGACAATTATCCTGCCTTTGCAAAGTGTTTTATCCACTCCACCCAAACACAACACAGAACCGCACGCATGTACACACACAAAACAATGCCATGAGTAAATGGAAGATGTTCCATGAGTTGGTTTCCTGGGGCTACCTAAAAACGTACCACAAACCAGGAGGCTTAAAACAACCGAAATTAGTGGTCTCACAGTTCTGGGAGCTGCAAAGTGGAAACCAAGGTGTTAGCAGGGGCATGCTCCCTCCAAAGCCCCTCTCAGCTGCCCCAGGCCTTCCTTGGTTTATGCCAATCTCGCCTAAGTCTTCCCAAGGCCATCTTCCCTCTCTGTGTCTCTCTCCGCTTACAAGGACACTAGTGAGTCACATAAGATTAAGGGCCAACCCTGCATGACCTGATCTTACCTAAATACATCTGCAATGACCCTATTTCCAGAGGTCACATTCTGAGGTACTGGGGGTTACAACTTCAACATATCTTTTTGCGGGGGACATGATTCAATCCATAACAGTCTATTCATTGATTTATTGGGAGATGTTCTGGGAGAAGGACCTGCCCAAGGTCACACAGCAACTCAAGGTGGTTCCTCCACCCGGAAGAGATGACAACAGGGTCAGTAAGCTGCAGGTTGCTAAATCCAATCTGCTGCCTGTCTTTGCAAAGCTATGTTGGAACACAGCATGCTCATTCACTTTTGTATTGTCTCTGGCTGCTTTCACACTGTAATGACAGAGCTGAGTAGTCACATGGCCCACAAGACCTAAAATCTTGCCTGGCTTAAAAGAAGAGATGAAATACACTGGCCACGTTTGGAGATGTACCTTCTAGAAAATAGAGGAGGCTGAGGCCCAGGTGGCAGTGCTTTGGGATTCCTTCTCTCCAGCTGGAACCTCATCTCAGGGGCTGTCTGGCTGAGAAGGCTCCTTCCACATTCCCTCCTTCTGCCTAGAGAGATGGCAGAACACAGCACTCTATCATCCACGCCACTAATGTTGTTCAAATTGCACCCTATAAGCATTTCCAAGGACAGAAATTAATTCTAACTGGAAAGATCAGAGAATACTTTCTGGGAGAGGACAGATTTGAGAGGAGCCTAAAAGATGTGTAGTGGGCACTCAAGAAATCTTCTAAAGTCCCCCTGAGCCATAACATAGTACCTAGCACTCTGCTGAACTCAAGGGAGTGAGTTCCCCATCGCTGGAGGTGTTCAAGCCAAAGGTGGCTGATCATTTGGAAGGGCTGAGGCTGGGGAGATGGGACAAGATGAAAGACTGTCGCCTTGGGATTGTGTGTTCCACAGTGGTGGTGGCTTCTATAGTCTCATCTGTCATCGGATTTGCGTCAGGAGTAGAGGGAGAGACAGAAAGACATACAGAGACAGGGAGAGAAGGGTTGAGAACAGGAGAGGCGTGAAAGAGTCACACGCACATCCAAAGTCAAAAGAAACCACACAAACCACAGAGGGAGGAAACCCATACCAGGCTTTCCCCCCTCCTAAAAGCTACAGAGAAAAAAAAAGAGCAAAAGCCTGACAATTAGAGTTAAAACTAATCAAATGTCCCTTTAATACCTCTGGCTTGGCACCTAGCAGCCTTCTTAATGTGCCCCATTGTTCCCTGGCAGGGCCCTTGGCTGCCTCACAGCAGACAGCAGTACCTGACAATGGCCCAAGTGTGTGTGTGTGTGTGTCTGTCTGTCTGTCTGGGGGGGACGCGCAGGGGGTAAGAGGGGGGAGGAGAACAGGAAGAGTTATTTGTACTCTGCTGAATGCCAGGAAGGTACTATTCCCGTTTTATGGGAGAGGAAATGGAGGCCAAGGGAGGTTAAATGACTTGCCACAGCATGGTGGTGAGGAGCACCAGTGTAAGGTCGCGTTTCCGTCCCGCCGCTTACTTATTTCCTCTGCATTCCTGGAAGTTACTGAAGCTTCCTGAGCCTCACTCTACCCACATGCAAAACTGAGCGCTTGCCTCCTGGGGTTATGCCTCTAATGAAATTAGACGGGTTCAGTGCGTGGCAGGCAGCAACCGCTCAGTAAGCTAGCGGTCATGGAGCCAGGACTCAGAGAGAGAGAGCCTAGCTCTCAGCCAGGACTGGCTGCCACGCCGGCTGTGCCAGTGCCCCCTGCCACACCAGCAGCCACCTGAGCCTCTAAGGCAGTGGTTCTCCACCTTCCTAATGCCGCCACCCTTTCATACAGCTCCTCACGCTGTGGTGACCCCCAACCATAAAATTATTTTCGTTGCTACTGCATAACTGTCATTTTGCTACTGTTATGAATCGTAATGTAAACATCTGTGTTTTCCGATGGTCTTAGGCTCTACAACAGGCTGGAATGTTTGGACTCACAGTACTATTTCAGTACCTTCCTCTTTGAACAGCCTTTTTGATCCTTAGTGTTCATGACAAGCAGGCTGTAGAGCCTAAGACCAACGGAAAACACGGATATTTACATTACAATTTATAACAGTAGCAAAATGACAGTTATGCAGTAGCAACGAAAATAATTTTATGGTTGGGGGTCACCACAACACGAGGAGCTGTATGAAAGGGTCGCGGCATTAGGAAGGTGGAGAACAACCACAGCTCTAAGGGAAGGTTCCTGAAAGGAGTGGAGCCGCAGCCACTCCTGTCCTGGCAAAGCTGGCTGTGTTCAGCTGAACTGCCTCACCCTGGGACCTCTGGGGGCCCCATATGGCTCTCCCACAAGCTCTCTCTTTTCCAGAAATGCCTGAATGCCCTTACCGCCCCTCCCGAATGCCACTTCTGCGGGGAAAGCCATCTTTCCTCTGTTTTCACAGACTCCTCGCCTCCACCCCCCAACAGGGAATGCACATTCTGGGGTGTCCTGATGTGCCAGGAAGCACGAGGCCAAAAACAAAGTGGACCCCGTCCACACTCCATTTCCAACCAGCCTACGGCAGCCCCTGACACAGCGGGAGGAAGCTTTCCCGGTCAGGGCGGCCCTCAAACTCAGACACCCAGGGACTCACAGCGCAAGGGAAGGAAGGGAGTGTTGCGCTCAGATAGAGCAGGAACAGCTGATATAAACTGAAGTGAGTTTGTTCAAGAGCCTGTGGTTTACATATTTATATTTCCACGTAACCAGCTGCTTCTTTTTCTTTTCCTGAAAAGTCCATGAGGCTGACAGCATGGTTAGCCTCAATTTTTTTCACCGGCTCTGTGAACATTCCTATCACTTCCGCTCTTTGAACCTTGTTTTTTCTCATCTATAAGTGGGGGCCATAAGCCCCCCCCCTGCCTCCACCACGATATAGAGAGAACACACTAGACAGAGGTTACGAAGCAGGGTTCCCGAACCCAAATGTCTCCAGAGGCCAGGCTGGTGTGCAGAGGGTGCAGAACCCAGGTCTGGGGACACAGAGCACGCCTGGGACCGTGGCCACCGGAGGGCTGGCCTGTCTAGAGGGGGCAGCTGCTACCCAAGACCCAACTCCCTTCTTTGTGAGACTGGAACCTGGGCCCTGGTGCCAGACTTTTCCGTTCCCACCCCAAAAGACGGAGAATTTTTTTAAAAATGTGAAACATTCTGATGTGAAATATACCGGTAACTTCTTCACATTTAAAAATAAAGACACCCAACCATCCCTGGGCCAGCACTAGGTGAGCCATAAAAAACATACCCGCCAGCTTACAACCTCCATTAAAGTACACAGGAGGGTTTTAAACAATATAAAGGTCAAATAAAAGAAGTTCTCTGAAGGAGACAGCCATTAGGGTTTATTATCAATAAAATAACCGGGAATCCACACCACAGACCCGGGTGCCCCAAGAATAGAAACACCAACGCTTCATTAAAGTCAGGTGCCAGGTTTAGACATTGGTTATTTCACAAATAGATGGTGCGCACATACGCACATTTTAACTGTCAGCAGCTGACTCTGATCAATACTCAGGAGGAAACATGCAAAAATAACAGTTTTCAGTTGAGCACATACAATGTGCTTTCGCAGCAGGAAGTCATTTTCACACACACAGTCTCCAACCTTTTCCTCTGAAGAAGCCACCTCCCTCCGGTCCTCACCGGCCCCCTCCGCTCGGCAGCCCGCCACTCACCTTTGCAACCCACGGGGGAGCCCCGAACACACACACAAGCCTGTTAACTGGGGGCGCGGGAGGCTGCCCAGTGAGGCGCCCAGGAGGCCCGCGGGCCTGCTGTAATCTGCCCGGGCACTGCCGTCTGCACACGCAGCTCAGGGAAGAGCTCTCCAGGGCCCAGGGCGATGACCTCCCACCGTGGCCTCCTGTCCAGGGGAAGGGGGTGAGCTCACCCCGTCCCCAGGCCCAGGGGGTGGGGAGGCAGCAGAAAGGAGCTTGGGGCTGTGCGCCCCACCTGCAGGAGACACTGGGGTGGGAATGCTGTGGCCATCACCCTCCAGCGGTGGTTGCATCACCGAACTCCTCTGCACCTCAGTGCTCTCATCCTTAATGTGATTCCACCCTGTCCATGGCACTGTGGGGCAGCGGTCATGTGCTCATTGTAGGAGAAGCTATGATCATTACGCTCATCTCAGGAGGAGACTGCAGCTCCAGAGGCGGGCAGAGCTAGGCCTGGTCCCTAACCCCATACTCCCTCCAGCTCAAGGGAGAGAGGTTCCTAGGATCTCCAATGCCACCCCTTCCCAAAAGGCCCCCCAAGTTTAATACCACTGCTCTCCCACACAGGCACCTCATTCTTGCCTCCGAAGCAGGATGGCAGAGCACCCATCCTGGGAGGGCAACAGACCACGGACATCAGAGGAAAACAGCTGGAGGGCCCCGGAGAGTCCTGGCAGCCCGCAGCGGGGGGATTTTCCAAGTGCACTGCCTATCCCAGATCTAAGTTCTGAGATCCGGGTTCTGAGACGCTTGCACCTAATACTGTGCCCCTAACAGGCTCCACAGGCCTCCCATGGGAGTGCTGGTTGGCAACTCCAGGAATAGAAGCTCAAAGGCAGGTCCCGAGTGCTCCTGGGGACAGTAAAGTGGGCCCATGGAGAAGGCGAGGTCTGCCTCTGGGGGGTGCTGGCAAGTTGGGAATGTGGGCAGGGAGAAGAGAGTTTCCTGATGGGCTCTCAATAGCATTTGTTAAGTACAAATGCTACCCCCATAACGGCCAGATTGGGCTCCTGGGGTGCAGGATCCCCAAGGATTCTGAAGCGCCACGCAGTTTGAGAAGAACCATTCCTCAGGCTAAGCCAGCAGTTACGGAGTACCAACTGTATCATTCACTCGCTTGTTTCTGCAGTCATCATCAAACATTCGGGGCGAACAAGAGCGGGTGACCAAGATGGAGGTTAGCTCCTGCCTTCAGGACAGATTAAAAATGATTACTACACTGCAAGGTACATTTACATGAGGGGTGCCTCTCTGAGAGCCCGATTCACCCCTGCTACCCCAGGTTGCCCCAGCAGGGTGAGCCAGGTTTAGGAGGGAGACTGCAGGGAAGAAGCGGGCCAGAGGCAAGCGAGTCCCAGAGGCACGTGGAACACACCAGCAGGTGCGGGAAGGGAGAAGCAGAGAGAAACACCGGCTGTGCCGTCCTGAAGGACTCTGATCACAGCAGGCCAATGAGGAAATCAAAGCTTGGGGGACCCGAGACCTGCGGAAAAACCCGGGGGCCGGTGTGACCTGGGTAAGCTTCCTGGAGGCGGCAGAGAATACTTCCTGGAAGGAAGCACGGGATCCGGGTCCTCTCCCAGGGTAGGAAGCAGCGAGGTCTCACCCCGATAATTGCCTCAGCTACCCAAGAATCAGGGAGTGGGGCACAAAGAGCTACCTGTGCATACACAGCTTCCTCCCCACCCCCCTCCTGAGAGACTGCCTGGCCCCGGTCGTCCACTTCTGAACCCTGTGCCATCGGGCCCCCACCTATGCCGGGATGGCTGACCTTCCAATGACACCAGAGGCTTCCTTCCCTCCTTCGGCCACAGGCACGACACACTGCCTCACAGGGTCTTAATGGAGAAGGACTGGCTCCTTCATTTGCTCCCACCTGTGAGCTGCTGTGACTATCTGACAAGCTGCACAGATAAAGGGCCTGTTAATCCATCGCCTCGCAGACGAAGTGCTAAATAAATGGTGGCTGCTATTATTATTAACAGTCTCATGCTCAGCCTCATTGTCCTTAGCGTCGTTTTATGATGTGGCCTTTATCACCAAATGAAAGAAAATTCAGCATGTGAAACTCAGGCCTTCTCTCAAAACCAAAGGGAAGGAATCCAATGGGCCTGCTTTTCCCCCTTTCTTCTTCTGTCTGTACTCAGCAGCGGGCACCAAACAGGAACCATCCAAAGATAAGAGAGAAGAGAGAGACACATGGAGAGAAAGCTACACACTCATAAATATACACCCACCCACCCCGGCAAGCGGAATTGTTTAGCTTCCTCTAGCTTCCCAAGTCTGAACACGCCGCCTCCTCCAGCTAAGGGGGCCAGGCAGAAAAGGAGTCAGAGCCGAAGAGACAGAAGTTCTTTTTCAGCTTAGAGAGAAATCCTCAATGAACTGACTTCCCATGTGTGTGCGGAGGGGTGGGGGCAGCTCTCGGGACGCCTGCGAGGGGGAAGGAAGGCGGCAGCCGAACTCATACGAAAGATGAAATAAAGGCGGCTTTCAGCTGCTCCTCGGCTCAACCCTCTACTCCAGCTGGCCGTCCCCAGGAGGAAACTGAGGCCCACAGAGGTAAGCCTCTCAGCCAAGGGTGGGGCAGAATGAGAATCAGGCCTCCAGACTGCAGGTTCAAGGATCCAAACCGAGTCCAGGATGGCCAAGGGGTTTTATCTCAAGGACCACAGCTGATCCCTCAGCTGCCTAGGATCCTGTGTCAGCGGGATTCTGAAGGGACATCTGTTGGCTTCTTCCCCAGATTTCCTTTTCCCTCCTCCCCACCCGATTTTTCCCAACTGCTCTCCCTAAGATTTGGGTGGCCTGACACAACCAGCAGCTCTAGAGTGGGTTAAGTCTATCAGCATCAACTGTTCAGAGAACCCATTAGATCCAAGTTGGGCCAATAATACCTCAGGAGATCTTTCGAGGGCTTATAGGCAAGACGTTTCCTCTCTTCTACAGAAGCTGTCAGAAGTCACGGACTCTTTCCTCTGGGATCTGGGTGTGGATATGAGATGGGAAAGAGTTGCAACCATTTTTTTTTCTGCCCTGGGGGCTCAGTCTAGGACATGAACCTCTGGATCACACCATACCTGAAGTCAACTGCAATTACAGGAGCTAACTAATAAATTCCCTGACTCATGTCAGCCCATGTGGCTTAATTCATTCTGTTACCTGCAACTGACAGAGAATCTGAGGTGGCTCTTGAACTGAGATTGGTCCATCTATCCCGGAGAGCAGTGATGGTGTCACCTGGGATGCCACAGGCGATGCGTCCTTTTCACTCCTCTTAATTCCCCTGCTGCATCCCTTTGCCACCTTAAAATTCAATCCATTTTACTTGCTTTACAACTACAAACATTTGTGAAAAGAAAATGTAGAAGCCAGGTAAGTTCCACCAGAGAGCTGGTCTCAGTAAGTGCGGGCCTCCCAAACTGGAAGTGATACTCTTGGCTCATGAAGAAAAGAACGGTGAAGATCCACTGTTACATGTGGAGGGGGAAATATTCATGGTCCTTGGAGAGAAGAACTTGGTTCTGATCCGCATGCCTCTCTCTGTGAACTGATTTCCCCTCTCCTGAGCCTCAGTTTCTACATCTACAAAACGAGGGGGTGGGACTAGATGACTTCTGCAGCCCCCTTCCTGCTGTTACACCTCATAACTGAGCAAACACGTTCTGTCTGACAAGTGCCAAGCCTTTTGCTATGTGCTAGAAGAGGATGTGGTTCCTACGTTAGCTCATTTCTCGGGGGAAGGCCACAGGCACTCAGACACATACATCACCCCACTTCACGGGGCGTGGGGACAGTGGTTTTCGGAGAGGCAGGACTCTTATTTCAGTCTTCCTGGGGGCAGAGACTTACCCATCAGCTCTTCTTGTACTGGCTCTGACACAAAGATGGAATGCAGAGGGTCAGATACATTCAAAATAAAACAACCCACTGCTAACACCGTCATGAGCATTTAGCTGTCTCGGGACATACTTCTGGCTGCCAGTTTGCCTCCAGGAGTTTTCCAGTGATGAGATCCTGATGCCATTTCTGTGGAAGAGCTGACGGTGGACAAGGTGCAATTAGCAAGCTAGATGGTTATCTTTCAAACCCGCCTTTGAGTCTTCCTTCATTCCTACTCCATTCGTTTTTATCGTGTCACTGCAGCCAGCAGATTGAAAGCTGAACATCCTTAGACTACAGCCTGAGAGAAGCCATCAGAGTGTGAACATATCTCTGAGTAGCGGCCTCCTCACAAGTTAGATATGAAAGCTTGTTTAAACACACTGCTACTATCCAGGCCTTTCCAGTACCTGCTTCCAAACAAACCCACAGAATTGCAGGATGTTAGAGTTGGAAAAGTCCTCAAAGTATCTATCCCCCTACATGGGCATTTGAATTTCAACATGCCATCCACACCACTTGTGCAGCAGTGTTGACAAAGAGTCTGAGGCCAAGTCTGGGTTTAATGGGAAAGAGATTGCTTAGCAGCGTCTGCCCTGGCCAGGGAAGGGGGAGCACCATTATACACACAATTACCTTCCCCCTTCTGAATCTAAGCCTTTCCTTCACAGATGAGGAATCCAAGGCCCAGAGAGGTTAAGCCACTTCCCTAAGGTCACACAGTAAGTTGAAGGAAGGAAAGAGAACTAGAATCCATGCCTCTGTTCCAAGGCCTTCCTCAGCTGGGCACCTCGGGAGAGTGCAAGCTCGGGATTAGAGAAAGCAGGTTGGGAGCAAGATTTGCTCAAATAAATCAACAACCCTTCCCTTGTGACGGCAGGCTTCGGCTGGGACCCCGGCCTCCCACAGGACCCCAGCCCCTCAGTGGAAAATTAAGGAATCATTCCAAGGCTACCTTTCTATGGTAATTAACTTTCCGATTGCTGAGGCTCTGCCACCGGGAAGACTAACAAAGGAGGGAAAGGTATTGATTTCTGGATGTTCTTGGAACAAAGTTCACAATGAAAAAAATAAAAATACAGCGAGTAAAAATCCTTGCCACTGGAAACTTTAAGTCCCTGGTCTTCCATTAACCACCAATTTCTATTCCATAGTCGCTATTAGCCAGTGAAGTCATTTCTCACAAGAGATTACGGCTCAGAAATGGGGAGGAGCTGCAGCATTATTTCCCAGTACGGCTTTCTCATGGTCAGTTCCCAAATCTGGAATATGAAACAGACTGGAGAATCAGAGCAAGATGTGAAGCAGATGGGAGGCTAGGAATGAGAGGGAACCCCAAATTCAAATGAAGATGGCTTCAAGACTGGCTTTTCTTGCTTGGTATTGCAGCTTTCAAAGCAGCCAGCTGAGCTGTCTGACCAGATGGATTTGGAAATCCTAAGAGCATTCTGTGTCCTTTAATAAATCAGCCGCCCGTCCCCAGCACCTCTGGAGCCAGTGTGACAGTTGTATAGACTTCAGCTCTCGCAGATGAAAAATGCTCTTAATTTAAGGCTCTGTAGTCTTCAATCCAGGGGAGAAATCAAGGAGTTAAAGGACCGCTCACACGGTGCATTTGTTACTCTCAAAAAGAAACTTCTCTCAAACCCACAAGGAATATATTTTTCATTTGGGTAAAGTCCTGTCAGACTTCCCTCCAGAGCCTCCGCAGTTATTTCTGCCGGAAAGATCAACGAGGTGCTCTGGGATCATGCTCAACAATTACAGGAGTGACAGGCTGAGCTCAGAACTGGTCAACCCTGTCGAAAAGAAGCTCAAGATGCCAGATTTCCCAGACAGCGGCCTGGCGTGTTCCCGCGCACATCCCGGTACTCTGGGGTGAGGGGCAGAGCACCGTCACTGTGAGAAGTCAGCAGCCTCTTCCCTCAAGGCCAGCTGACATTCCAACACAGGACCGGGGGCCAGGCCCGGCGCTGTGCATCTGCAGGAGAGCGGAACAAATGGGGGACTGTGTGGAAATTTGGCAGCGTGTTCCTGAAAGGCAGAGAGGATGAATGCGGAATCCTATAGCACCTAGAAGAGCTTGTCATTGGGAAACAGCTCCATTCGGCTGCTCCCGGGGAGCCAGGACATTTCCTTTAAAGCAAGGATAATCGGTTGGTACCCGCTGCCACCGCCACCAGTCCCCCTTCACACTTCCTCCTCCTCCTCCTCCTCTTCCTCCTCCTGATATTGCAGAGCAAAAGGAAAGAACAAGAACTAGACCTTCCCAGATGGGCTTGTCTGTCCATTTCAGTTAAGGGCTCTAAGCAGCGCCCAGCTGTTGCTTCCCTCCCTCTCTCTGCCCCAAAGGCTGCCTTCTTCCATCAATTCCCTGTTGCCCAAGTGAGTAATTTACTTTGAAAGTTCAGGCCAAACTGGCAGTTAACCTTAACCTTCTCTCTACACATCTGGGTCTATAGAAAATGAGAATCAGGATGTCTGGCAGCCACAGCAAATGAAATACGAGGGCTTTCTCCAGGCAGAGGCAGAATGTTATGAGCTATTTCAGAACCGGCCAGAGCTATTCCAAAGGAGAGTTTGCACTTGAGCAGGGCACTCTCCCCTATGACCGGGGGCTAAGTCCAGTATGGTGCCCCCACAGCTAGGAATGCTACCAGGGGCTCCTGCCACAGGAAAAAAAAAGGTGGTCAATGTACCCCTCATTGATTCATTGACGGTATTACAGAATGGTGGAGCTAGACCAATAACCACATTTTACATCAGGAGCAGGGGAGGCTCAGAGACAGACCTGAGAGGTGACCAAGGACATACACAGCAAGTTAATGGCAGGGCACAGGACAGACCCTGACCTTCTAACCCTGGCCCAGGATGGGAACAGAAGAAAGGATTCATGGAGCAAACACCCACAGGAATACAGAATTTAAGGGATGGGCGTCTAAGTTGGCTGTCAGGGTTTGTGCCAGGGATTTAGGAAAGGACTTAGGGCCCTTAGTGTCCAAACAGTAAGCTCTACAAGAAAGATCAACCAGGCCCCCCAGGATGGTTTACAACAATTACCGAGTGACAGGCGACACTCAAAACCGGTCCGTTCTGTCACAAAGAGTCCTGCTCGAGATGCCACACTCACCACCCAGATAGCAGCCTGATATCGGGGAGCAAAAGGAAAACCATCAGCTTCAAAAGTCAGCTTCTTCACTCATCCTGCCAACCATCAGTCAAATCTGACCCTGCTGCACAAATTATCTGCTTCCCCTGGAACAAGGAAATCCCTTAACACCTCTGAAATATCCCACTGTGTGAAACATGTGTCAAGCATGCATTCGCTCACTGTCAGCTACTGAGTCAGGGGCTGGAAGGCTAGGCGCGAACTGACAGGCTTCTGCTATGAGTCTGCAAGTATGTGTGACACACAGCACACACACATGCACACACACACATGCACAAACACACATACACACCCGAGTACATGGGTGAGTTCAGGGGAGGCAGAAACAATTAAAATCCTAGTCTATGCTGCAAGAAACAGCACATTGAATTAGTCTGAACAAGTTCAGAGGGGTCATGGTACTCTGAGAAGGAACAGGAAAGCATATTAACAGTCCATCTTCTGGGCACTGGGCACAAATAGTCTCCGGGAAATTTAGGGGAGTCTCTCTACCAGAGCCCCCACTTCTGGACCCTCAAAAGGTAAAAACAAACAAAAAACACAAAAAAACCAAGAGCTTAACCCCCTTCCCCCTCCCTAGGGCCTGAAGCTCCAAGGGGAGCATGATCTTTGCCTACTCCAAGGAACCCACAGGATCCGGGAGGAGGATGAGCAAAGAGGCAGAGGGGGGAGGTCCGCCTCTGGGTAGATGGCAGCACAGGAAAGGGGCTGACCTGAGGGGGGAGCACGGGGATCAGCAGGTGGGGAAAATGAGAAGAAAAGACCTGGGCACCATCTAGAAGTACCGGGATCTCCAGGAGTTATCCTGGGAGGTGGCACGCTGACAGGATCCTCCGAAAGAGGGGTGCTGGCAGGGGTGAGGGAGTACCCACACCCGGGCAGAAAGAAGGACAGGAACCCACGGTAAGAAAACAGACGTCCAGACTGGGCATCAGGATTCCTGGTTCCCAGTTCCGGCTCTGCCTCTGACGGGGGCGCGGGGTCCTGGACAAGTCCCTGTCTTTCTCTGAACCTCAATTTCCCACCCACCCCCCCAAAAAAATGGGAAAGAACAGAAGGGTGTGCGGGGCCGACTCTGAGAAGGCAGGGGAAGGCAAAGGAAGGAACCGAAAGCCGGAAGAAAATGGGGGAAAAAAGGGTCCCCCCCCCCCCCCACCCCCCAAACATCTGGAGGACTCACCTGTCCGGCCGCTGGGGCCACCGCAGCCCCCGACCCCCCGGGGGTGCTGTCGGGCTGCCGTTCGCGGTACAGCGCCCAGAGCCCCACGTTGGGCAGAAGGACCAGGGCCGCCAGCACCAGCGCCACCGCCTGCAGAAGCCGCTTCTCCTTCCGCCTCATCGGGGCCGGTCAGCCCCGCCGCGTCCCGCCGCGTCCCGCCGGTCCCGCCGCGCGGCCCCCAGCTCCGAGCGACAGCCCGCCCGCCCGGCCGCCCGGCGGCAGCAGCTCGGCAGGGAGAAGCGGCCGCGGCGCCGGCCCCGCTCCAACTCCGCGGCACTTCCGCTGCTCGCCAGCCGGGGAGCCGGGCTCGGCTACCGCGCCGCCGCCCCGGGGGGGGAGTCGCCGCCGGCCCCGCCGCTCCCGAGACCCGGCCACCCGCTCGCCCCGCGCCGCTCTCCGGTAGATCGGCCGCCGAGCGCCGTGTGCCGGAGCACAAAGCCTTCTTGCGGCTCTTCCTTGTCCGCCCGGGCGCCGCGGGGGTCCGAGCGCAGACCGCTCCCCCCTCTCGGCCGCGATGGTGCGGTCCGCTCCTCGGCGGCCCCCCCCCCGCCCGCCCGTAGGAGCTTTTGCTAAAGTCCCGGAGTTGGGGAGTTGGGCGCTAACTGGTGCGGCGAGGCTTCGGAGCGTCTTCGCGCGCCGGGGCGCGCCCCGGGACCCACAGCCCCGCCCGGCAACCTCTGCTCCGCATTCCGGGGGACACGTTGCGCGCTCCGCGGGGATGCGCAGGTTGTGCTGGCGCCGGGCGGGACGCTCCACTCCCGCAGTCCGGGGAGCTGGAGCTGGGGCTCCCCGCCCACCTGGGCTCGGCTCCGAGAACCCGCGGACTTGCTGTGACTCCGGGGACCCTGTGTCCCCCGGCCGCACCTGTGAAATGGGGCGCCACAGCCGGGCCTCGCGCGCACTGTTTGGCCGGCGGACCCTCGTTGCTCTTCCTTTCGGAGCTCCCGGCGTGAGGTGCGAACGCCTCGGGTACACGGCGGAGTGCCGCGCCCGCCTGCCACCTGTCCGCTGACCCCGCCACCCGGCGTCTCGCTGCCGGACCTTTTTCTCACGGAAGCACAGCCCCCGTGGGGTTGGGATGCCCTCCAGTCCCACGTGTACTTCTAGGCAATCAGCTCACGAAGCGCTTTATGGAAACCTCTTGTGCGTCTCTGTCTCAGCTTAGCTCTTCAGCCAACCCTTTGCGAACGCCTGCTGTGTCCCAGCCACTGTGCCCGGCACAGGGGCGAAATGAAAGCCGACTCGCGCCCCCACATCTGGGAGCTGAGACATCCAGTACCTAAGAGACTGGTGGAATGTGTCTGGCCCGCTGGGCATGGTGGAGGGCCCCGGAGCTGGGTGGTGATGCCCAGTTCGCGGAATTGCTTCCTCTGGTGCCCAGGGACCACGCGCCCTCTCGGTCGCCTTCCTCTTTCCCACCCCCACAGCGTCCTCTGGATTCCACCTCCGTCCAGCCCAGCCGCTGCCTAGCAGCCCCCAGCCTTGAACCGGTGTCCTGAAGACTCCTGCTTCCCAGTTCTTCCAGCTCCAGGCAGGGGGATGGCGATTCTGTTTTCTGAAATCAAAGCTTGCATATATTTTTTAAAATATATATATTTTATTGATTTCTTACAGAGAGGAAGGGAGAGGGATAGAAAGTCAGAAACATCAATGAGAGAGAGACATCCATCAGCTGCCTCTTGCACGCCCCCTACTGGGGATGCGCCCGCAACCAAGGTACATGTCCTGGACCAGAATTGAACCTAGGACCTTTCAGTCCTCAGACCCACGCTCTATCCAGTGAGCCAAACCGGTTTCGGCCAAAGCTTACAGATTTTGACATCTGCTACACAACCTTCAAAGCTCTCATCACTTAGGCTGGAGAGTCCACACTGTGGCCTGCTAGGGCAGATCGAACATCCTTTCCTCCTCTCTGCCCTGACCAATTGCCGGCTGTTTTCCTTGACCACTTAATCCCTTCTACCCAGAAAGCCCTCCTCTTCCCCATCTATGTCTGTGGAAATCTTGTGCATCTCTCCATGTCTAGTTGAACTGCCATCTCCTCCATGAAACATCCCCCCCCCCACCAGAAGTCCTCAGGGGGCTGCTGTCTTTCTTTGGATTCCTGTCACAGCAACGCTTACCTTTTACTGAATGCGATGTCAGGCACCATGTTAAACCCTTGACATGCATCACCTCTTCTAACGTCCACAGCTTCCCTGTGAGTTAATGCTTTTCTTATCATCATTTGCAAGGGAGACGCAGAATGGAGAAAAGTAAAAGCCAGAGGGGTCCTGTTTTAACAGAGTTCAGATAGCATCACCCCTCTGCTCAAATTGCTTCCGTGGCTCCCTGCCTGGATTTCTATAAAGAATGACAAGATCCTGCAAGGCTATATGTGAATTGCCCTCACCCCTGACTCTCTTCATCATGCCCCAACCCATTGGCCTTCTTGCTATTCATCAGAGAACATCAGGCACATTCCCACCTCTGAGCCTTTGCACTTGCTATTACCTCTGCCTGGACTGCTCACTCTTCTATCCTAGATCCTTACCTAATGCCTTTTAAACATACTTGTTTCATTGTAATAACATATGCATCATATAAAATTTACCATTGGAACCACTCAGTGGCATTAAGTACCTTCACATTATTGTGCAGCCATCACCCATTCCCCATCTCCAGAGCTTTTTCATCTTCCTCAACAGAAATTCTGTACCCATTAAACACTAACTCCCCGTTCCCTCCTCTCTAACCCTGGTAACCATCATTCTACTTTCTGTTTCTATGTATTTGGCCATGCTAGGTACTTCATATAAGTGGAATCAGTCCTTTCTGTTTGGTTTATTTCACTTAGCATAATGTTTTCAAGGATCATCCATGTGATAGCATGTACCAGAAACTCCCCCCTCCTTAAGACTGAATAATATTCCAGCGTAAGTATATACCACAGTTTGTTTATCCATTCATCCACTCATGGATATTTGAAGTATTTACATCTTTTGGCTAGTGTGAAGAATGCTGCTATAACTATAATTCCCCCTCCCCCGCCCCATTTAAACACTACAGTTGATTTATAGTATTTATGTAATTGAAATTCCATCCTGTCTCTGACAAAAAATGAAAGTTCCTGGAGGGAAAGATAATGTTGCAGAATTCTTTCATGTGCCTCCACATCAGGAGCACAATGCTAGAAACAGAGTAGGTAGGATGATCCTTTTACAAACATGAAGCTCCCTCTGATCCTGGGGACTCACCTGTGACTTCCCTTTATGTTAATCTCTGAGCATCCTTGCCACAGGCCACGAGGCTCTACATGATCAGCCCGATTTCTAGGTTTTGCTGTCTTCCCAACTCTTCTACTTACTGTGATCTTCTTGCTATATTCCTCAAATGAACCACCTGAAGACGGCTTCAGAGCCTTTGCAGATTTGCTATGCCGTTATCAAGAAATCTCTTCCTCTAAACCTTTGCCTGGTTCTCTCCCTCCTCCCACCCCCATCTTTCAGGTACCAAATCAAATGTCCTGCCTCAGAGAGTGCTTCCCTGACCAATATATCTAAAATATCATCTAAAATATCAAAGAGTGTCCCCATCACCACCATCTGCTTGGTTTTCCTTCAGAACAGATATCATTTGGGGTTTCCTCCTCTAGATTGTGAGCTCCAAGCAAGGGGGAACTTTGTGATTTTTTTTTTTTTTTGTCCTGTGGAGTATTGTCTTGCCTCTGCTAGCACAGACTTCCTTTTATTTTTCAAATTAGAAAACCCGTGCTCCTTCCAGACAGAGGAAATTGCCAAAAGGGTGACCCCTCTTCGTGGGCCAGAGCAGCGGGAGCTAAGCCAGGGCACATGGATTGCAACTCATCCTCCTGCTCAACTACAAGAAGCTAAGCCGGGGCCCCTTCCAGGCCTGGAACGCAATAGATGCTCAGTCATTAATGGTTGAGTGAAGTGCAGCAGCTGAGATTATGTACAGGAAAACCTTCAATGTCTCTCCCCTCTCCATCCTTTCTTCCAGCTCCCTAGAGGATTCTGTGTAAAATTGGATTTGAGATTTTTCTTGTGCCTTACGGAGTGATTTGTTAATCAAAGCTGGTCGGCCTGGTCGGGCCCCCCAATAGAAACTCTAACCCATTAGCTCAGCTTTCATCCTGGACTCTGATCTCTTACAGTGTGGGATGCGAGGGGGAGGGAACTCCTGGGGCTTTATCCCACTCACGGAGGCAATGCCATTTGAGACATGCAGGCAGCCCATTAGCTCTGGCTGTTTCTCCAGGAAAACTGATCTGGTCATCGACTGAATTAAACAAGAAATGTTACTTTCAGACTGAGCTGTCCTGGCCTATTGTGAGCCTTAAATGAGATAATGTGCATAAAGGGCACACTGCAGATGGGGGCCGAATGAAACCAGTAACGGTGGCCAAAATGAAAGTCTAGCACCAAGAGGAATGCTGAGGAGGGATGAACAGGATTTCAGCAGCGTGGCGAAAACCTTAGGCTGGGGCCTCGGTTTGGGTTTTTGCCTCTCCAACCTCATGCATCACCCTCCTGTCACTCGCTCCAAATCAGCCACATGCACTTCCTGGTCCTCGATGGCACTCTGTCCAGCCCAGCCCTTGTCTGGGCCAGGTACGGTGTTTCTCTGGCTCTTTCCCCACCTTGTCGCTCCCGCTTGGCTTTCAAATCTCAGCTTAATTATCACCTCCTCTCAGAGACCCTCCCTGACTGCCCACCTGCAGTGCTCTCTGCACGCTTTCATTTTCTTTAAAGTGTATTTTGTGTTGGTGTCAGGCATATGGCATAGTGGTTAGACGATTATGTACTTCACATAGTGTTCCCCTCGATATTTCCAGTAGCCCAACTGATACCACACTCCGTTACCACAATATTATTGACTATGTTCCCTATGCTTTATTTCGTCACCGTGACTGTTCTGTAATGATCAATTTGGGCCTTTTAATCCCTTCACCTCTGTCCCCCAGTTCCCCGAACCCCTCCCTTCTGGCAACCACCAGTTCGCTCTCTGTTGTCTATGGGTCTGTTTCAATTTTGTTTGTTTTGTTCTTTAGATTCCACATATGAGTGACATCATACTTCACCTTTTCTATGTATTCTTCACGGTGCATATTCCTCTTGTCTAAAATCTTATATATTTGCTTATTTACTTGTTTTCTTGGTACACAGAAAGGGTTTAAATGCATACATTTGATGAATGATGAGTATCTCCTGTCTTCTCTCCCATCTTCCCATCTTTACTTCCACCTCTCTCTCTCTCTCTCTCTCTCTCTCTCTCTCTCTCTCTCTCTCTCTTTCTTTCTTTTTCTTTTCTGTCTCTGTCTTTTTTAGGGGGAAGGGGAAGCTGTTTATTCTCTCACTCCTCAGTTATCCCTGTTGTCATCAGTAACAGACATATCTTTCAGTACCCTCTGAGAGACACTCCGGTAAGAAGGGTCAGCCAGGGGACAGGTAATAGGTGACAGGGGCAGGCCCTTTAGCTTTGCTGATGAGGATATGAAAACTGACTCTTACTACCTGTCCTCCCCTTTCTTATGGTCTGTTATTGCTGACCCCATTAGTTAAGGGCTCTACCCCAAGGCGATCTGGCCTAACCCAAAACGGAGGGGGTGTAGGAGTGGAACAGATCAGCAAGTCAGGAGGTGTTGGTCTGCGTGTCAGTCTACCTTTAACACTCCAGACTTGGCAAGTCCTTTAGCTGCTGTGAGTCTCAATTTCCTTATCTGTGAAATGGAGATCACCGTGACTCTGTAATGACACAGTTTCCAGGGTGGAAAGAGAGAGGTCTGCTTGACCCTCTCAGCAAAGCCTGAGAAGCCAGAGGTGTTGGACTTCTGAGTTTGCTGCAAGCCTCGAGCCCCTTGCTTCTCCTCTCCGTGCAGATCACCAAGGTCATTAGGCATTTTCAGGGAAGGCTGCCGGATTTCTGGGAACAGGCTGAGCTTCCTGGTTATGTGACCTCTTAGCAATGCCCTTCCTAAACAGCCACGGTGTTTATGGTTACGAGATGATTGTTTGGTATCTGTTTCCTCCACTGTATTGTAAGCCCCATGAGGACAGAGACCATTCCTTTCATCTCCTCCCCCGGCCCCACCCACACACACATTCTCAATGCCCAGTTCAGTACCTGGCCCCAAAGAAGTGCCAAGCAAACATTTGAGAACTGAATCAATTAAATAATCAGCCAATCAAGCACTCGCCTCTTTAAAGCCTATACTCAGGAAAATCGTTAACACTGGTGATAATGACCCAAATTACTATCTCTACCGATTCAACATTTAATGAGGCTCAAACTTCTAAAATAGAGGAAGAAAAAAGTCCTGGAGCTGAAATTTCCCCACCTGCCTCTGGTCTGCCTCGATCAGACTGGACTTTGCCCATAACTTCCTGTGTGGTGTCAAACAGGTTGCTCAGATTCTCTGAGCATCAGGTTTAGCATGTACGTATGGGTCCATGAGTGTATGTGGTAGCAGAAACTGGAGATGTCTAAATAAATATGGAACATGGCTACATTAAAGAAAGCAATTGAGCCAGAAGTTCTTTCTGGTCTTTTCAGTTCTAAAATTCTGAGACTCAGTCCTGCCGGTGTGGCTCAGTGGTTGAGCACCAACCTATGAACCAGGAGGTCACGGTTCGATTCCCCATCAGGGCACATGCCCGGGTTTCTGGCTTGATCCCCAGTAGGGAGAATGCTGGAGGCAGCCAATCGATGTTTCTGTTTCTCTCTTGCTCTCCAAAATCAATACAAACAAATAAATAAGTAAACAAACTTCCGAAACTCAAGCTTGCAAGTAGGATGGAGAAAGGGAGCCAGACATAGGATGCCACTCTGGTGATTCAGTCCAGCGTGCACATTTAGTGGCATTTCAGCTCCTGCTTTGAATAAAAAGGAAGGGTTTGCAGGATGCCTATTTGAAATGATCTCGAGACAGAAAATTACCCGTCTCTCTCTTGGCATCTACTTTGTCATTTCCACAGTGAGATGCCAATTAAAGCCAATCCTGCCAACTTTAAGGGAATGCGATTGAATCAAGACCGTGGACGTGGAAGGTGCCTTGAGCAGGGCACATTTTCAAAGAGCAAACAGAGAGGCCATACACCTCAGCGAGTAAATAGACTACGTCACTGGGTGGGTACATCTCAAACACAGTGTTAGTCAGAGGGGTCAGATGCAAATAGCAGGTGTACAGGGAGCCATTCTCCTCCTGGCACCGCCACTAAAATAAATATCAGGGCTTGGGAAACAAGAGTGCTTCCTGTTTCATTACTTCTCAGTTTTGCACAAAGGAGAAAAAAAGTTGTACAAAGACACCATAGAGAGGGGGTGAGTGCAGAGGGAAGGGGGACTTCCTGGGAGTCTGACACCCTTGGAGAAGTGACTCCCACCTGTGAGCTCCTCCGCAAAATAAAGAGTGGGGACTCTGGAACCCAGTGGTCTCAACCTTGACTGCTCCTGAAGTCCCCTGGTGGACCTTTTAAAACTCTGGATGCCCACCCTGCACCCCAGACCAATTAAGTCAGAACCTCTGGAGACAGGACTTGGCCACCCTCAGGGGATTCCCATTCCAATCAGGTGAGAACCATTGCTCAGTGGCTTTGGGGATGTGAAAACTCTCCTCAGGTTTTTTTTTCTTCCTTTTTCTTTTTTTTCTTTGTCTGAGTGGCAGGTCATCTGATGTTCCACTAGGTGGCACCTTCCAGCAAACTTCAGTGGGTCCTGAGAAGTCTCACCTACTAGTACTGTATGTCCAACTGCGGGGAATGGATTTAGAAAACGAGGCTTGATGGTCTTTACTGGCGATGAGGGGGTCTTCACTCTTGAGGAGAGGGCTGCACTTGTTGGTTCCAACATGCCGGTGAGCACTGAAGCCACAGCATGTTAAGATGCGTCCCTGGCTGAAACGGGTTTGGCTCAGTGGATAGAGCGTCGGCCTGTGGATTGAAAGTTCCCAGGTTCCATTCCAGTCAAGAGCATGTGTCTTGGTTGCGGGCACATCTCCAGTCGGGGGTGTGCGGGAGGCAGCTGATCGATGTTTCTCTCTCATCGATGTTTCTAACTCTCTATCCCTCTCCCTTCCTCTCTGTAAAAAATCAATAAAATATATTTAAAGAAGAAAAGAAAAGAAAAGAAAAAAAGATGGGTCCCTGCTAGGGAAGGGGCCTGTCCCATCCCTGGGCCTCGGCTTACTCATTCACCAGTTGCACTCTGGTCTCTTCCCCCAACCAACCCAGCAGGAACCACAAACCCTCACTTAAAAGCCTTCCAAGAGTCCTGTATGGGCAGCAGTGGGCATCTGTTCTTTTTATCTGGTTTGTTAACAACACCCTGATTTTCCTTGGGGATTTACCTTTCCCCCTTCTCAGCTGGGAGGTTGGAACAGAGCTGACTCCACCTGCAGCTTCTGGCTTAGTCAATCAAAGCACCCTCTCCCCTTCAGCCTCAGTGACTCGTCCAAGGATGGACGTTTGACCTACCCCAGCCAATTAGAACAGTGGTTTCCAGGTTGGGACTATCAGGGAGTGTGGCCCCTTCCAGCTTGCATTGCTGAGAGGGGTGGTGGCTATAAACCCCACAGGAGGAGTGTATGGACGACATACCTTTTCTCCTCCAGAGCTCCTCCTTCCTGCCCCAGGGAGGCTGTGTGGAACACATCCATGGGCTTCCTTACTGTCTGTCTTCCCGCTGGGTTAGTGCTTGGGAGCCAGGGTGGGGTGTCACTCTCCCCAGATTCCTGTCACCACAGGCTGACTGTGTCAGGCAGGCCCCCCTCTCTGGATTCTGCCCTCTCCTCACCCTCCACTGGCCTAATGCTGGACAGCACCCTACTCTTCCTAGCCCCGATGTGCTGCACTATCCTGTGTTTATCCTATGCCTTGTCCTGCGGTCCTCTTACTGAACTCTTCAAACTTCCCAGTGTGAGACAGCAGAGACCCCAACTTACTATAATTAAGTGGAGAAGCTTCCTAGAACCTGAGAACAGCATCAACACAGAGGAAAGTGGAGCTGAGGGATCACCCAGTTACCAAACTAACCCCTGACATCATCTCCACTCCAACTCACTTCCCTGGTCCAAACAATTACCTAATAATGCAGATGTTATTGCCTAATAAATTTAAAATTTATCCTTTCCCGTCTAGGCCTGTTATATGAGATATATTTCAGGTGCCCACAAGAAGAGTCCCTTGTCAGAATCCTGCCACCTCAAATTGCCAAATTTTTTACCTCATGGACCGACTCCTCCCCTCCTCTATGGGCTGACCCTTAACCTATGACCCAGATTTAAAAAAAAAAAGAGCAGAGCCACTCAGATCCTATCCCAAAATGGAGCCAAGTGGCCCAGAGGTAAGAAGGCAGCTGGTGGTGACCCCTAAAAGTAGCATTAGGATAGAGATTACCCTTGGGCCACCAGGTAAGAGAGGTCAGGGAAAAGCAAAAACCATGAGTAACACAGGAACTGCATCAGTCAAAAGAAAACTACAGAGCAGAGATGCTGAGACAGAAAACTATGAAAGATACCTCTTTGGCTCTTGATTTTTCTCCTTCCAGTCCTGGTTTCTGGGGTGCCTGCCTGGAGCAGTGCTTGAACTTT
The DNA here is from genome assembly GCA_011751065.1 of Lasiurus cinereus. Lineage (NCBI taxonomy): Eukaryota > Metazoa > Chordata > Mammalia > Chiroptera > Vespertilionidae > Lasiurus > Lasiurus cinereus. The sequence continues at coordinate 13,649,198 of JAAGEH010000434.1, forward strand.
CTGGGAAGCTTCCTACTCTATAGCCTTTTCCTGGAATTCTGATTGAGTCTCTCTCTTACACTCAAAGGAGCCCTGGCCTTGATACCCTAATTGCAGAGTCCAAGTTAAAGCCTTAGTCATCTCTCACTCGAATTGTTGCCAGAGTCTCCCAACTCCTCTGCCACATCAGTCCTTCACCTCTTAAAATTCACCTTCCCCACTGCAGTGATTATTCTGGTTTGAAAACTTGCCAGATTGCTTCCTGCTGGTCATCTCCCCATTGTCTTCACAATGAAGTTCAAGTTGCTGACCTTGAACTTGGTGCAAAAGGGCTAGACCAGTGGTTGGCAAACTCATTAGTCAACAGAGCCAAATATCAACAGTACAACGATTGAAATTTCTTTTGAGAGCTAATTTTTTTTTAACTTAAACTTCTTCAAAATAGACTCGCCCAGGCCATGTATTTTGTGGAAGAGCCACACTCAAGGTGCCAAAGAGCCGCATGTGGCTCTCGAGCCACAGTTTGCCGATCACAAGGTTAGCAGGTCTTTCTCTCTCATCTCTGTACCTTTGCTCACCCCTTTCAGGGCTACTCTTCACATCCTATGGGGATGAATTCTCACGCTGCTTGGATGTCATCTCCTCCTCCCTCACTCCTTCACTGGCTCCTCCCTGCTCCCAACAGTGGAAAGAACAGCCCCTTCCTCTATTTTTCATACTACTTGTGTAAGTTCTATCTCATCATCTACCTATGAATGAAGATGATGTTGATTTTGGTAGCTAACCATTTATGGAGCTCTTACTACATAGCAAACTCTAAACGAGCATTTTTCTTTTTATTTATTAAAAATATATTTTTAAAATATATTTTTATTGCTTTCAGAGAGGAAGGGAGAGGAAGAGAGAGATAGAAACATCAATGATGAGAGAGAATCATTGACTGACTGCCTTCTGCATGCCCCCTACTGGGGATCAAACCTGCAACCTGGGCATGTGCCCTGACTGGGAATTGAACCCAGGACCCTCCAGTCCACAGGTGGATGCTCTATCCACTGAGCCAAACAGATTAGGGCATAAACTAGCACTTTTCAAACATTTCTTTTTTTTAGTCTTCACCAAAACCCTTTGAGGTAGTTCTATTATTATTCCTATATTCCAGAAGAGAAAACTGAAGCAGAGAGGTGAAGTGATGGGTAGGGAGTGGTGGTCACAGGTTTATTATGCTTTTTTTTTTTTACAATAGCAAACTTATTGAGATATAATTTACATGGCTTACAATTCATTCAACCACTTGAATTGTATAAGGCAATGCTTTTTAGTATATTCATAGAGTTGTGTGCAACTACCACACAATTTTAGAACATTTTTTTCACCCCAAAAAGAAGTGCATGCTTATTAATTGCTCATTTTTTGATGCTTCTCTTGGTGTGGTGCCCAGCACACAGTTATCTGCTCAACCAACACTTGTTAAAGGATGATGACCTCTTCATGCAACTCTCTTCTCATTTTAACATCAACCAAGAGATTTGCCTGCATCTTCTCTTTGTTATTTACTATTTCTCTTTAATAATAACCACCAGCTATTATGTCTTACATGCCAAAACGTATACTGTGTGTCTGCATACATTATTTCATTAATGCTTACAACACCATAATACAGATGAGGAAACTGTATCCATAATACAGATGAGAAAAATCAAGGCTTAGAGATTTCATTAATTTGTCTCAAGTCATACAATTTATAATCACCATCACCTTCACAATGAGTAAACTGCTACTAGCTATAATTGAACACTTAACCATTCCTAGGCACCATGTTAAGTTTCATTATGGACATGGTCCGTTTGTTCATTTTAGTTATTCATTCAAGAGATATTTATTAAGAACCCACCACATGCCAAGCACTATGGGAAGTGCTAGATTCAATGGTGAGCAAATGGATCATTCAGTCTCACAGAACTCAAGTTCTAGTGGTGGAAAAGGCATTATAAGAATAAACACACAAAGAACAATTGTATCAGGTGGGAGGAAGGAGAAAGGTCCTCACAATGGTAGGGGCAGAGCTGGTATTAAACCTAATACTACTGGAATCCAAATCCAACACTCTCGCTGCAAAGTTACACTTATGTGACTCACCTATGCTTTCTAATGAGACCCTGGGTTTGCCAATGACAGTGCTTGTCCCTGTAGGAGGTCTGCAGTAAACAAGTCCCTGCCACTTACTGTAGGAGGCCTGAGCACACAGGCTTAATCTCTCTCTCTCTCTCCCTCCCTCGCTCCCTCCGTCCTCTTCTGACCCTTACCTCCAGGGCAAAGAGCCAATGCAGTGGGCTTTGCAAATTCCCTCTGTCCTCAGTTTGACTGAGGGACTGGAGTTTGAAGAGCGCTTTCGGTACACTGTGCTGCTCTTTGCTTTGATCATGTAAATGACCCTGGAGACCACTCCATAAAAATACATAGAGGTTGTCCATTCTTTTCAAGTCACAAAGTACTCCATGGTGTGAATAAACCAAGGTTCAAACAGTCATTTGGAGTTGTTTTCAATTTGGGGCTATTAAAATCATGCTATAGTGAATAACCTAGTGCATATCTTGTTCTGTGAAGAATGGAGGTGCATCTTCGGAGGAAATTTCTAGAATTTAGGATTGGCTGGATCAAAGCGTAACCACTCCTTTAGTTTCGAAAGATATTGCCTAATTCCCTGTCATAGAAGACGAATGTATAAGGGCCCTTGATTCTTCACAGCCTAGGCCCACACAGCATTTTTTCAAAGCACACATCTTATCTAAAAACTACACTTCCAGCTCCTCTTAAAAATTGCAAGATCTGGCAACACGGGGCCTCTTTTCCTGCCCACTAAGCTGGGGTTGAGTGGTCACTTGTCACTCTGGCTCTTGTGGGTCTTGAAAGTTTCAACTCCTGGTCTGGCCCAGCCCCTTCATCAGGAAGATGAGGAGACTCCACAAATTTGTGGAGCAAACTGAATGGGCACTGGAATCCAGGTCTCCTCCCTCCCAGTCCACCCCACCAGGTGGCCTCCAGACTAAGTACAGGAGGGATGAGCATTGAGGCAGGTAAGTGTATAAAAGCACTGACAACACAGCATTAACAGTGGAATTGTTTTTTAGTATTGACCTAGCTCAGTAAATACATCATACCACCCCGTAGTTGATTAAACTGACTAATCCACGTAGAGTGACAAATTGGTTTCTATTTCTTCTGAGCAACCAAAGGACTGATGCCACAGCAGAAGGATGCAGGTTATATATTCATTCATTCCCTCCTTCACTGAACACAGGCCCTGGGGTTCAGAGATGAACAAGTTTAAAATAGGAATCTAAACAGGTAAGTATACAAAAACTGTATATAAGTGTTTTATTGGGAGAATATACTAGTATAAGCTGCCTCAGTGATTCTTAGCCTTGGCTACAACTAAATGACTAGAAAGGCCTTAAAAATTATCTCAAGTGATTCTGATGCGCAGCCCTCTCTCTACATTGATCCAAAGATGTCTACTGTCCACCAAGCACCTGCTCTACTCAAGTTCTGTCTATCCCACTTTCTTGGGCACAGCAATCTTTTCACCAGTCTCTTGGGGCCCTGGCTTGGACTCTCCAATCTAGTCACCATGATCTGTAAGGTAAGAATGTGGGCCCCTGCCAGAGAGATCTTTCTAGAACAGAAGCCTAATCATGATACTCTTCTGCTGAAAACTTCCCCCTACATCCCTCTGCCTTGAGGACAAACCCCACCTCCAAGAGAGCCTCACATGCCCTGTAGACTTCTCCAGATCCACCTTCTGTTTGACCCTCACTCATGCTCTGTTCTAACATGTGAGCCATACTAAGGGCCCAAACTGGACAGGACACGTCCTCTCCTTCCTCTGGGCCTCTCTGCACAAGTGTTTCCTTGTTCAGTGTCAGAGAAATATTCACTCTGACACTTGTTAAACCAGCGGAGAAGATTTCATTCAGGACTATTATAATAGGGGCGTTGTAATAGGGGAGAGAGAGAGAGCTCAGCTCATAGTACAAGAAGACAGCTGGGGATTGATAGCCAAAGAGCAGAGTGGAGGGGTCAATGGTGGAAAGTTATTAAGAGGAGCTTCAAGGGTAGAGGGTTCTTGCTAAACTGGCCTAATAGGATTCTTGTTAAAGGCATGGGGGTGGGAGGGCATGCCAGAAGCCAGGGCTGGGGGCTAGCTCTCCCCCAGTGCCATGGAGTAAGGAGGAGCTCTTTCAATTTCTAAATTTGAATTTGGCCCTCCAAGTCACAATGAAAGACTATTTATCAAGATAATGATAGAATTATCCAAGGGCTTAGACACCATGAGCCAGAGATGAAGCATTTGATCAGAGCTAAGGACAAGGGTTCTTTGCTATGTCTGGGCTGGATGGATGACAGGATGAGGGCCAAGGTCAAGGCCTGGTAGAGAAGAGGACCTCAGAGGAGCCTGCCTAAACTGTGAACAAGGGCACAGCCTTTGTCACCCGGAGCACACTGCTGTGCCCTGCTCCGATCTGGTAATACCTGCCTCTCCAAGTTTCCGTGAAAGCAGAGCTGCCTCTGGGAAATCTTATCTGCCGCTCCACCACCACCCAGTGCTCTCCACCTGTCCGGTGTTAGCCTTTGCCACATCCTAGTGATTTGTTTACTTGCCTGTTTCTGAGCTGACTGTGAGCAATTCAAGGGCAGAGGCTGTAGCTTGAATCCCCAGCGCCTCACACAGTATTTGGCTCTCAGTAAATATTTGTTGAATGAGCACATATTGATGAACGGGGTTCTCATGGAGTAGGTACTCTGCTCTGAAACAATCAATGACTCTGCATCGCCTCCATCAGGGGTCCTCAAATCCAGTAGAGGAACCATTAGGAGGGCTTGTGAAGCAGAGTCCAAGACCCCTCCAGAGGGTCTGATTCAGTAGGTCAGATCAGGGCCTGAGAATCTTCACGTCTAACAACAGGTGAAGCTGTTGATCCTGACAGCACTTTGATAATCAATGACCTGTAGGATTGCCACTGATAGCATCCTCATTACAGTATTTTTTAAACTCCAAAGACAATAAGATTTAATAGGTAAATCTCAGGTGAGATGTGAAGCAACTATGGCCTCATGATCTAGGTGACTTGCTTCCCTTCTGAAAGGACAAGATGCTCTATCTCCTCCCCCACCTCTCTCTGTCATTTGCAACCTGGAGCAATAGCTCAGTACTTCATTTTCTTGCCTGCTGCTTCATGTGCTGTGGGAGGGGCTGCCTCCCAGCCCCCTCTGCCAGGCCTGGTGCCAGGCTGGGGGCAGGAACTGCAGCCCCCAGGCAGCTGAGTGACATACTAATGCAGGTGGCCTGAGAAGCTGCCATGTCCGTGTCCAGAGCTCGCTCCCATCCCAGCCCCCATGATTAGCTGCTGCAGCAGATGGATCCAGGGGGCAGAGATAGCTGGACACGAGCCATGACCAGAGCAGACAGGGCAATACATCCTGAAAATGCCCAGCCTGAGGGGTGCCGCCGTGCAGCCATTGGCAGGGCATGTGGGCAGAACTGGGATGGGCAGGTTATGGGTGTCCACATACACACATGTACATGAGGCTTTTGGGTGGTGGGAAGAGTTGGGGTGGAAAGAAAGGGGGCCATTCCAGGAGCAAGGGCTGGGGGTCAGCTTTCCCCTCACTACCATGTAGTAAGAAGGAGCTCCTTCACTTTCTAAATTTGAATTTGGCCTTCCAGGTCACAATGCAAGATTGTTTGTCAAGATAATGATAGAACATGAATTTTTTTTTTTTTTGTAGTTTGTTAGCTTAATTTAGAACTGTCAACTATTCAGACATGTGATATGTGGGCCTTTATTTATTTATTTGTTTGTTTTTGTGTTTGTTTTATTTAATATCTTTTGGCCTCTATTTATACTCTTGCTCAGGCCCTGCAAATGTTTGGTATGGGCCTCACCACAGGAGTGGCCAGGTGAGGTGAGCAGCCTAGGGAAGTAATACTGCTCCCCGAGGGTCTGTGCGGTTCCCCAGGGCCAGAATCATCTCCTGGAAGCCCCAAGCAGCCTCGCCTCCCTGAGGACTGGCTAGTGCTCAGAAGTGCGTACAGGGACCGATCTCTTCCTAGGAGTTAAGATGAAAACTGGTTCCACAGTTCGACTTTGAGCCTGCTCATTGAGATGCAGGATGAAGCCGGGACCTTGGGGGGTTTAGATCTGGGTTCCCATCAAGTTGTCAGGTGGTTCTCAGGGGCATAGAGTCAGACAGACTTCGGTCTTGCCATTTTCCAGTATTTCCTTGGGGAAGTCACCTCTCTTCACCTCAGTTCCCTTATTTGCTCATGGGAGGTCATTGCAGTGCCCACATAAGAAGGTAAACAGGACTGTGCCTGCACAGCTGGGTACTATGCCAGCTGCTATTTGTGATTTCCTGAGTAGTCCATTCCTCTCTGATGGGGATTCCTCCACAATCAGCCCCACCCTTGGCAGAGTTTGACAAGTTGAAGTTTGTCCTCCAGGTTCCTGGCTTTTCCTTTGGATGTTCTTTGCTTATAGTAGCCTTCTGTTTCATTTCAGGGGCCTGCACTCTTATCTTAGAGATCAGGCATCTTTAACCATGCAGGCTCCTAGACGCCTGCCTTAGACGTTCATTTTATCAGGTTGGGGCTGGGCCCAGGATTATGCATTTTGAGGAGTTCCCCCAGATGATCCTCATGCAAGAGACATCTCTTGGAGAAACAGTGACTGGGAAAGTGGACTGAAAGGCTGGGCCAAGAGCAGCCATTGGGAGGCAGATTCCTACTCCATCCGCAGCACATTTCTGAGAGTTCAAGCTGCCCAAGAATAGAATAAGCTGCCCTAAGAAGTGGTGGGCCCCCTGTCAATGAAGGCGTGTGAGCAAATGCCAGATAAAAAGCTGGCAGAGAGCCTGGCCAGTGTGGCCTACTGGTTGAGCATCAACCTGTGAACCAGGAGGTCACAGTTCGATTGCCAGTCAGGGTACATGCCCAGGGTTGCAGGCTCAGTTCCCAATAGGGGGCGTGCAGGAGGCAAACCAATTCTGTTTCTCTTCTGTTCTCTCTTTGAAATCAATAAGAACATTATTTTTAAAAAAGCTGGCAGAGATAAGAGAGAAATCAAACCTTAGCTCAGGAGGTGGAGTCCATGGCTGTGAACAGCTTGTGATTCCATCATCTTTTTCCTCTACCTTCTTTATCTTAGGAAACGTTCTGCCAGTGCTTCAGGCTGTGTCACCATGCTCCCTTTCCCGGGGAGATCTTGCTTGAGTTTCCTGCTTGACAAAGAAACAAAGGCTTTGGCATCCCAGGACAGGAAGCTGCTGACCAACATGACCACCCAGGCTGCCCCATCAATTGGGCCAGCAGAGGGAACCCGGGTCTCCGCCTCTGGAAGAGAGGAGCCTCCCCTCCCCCGCTCCCCCTACACATAATATATAAAAGGCGCTGGAAGCAAAAAAAAAAAAAAAAAAAGGCTGTGGAGTCCGTTTGAGACTGCTCCAGAGAGGACTTGGAGCTGCGTGCCTCGCAGTGACTGTGCCTAACATCGCGTGTAATCACCGCCATGTGTCTCTGTCAAGGGCTCAAGTGTGCTTCCCTGCGGTCCCTGGAAGTTCCCCTGTCGAGACCCACCGAGCGAAGACAAATGGACAAGTTAGGACAGTGATAAATCCTGCTGTCCTTCTGCTGTCAGACTGCCCCTGCAGCAAACCAGCTCAGCAGGGGACAAGGGGGAGGGGACATCTGACAGCAAAGTTCTTGGGGGACTGGGGTGTGCTTTCTCCCCAAGGATGTTCTCTCAAAGTGGGGCCTATCCAATAATTGGTCTTGAGTGGAAGGGCTGACATGTCCATTGCTGAGGATGATTAGTTTTTGTATCTGCTCATATTTTTTTTTATAATATATTTTATTGATTTTTTACAGAGAGGAAGGAAGAGGGATAGAGAGAAACATCAATGAGAGAGAAACATCGATCAGCTGCCTCCTGCACATTTCCTACTGGGGATGTGCCCGCAACTAAGGTATGTGCCCTTGACTGGAATCGAACCTGGGACCTTTCAGTTCACAGGCTGATGCTCTATCCACTGAGCCAAACCGGTTTGGCTGTATCTGTTCATCTTGCTACCCATCCACAATGAGAGCCTCTCACCCCAGCCTTGGCTGTCCCTAGGCTTGCTCCCCCAGATGTTTGAACCTGGTTAGAAAAGCCAGCAGAGAGCATTTCCTTTTCCCTCAACCTGAGCCCCCATAGCTGTCCTTGGACACCCAATTCTCGGCCGAAGGTGAGCATTTCCTCCTTGGATAGAACCCCTTTCTCCACTCAAGGCTATTGAATCTGTATCTTCAGGCCCCCACCATCCTTAGACCTTGGACAGTTTTAGGAATAGTGGCCACATACTGAGCACTTACCCTGTGCCAGCTTCCACATCTTTGTATTCCAAACATAATCTCTTACAATGCGTAGCATATATGAGGTGCTTTCAGTGTTTGGTGGGCAAATAATAATTTCATTAACTAAAATAGGGAGGGGACAGGCAGCCCCTGGAAATGGTAGTAAAGACTGGGGTTATACACATAGAGTATGGGGGATAACTATGGCAGTGGTTGAAGTGGTCCCAAATTCCACTGTCATTTAGGTATCCATGGCTCTGTGTAAAACCCTAAGGCTTCTCTGTAGAGTGAGACACTCGATGACAGTTCCTATGAGATTTTACTAGGTATATTTTGATACAGAGACCAGTGTAGCTCAAGACATACCTTCAGTAATGCATTGTGATAGGTGTCTATTGAAGCTCTTGATTGCAGGTGGTTAGAATCCAAGTCACATGTATCTGATAAGTAAGTAAGTAAATAAATGCAATAATCACCCTAGCTGGTTTGGCCCAGTGGATAGAGCGTCACCCTGCAAAAGGTCCCAGGTTCGATTCTGGCCAAGGGTACATGCCTGGGTTGCAGGCTCAATCCCCAGTAGAGGGTGTGCAGGAGGCAGCTGATCAATGATTCTCTCTCATCATTGATGTTTCCATCCCTCTCCCTTCCTCTCTGAAATCAGTAAAAAAATAAATAAATAAATGCAATAACCAAATATTTAAAAACCAAACACAACCAGAATTTATTGGTTAGTGTAACTGAAACACGCTAACTGCATGTCTAACTTGAGGTACTATTGGAACCAGGCAATGAAAAGAATCTTCAGGATTTTTTCTCATTACCTCTCAGCTTTGCTTTTCTCTATGTTGACTTCATTTTTGGGGAGGTTCTTCCCACCTGGGGAACCCCAGAAAATCCAAGCTTGCATGTAATCAAGCTTAGCAGCATCTCTTTGTCAACAGTTTTAGCAAAAGTTTTGGGATGGATTCTGATTGGTCTAACTTGAATCAGATGCCCCTTCCTGAAGCACATATTGTAGCCAGGGGGCTGGAAAAGCCCATAATTTAGATTTGGGTCATGGGCTTACCATGGAGTTGAGACAATGTCATTAGAGCCACATGGACTGCGAGCAGGGAAGGAGTGGTCCCTGAAGAGACATGGAAGGGCTGTTCCAGAGAATGGTTTTGATGCTGGGTAGGAACAAACTATAGAATTCTCTCCCCACCCCAAAATCACTGAGAGAAGAGGAAGCTGAAATAGGACTAGAATCCAGATTCTTGAATCCCAGAGAAATCCAGTTCTTAAGTCAACCAGGCTGGAGTGTGAGGGCTGAATCGGCAGAGAAACTCTCAAGCCTCATGGATTTCCCAGAAAAATAATGAGTATGGGGTGGAGAGCTGGCAGAAAGAAACACTCCCCATTCTTATGAGAAACAGACTCTCTGGATTGGAAGGCCACCAATTCTAACTTCTCTGTTCCCTTTACAACATCCTGGTCAGCTCGATATGTGTGCCACCAAGGACAGAAAACACACTCCTTTTCTGAGGCTGATATTTTTGATACCGCTGACCTTTAAAAATAAATCTCCCTATTTTGCAATGAAATCTCTCTTCCTGTAGCTCCTACTTCCTTGTCTTGGGAGTCATAGAAAACCAGTCAAATTCCTTTGGAATGAATGGCCCAGAATAAAAGAGCATAGAGACTGAGAGTCAGAAGAACATGGTTCTGATGCCGGTCCTCTACTGGGTGAGCAAAGAAAATGTGACCACATGCAAGTCTGATGGTGAAAATGCACATGTCCCAGATCATCATCATTTGTCAGACACCGTTCTCAATGTGTTATCTAGTTTTGTTTTTACAATTAGCATTTGAGGAAAATACCATTACTATTCCCATTACACAGAGAGGAAAACTGATGGCACATGTCCCAGACCACGCAGCTAATTTTAGTGACAGAGTTGGACTGAAACCCTTTGGACTGATTCTCATGTGTATCCTTATCCTACACATCACATGTGAAAAAGAGGTGACGGCTTTGCTTTACTTGATTGTTTCAGCCTAAAGTCTCTTGAATTGGTGGTTACATTTGGTTCTTCACTCTTTTCTACGGTTGCTGAGCAGTTCCTGGCTTCCCTGTCCTCTTCGTGGGACAGAGAAAGCCATCGAATGTGCCAGAGTCAGTAAAGAATCAGACCCCAAGCCATATGTCCCGTCATAGCCAAATTTCCTGTAGAAGATGTTTTCGCAAACAAATCCTTCCCTCTTCTCTGGCCCAGAGATTAAATAAGCCTCAGGCAGCTCTCCAGACAGAGGAGGAGGGAAAAAAAAATGAAAGAGCAGAGCATATTATAAGAACATAAAAAGGACCAGGCTCTGTTTACTCAGATTGGGAAACAGATTCCAGGAACAATGTGTCTGCTCCGGTGTAATTATCCTGAAAGTGGTCGGCATTTTACTCAGCTCCAAAACATATAAAGAGGCTTTAAAGGGACAGGTCCTCTGGGTACTGTTTTATCAAAAGAGACTTTAAGAGGTAAGGTTTCTAAATCAAACTTAGCTCTTCATTGAATCAGCAAAAACCAAAAGGAAAAAAAAATTAAACAGGGAGCTTTATGAAACAGAAGGAAAACATTTTGGACATGTAGAGTGAAAAGAAAGAGGAGAAACTGACCCAGATACCTGGCAGAACACCTCCGTACTGTTGGCTGGGGTTAGTGAGAGAGGAAAGAAATGACGTTTTTGGAACCATAAACCCCTAGCTTGGAAGAAACACGAAGTTTCCATCTGTTCTTCTTTTTTCCCCCCAGTTAATTTACTTAGATTTAATTCAACTTACCCGTGCATTCAGTTTTCAATGAAGGATGATTAAGCACCAGGCAGCGTATGAAGTGTGGGAGATACGATAGAGGACACAAAGGTCCTTCCTTCAAGGAACTTACTACCACGAGTAAGTTCAGGGCAGGAGGCTCAGCCCCTCCATGCCCATCTTAGCAGGGGTGTCTATTCCTTCCCACCTTCCCATCCCCATACCTATCTTTATTTTTCCAGGATATTCTATGGGGCTTACTAGCTTGAGAGACCGAGTCAGATTTCCCATTCCAGTCTACTTGACCTTAGAACTGGACTAGTATGTGATTCAAGAGGTCAGAGAATAGTCCTTTTCCTGCCTCCTGTTCTCTATGTGCTCTTGGGAAAGAAAATTCTATTCATACGTAGAAAGGAAACTGAACCCCAGAGAAGGCTTTCCTCCCCTTGCTCCCCTAACCTCTGCTCCCCTAACGCCATGGCCACTCAATGTATATCCTATATAATAAAAGGCTAATATGCAAATTGTCCCCTTGACCAGGAGTTTGACCAGCAGGCAGGCCGGCCAACTGCCCATATCCCCTCCCCCTGGCCAGGCTGGCAGGACCCTACCCATGCACAAATTCATGTACCGGGTGTTAGTGAGAGGGGAAAGAAATGACATGTTTGTGTATGTGTGTGTGTGTGTGTGTGTGTGTGTGTGTGTGTGTGTGTGTACAGATAGACAAATAGATAGATATAGATATAGATATAAATATAGATATAGATATATAGATATTAGAGGCCCAGTGCATGAATTTGTGCATGGGTGGGGTATGGCCAGCCTGGCCAGGGAAAGGGGACATGGGTGGTTGGCCAGCCTGCCTGCCTGCTGGTCTAATTCCTGGTCAAGGGGACAATTTGCATATTAGCCTTTTATTATACAGGATATACAATGAATGGCCAGATTATTATGCATTCAGAGATCATAATAATATGGCCACTAGTGAAAATGAATGTGAAATGCTTACAATAGTGCCAATTATATAAACTCTTAATAGACGTTAACTATTATTAGAACACTGTGGACCATATTTTCTTAGCGTTGATCATTATTTATTGTAATATATTTAAGTGGCTATTAGATTTACATCTGCCCCTCTCTTTCCCCCTGCCCCCCATGAGACTACAACCTCTTAGGGACTATTTTACATACTACTATATTCCCAGAATCCACCGTGGTGACCAGCATAGAATAAAAGCTTGATAAGTATTTGCTTAATGGGTTAATGAATGAATGAATTTCTCCCCAAATCCATCTCAGATTGCAGAGGAAAGAAGAATCTAAAGGCCTGCTGGAGCATCTGCTCCCAGAGGTTTTCTCAAACAAGTTCCAACAGCTGTTTGTGCTAGAGGCCACCATAAAAAGCATTCTTAAAAGTGAGAGGGGGAGATCTATGGCCCAGCTGGGATCCTGAATCTATGGTTACAGCTAGACCCAGGGGAGGGGAGGGAGGAATGCAGGAAGGTAGTTGCTGGGGCTGAAGGAAGGAAGACAGAGGCATAATTCTGAATCAGAGACAGAGCGAGCTACTAAAAAAGACAGTGAGGCAGAGAAAAAGGTGCTCTGTGGTTGACAGAGACAGAGAGGGAGTGGGAGAAGGAAAGGAGGAAAGACAAGTGTTTGAACTGGCAGCAAATCCCCAAATCCTTGAGGATTTTTGAGATAACGCAAGCTTCAGCCTTGGCTGGTTGATTTATGATCAGCAAGAGGTGGGCCACACTGGGGCTGAGCACAGGAGGCAGCTGTGTGGCCTGGAACTTCTTGGAGCCATGGCTGGATCTTCCCAGGAGAACAGGATAGTGAGCAGATCAGAGGGTGGAGGGATGACTGCTCTAATGGGAACTCATGGCATGGAGGACTTAGCAGGCCTTTGAATTACCCCCACTTTTAATTGGGAGCCACACAAAAAGTTTTTATTCAAAAGACCTTCCTCCCTCCCTCTCTTCCTTTCTCCCTCCTTCCATTCCTTCCTCTCTCCCTCTCTCCCTTCCTCCCTTTCTCTCTCCTTTCCTCCCTTCCTTTCTCTATTCTTCCCTCCCTCACTCTTTCCCACCTTCCCCCCTTCCTTCTTTGGTGATTTATTGCGCATTTAGAATGTACAAGGCCACCAGGGATGCAGAGATTAAATAAGACATCATTCTTAACTTTTAAAGAGCTCTCAGTGATATAGCTTAAAGGGAGAAAAGCAGAGAGCAGAGTAATAAATACAGTATAATACCTTCTATATAAACTCAATTTTTAACTTTTATTTGTTCATGATACACATATTTAACACATATGTATAGACGCAAGTATAAAATGGATTAGGCAGAAATAACCTGAATTAATGACTGAGGTGGCTGGGGGATGAGCTCAGGAGGAAATACAATCTGGAATGGAGAACCAAAGTGGTTCGATGAATTATATGTTGCATTTTCAAGAAATCTGGCAAGTCGTTTTCAAATGGTCATTTTTAGATAGTGGACACTTAGTTCCTTGGTATATACTGTTCTTTTAAAATTTCCCAGGACTAAAAAACACACACAAAACAACTCAAGAAATTGAACAATAGATGGCAATCAGTGAGACAAGTCACTTCTCTACTCTCCTTCTTCCACATTGATCCCAGAAGACAGAAGCAGCAGAGAGGAACAGAGGTAGAGCTTAACTATTCTTTCCCAAACCCCCAGTCCATCTTTTCTCCCATCCACATTTCTAGGAACACATTATCCAGGATTGAATCAACTAAGCTACTGCATCTATATATATAAAAAGCCAGCAACCAGAACGCCATAACTGGACACTATGAGGCCCTCTGCTGCCAATTAACCAGCTTGATCTGAGGATGGGACCTGCAGACAACCTCCCACGCCCGTTCCCTCTGTTCACATGCCCAATTCTGGCTATGCCCACTTATGGCTGATCACAAGCCTCGCACGTCTGTCCACATGCCCACCTCTGGCTGCTGATTAGCCACCACCCCCTTGCTCAGGTGCCCATTTCCAGATAATAGTGCGGCTATGCCCCCTTTGGCAACTGGTAACTGCACTACACACCAAGTAGCCTGCTCTGGTGTTCCCACTGAACCGTCACTGCAAGGAGCCCAAGGGGGTGGGTGTGGGGTGGGTGGGAGATAGGGCCAAGGCACAGACAGAGGGATGAATTCCCTGTGAGCCCCTGCTGTCCCCAGAACCTGGTAAAGCCCCAAAAGTAGGGACAAGCAGGTGTAAATTCCTTGAGGCTGCTGCTCTGATGAATACACACTGCCTTAAACAAACAGGAACACAGGCGCTCCCTGTTCTGGGTCCAGAATCTGAAATTAGGGTCTCTTGGTCTGAGCTTCCCCCAAGGGCTTCAGGGGATGGTCCTTCCTACCTCTTCAGCTTCTGGGGCTCCTGGCCACATCCCTTCAATCCTCATAAGGACCCTCCTCTATCCTCTAGGTACATCTCTCCCATGAACACCTGCCCCTGCCCCACTGTTGACCTGTCCACTCCTGGTGATAAGGAGCCCCTGGGCCTCTGTTCTGGCTCATCATATGCCCCTGCGTACCTGTTCAGGTGCCCACTTCTGGCTGTGCCCAATTCTAGCTGATCACAGCCCCGCCCCACATTCTGTGCCCACTTCCAGCTATAACCACTTCCGGCCAATCACAAGCCCCGATCCCTCCTGACCTCTGGCTGTGCCCATTTTGGGCTGCTCACATGCCCTGGCCCACCTGTTCAGGTGCCCCGTTCGGCTGTGCCCACTTCTGGCAGAACACATGGTCCTGCCCCCCTGTTTACATGCCCAACTCCAGCTGTGCCCACTTCTGCCTGATCACAGCTCTGCCCCCATGATCCTGTGCCCATTTCTAGCTGTAACCACTTCCATCTTATCACAGGTTCTGTTCACCTGCCCACATCCAGCTGTGCCCACTTCTGGCTGCTCACTTGCCCCTTGTTTAGGTGCCCACTTCCACCTGATCACGTGGCCCCCACATTTGGCAGCTGGTGGAGCTGCCTGTCAGCTGGGCTCAGGTGACTGAAAGGTGGCCCAAGGCTAGGGACCTCTGCTCCCCGCCTCTGAACCTCAGTGTTGGCATCTAGAATCTGGGCACGAAAACCAGTTGCTGGCTCCTGTCAACACAAGTGCTTCAGGAAGGGGAGCCTTAGGCTGGAATAATTAGGGGAAAGGCCTGAAAGGTAAGGGCGGGGCTTTGGAGTACCCTGAATCATCCTACAGCCTGGGCCTTGGCAAGCAGAGGAACCTCTGAGCCAAGTGACCTTGCACCTCCCACCAAGCAGCCTGCCCTCATGTGCCCATTGAACTGTCACTGCTGAGGAGCCCCATGGGGTTGGTGGGGGCAGGAGATAGGGCCGAGGCACAGACACAGGGAGGAATCTCCCTGTGAGCCCCTGCTCTTCCCAGAACCTAGTCAAAGCCCCAAAAGGAGGGGCAAGGATGAGTATATTCCCTGAGGTTGTAGCTCTGCTGAATATAGACTGGCCCAAACAAACAGGAACACGTGCTCTCCCCTTCTGGGGCCACAATCTGAAATCAGGGTCTCTGGGGCTGTACTCCCTCCATGGGCTTCAGGGGAGTGTCCTCCTTGCCTCTTCAGCTTCTGGGGTCTCCTGGGATAGCTCTTCAATCTTTATGTGGGCCCTCCTGCACCCTCACAGAACATCTCTAGCATAATCACATCTCCCCGCCCCCTTGTTCATGTGCCCACTTCCGGCTGATCACAAGCCTTGACCTCTCATTAACATGCCCCTTCCTGTTGCTCTCTTGCCCCTACCTCCTTGTTCAGGTGCCCACTTCCACCAGATCATGTGGCCTCATTCTCTTGTCAGCTGGTCGAGCTGCCTGTCAGTGGAGCTGAGTTGACCCAGGGGTGAGTCAAGACTAGGGACCTCTGACCCACATCTCTGAGCCTCAGTTTTGACCTTAAATGACCAAGGTCATCCACTAGCAAATTAACTGCCTGGGAGAAAAAAATTCAAAATTCTTTGAAGTCTCAGTCTCAACAACAGGGCATTCACAATGCCCATCATACCAGCAAAAGTTATTAAACATGTGAAGAAAAAAGAAAAGGAGACCATAAGCAGGAAAAATAAATTATCACAAGCCTGTTCACATGCCCACTTCCAGCTTCTCACTTGCCCCTACCCCCTTGTACACATGCCCACTTCCACCTGATCATGTGGCCCTGCCCCGTTGGCAGCTGACCCCCTCCCTTCCCCTGGCTGGCCCCGCTCCCTGGTCAAACTCCCAGACAACTCTCGGTTAAGGGGACAATTTGCATACTATGCTTTTATTATATAGGATTCCACAGGCAAATGACCCATGGTGAAACATATCAAAGCAGTGGCTGCTTTGAGTTGGGGGTGGGGGTTTACAGATGGTGTCTAGGGACAGCCCACTGTGTTTTCCTTTACTCTTTCACTCACAATATTTCTGACACAAGAAATTTGGGTTTTCCCTAAGTCGGCCAATTCTTCGATACCTGCTGAGTGTCCTACAATTCAATTAGGTTCTGACTATCTACCTGGAGTTAGTGTCAGGTGATTCCACAATTTAAGGGCTCAATCCCACAAGTCTTCCCCCACTTTAGATGCCAATTACAAGTCCTAAGTTGTCACCTGTACTTCTGAGAGAATGGCTATAAATCAAGTTCCCATGCCTCTCATCTTTGCATTCAATAATTTGCTAGAACAGCTCACAGAATTCAGGAAACACTTACGTTGACTAGTTTATTGTAATGACATGGATGAATAATCAGATGAAGGTCTGTGCCTGTGGAGTTGGGTGGGCCACCCTCCTGGCATGGATGTGTTCACCAACCAGGAAGGTCTCAGAGTCCCAAACTTTTGGGATTTTTTTTGGAGGCCTCATCACATAGGTATGATCAGGTCAGAGATAAGATTCTTAAAAATATACAAGATGAGCCTAGAACATTTTAACTTTGGTAACAAGAAGACTACCAACAACTGCTAAAGATGTCAAAAAGAACTCAGTAATCAACCTGAGCAAGAGGGTCCCATTGGCCAAAATGGAATAATCTGAGCATCAGTAAGAACAATAATTTCAATGGATTAACTTCCAACACTGAATAAACTTCAAACACTTCCAATATGTTTAAGTCCATGGGTTCATTATGGTATTAAAACAAAATAAGGCTAACTGGACACCATGGAGAATAGGAAAAAATCATCTTTTAAAAATTGAAAATTGCCGAGACCGGTTTGGCTCAGTGGATGGAGCGTCAGCCTGCGGACTGAAGGGTCCCGGGTTCGATTCCGGTTGGGGGCATGTACCTTGCTTGCGGGCACATCTCCAGTGTGGGGTGTATAGGAGGCGGCTGATTGATGTCTCTCTCTCATCGATGTTTCTGACTTTCTATCCCTCTCCCTTCCTCTCTGTGAAAAAATCAATAGAATATATTTTAAAACACACACACACACACAAAAAAAAACACTAAAAAACTAAAAATTGAAAATTGGTGAAGAAACAGAAAGAACCAAGCATTCATCATACATTCTCTATGGTAAATCCTACATTTCTTTTTGTGGAAAAACATTCTAGATAGTAACTGAAAAATATTACCACTTTGCAATTCCCAATGAATTAATTATTCTGGCAATGTGCAGCAACAGTGGTTAACATCCCAGGTAAGCCAGTCAGATATTATGAACCTTCTAGTGGAAGAACACAGTGCCATCTATGAAACAGTTGTGTTAAAAAAAAATGGAAACAATCTGATCAAGCCTTAGAGGACAGAGGGACATGTTAGGCAACATCATGGGGATGCAATCTTATTAACTTTATTTATCTATGGGATACTCTACAGGACAACTTGGTTTCTTCAACAAACAAAAGAGAGAGAGAGAGAGAGAGAGAGAGAGAGAGAGAGAGAGAGAGAGAGAAAGAGGTTATATATATTGAAGAGGTTTAAGTGCCATATCAACCAAACCAAATATGTGGATCATATTTGGATTATAACCCAAATAAAATAGAGAAAAAAAGGCTTTATGAGACCATTGGAAATATGAGCACTGACTTAAACGTTAGTAATAAGGAAACATTAATTTTTACATGTGGTAATACACTGTAGTTTTTAAAAGAAGTTTTTATTTTTAGAATACATACTGAAATTTTTATAGATGAAGTCATCATAGGGGTTCAAGTGATTTGGGGACACATCAAAGAAAATATGACCATGAGAAGCATTAATGTACAACAAGCTTTATTGGGTGATAGTTTCGTGAGGGGGATTTTCATGTCAACATCAGACTGTCCAGAGCTTAGTGCAGGGAGGGGGCAAGAACATAGGAGAGGGGGGATCACAGAGGGGCCATAGGTGTCTAGATGTCATCTGTCGCTCATCCTTAGGGTGGAAAATCGCTGGGTCGGAGAACTCAGAAGGGCAGCTTGGGGTCTCATAATCACAGGCTCCACCTCGTCAATGGTCAGCAGATGCTGGGTGAGGTTTCCAGGGCATGCAAAGCAGACAGGCTCCAAATGGCTAAAAAATCTGCTTATTTGGGATTTTTTTTTTAAACAAATGGATGTTTAAAAAATTTGAGTTTGGCATCTATGGGCTTTTAACCTAATGGGTTTAGCCTGCAATGAATAAACAATCTAGGAGCCAATACACAGAGGCCATTTTTGGCTCATTTATAGCAATATATATCAATGTGTGACTTCTGAGAGTCCCTAAGTATTCGGGGAGGGGGAAGCGGGTGATGGAACAAGATTGGCCATGAGTTGCTAATTGTTCAGGCTGGATGGTAGGTGCATGCAAGTTCATTAATACTCATTATACTTTTATATGGATTTGAGGTGTTCTCTTGTGAAAGATGAAAGAGTCACAATCTAGGTCTGAAAACCCTTCCTAAGGGGCTTGGCTTTTCTAGAGATTTCTACATTTCAGGGATCTGGGAGAATATCTTGTGTTACTAGTCCCTTGACAAGGACTCAGAGGGAGACCAGGGAGAATGGAAAGGATTGTTACAAACAAGGGACCAGGTAGCAGTGAGATTTTGGTGGCCCGGAGGGAGACACAGCAAGGTGAGAATCCCCTCCTTCACCCCCCACCACCAAGGCCAACTTTTCTTTTATTATTCTGCTCAAGGGCCAGGGCCAGGCAAGAGCACCATACAAAACCATTCCTTCTAAGTAATCTGGGGGGAGGAAGTAGGTGAGAGTCGTGAAACAAGATTGACCACAAATTGCTAATTGTTGGGATTGAGTTGTGGGCACGTGAGGATTCATCAATACTCCTTGTATGTTTATGTAGGCTCAGTGCCAGCAATCCACTGGCCAGGTGACCTTGGGCAGATCCCATCTGCGCTCTGGGCCACCATTTCCTCCTCAGGGGTCTAACCTCCTCAGTTACAGAAGAGACAGAACTAGATGCTGAGCAGTCCAGGGTAAAGGCTTGCCCAAGGTCACACATTTTATAGGCACGGTTTTCAGCGAGAGATCACTGAGCAGTAAATTTCCGGCAAAGAGGGGAGGAGAAACAAACAGAGAAGTTGCCAGATGTATTCCCAGCTGGATGCAGAGGAAGAGGTGGAGGCATGGGCATCGTTTAGAGAAACACTTCGGTGCAACAGTGTGATAGAAATCCCCCCTTCGCTGCCAGGCTACCCAAGCCTGACTCTTGACTCATCAGTGAGTAATGATGCAGAGCCCCCCAGGCAGACACTCAGACTTGGACTTGAGAGTTCAGGCCTTTGATTTGTTGTGTTAACACTAACAGAATCCCTGCAGGTCCTTCACTTCAAAGGCCGGAGGATTGGAGAGCTGAGGGCCTGTAGCTACTGCACAGAGAGAACAACAGCGGAAGGGTGTTTTGCCACAGGCACCAAGATGAACTGCTTTGGCTTCACGGTTAAGGCTTCAGGCTGTGGATTCAAATCAGAGTTTCACCCCCGTCTAAGCTGTATTACCTTTGGCAAGTTTCTTAAACGTTTAGAGCCTCCTCATCTTAAAACAAGGTTACTCCAAGTGCCCTGGTGAGGATTAAAAGAGCTAATAATGAATGCAAGACACTTTCTCCATGTTTTCTGTTTATAAAAAAGGTAAAGAAGCCCTAGTTTCTGCTTGCAAGGAATTTATAATCTAGTAGGCAAGACGAAGCCAGGGATAAAAATGACAGTATTGGAAGGCATAAAAATGCTAATGTCTTGGTGGTGGAAAAGATTGTGTCACGTGAGTACTGAAGAAATCATGGCTGCAGCCAAAAATGGGACAGCGTGTGAGGTGGTGACATTTGAGCAGGACTGAGGATGGGTCAAGCCTGATGGCAAGAGTAAGAGAGAATAAGAGCTCGAGGAGACTTCCTGGCAGAGGGAGGCGGGGGTGTGTATGGACAAGTTCAAGAACCCCATTTGACTGAAGAGTAAGGTTCGGGTGAGAGGTGTGGGCAGTAAAGCTGAGAAGAGGCTGGGGCTGGCTTCTGGATTGGACTCTTTTGGGTGTAAGAAGCCAACAGACACTTGAGCTGACTTTGAGTTATTTTAAGAAATGCAGAAAAACCCAGGGGAAAGAGGGAATAGGTATTTTAGGGGTGTTGGGGTTTGTGGAGGCTGGGTGGTTGGCTCCTGGGTACCACTGGGTACTGGGCAGGGGCCCAGGTGCTGGGAACAAGGTTCCTTCTCTTATGGGCAAATAATAAACATGGGAACAAGGGAATAAGATAATTTCAAGTGATGTGTGTTGTGAAGACAATAAAAAAGCCAGGTAATGGCATCATGACTGGCAGGAGCAAGGGGATCTCCATTGGAGGGAGGTGGAGAGTAAATTGGAGAGGAGCTCTCTGAGCTGAGACCAGAGTGGTGGAAAAGCTAGTTAGCAAAGCTAGGGGGAGGACTGCTAGCAGAGGAAGTTGGGAGGGTAGAGGTTGAGGCTGGAATGAATGATCATGGACTAGCAGAGAGAAGGCCAGAGGGAGCCAGTGGGACAGGGCCAGATCATGAATGCGATAGCCTTAAATAGGCTGTGATAAGTGGTTTGGAATTTATTCTGAGTGATGGGAAGAGATTTCAGTGTTCTGAGAAGTGACAAGAACTATTGGGCATGGTTGCAAGCCAGCTCCAGCTGCTGTGTAGGCTTGGATTGTCGGGGGGAGCCGGGAAGCCGGAAGGCGAGCTAGGAAGCTGTCCCGGTGTCTGTGGGTGGGATGGTGTGTTCTGGATCCATGAGGCTCTGGGGGGCCTTGGCAAGGGGGAGTCTGTTCACCTTCTCAACAGGCACCTGATAAATAACTCATGGCGCATCCATGAAACAGAGTACAGACCAGAGTGCCTTGCCAGGGAAAGACATCCCCAACATGCTGTTTGAGAGACAACTGTGCAGATATGTCATGAGCCCAGCCATGTCTAATTAAACACTCATTCCTGTATCAGTTTACTTACATATGGAGGGAGATCTGGGAAGATGCTCACTAGGCTGTCCTCAGTGACTTTTCTGAGAAGCAAGGTTTTTGTTTTATTTTTGCTTTTTTTACTTTGTGCTTTGAACTTTGCGGAGTTAAATTTTTTCAGTGAGTATGTGTCATTTACATGAAAGTCTAGAAACTTTTGTAAAAAAAAAAGTGGTGTTGGGGGAGGCAAAGAAGGGAGGAAGGGAGGGAGGGAGAAAATAAAAGACGAACCCCCTCTGTGTCCCTAATCCTGCCCCGCACACCCACACACCGTCCCCAGCACAGGAACATGAAAAGCAGCTGGACCAACTCCAGATGTGTATCTTCCAAGGACATTATCAGAGGCCTGGAGAATTCCTCTCGGAGAGGATGGTTAATGAAAGGTAGTTAATCCTGCTGCAATGTGGCTCAGGCTCCCAGAGCAAAGATCCTTAGCTCCTTGAGAGGCCAGCTTTACTTTAAGAGGAAGGAAGCAGAGATGGTACCTTTGAAGGCCCTCCCCCTCCCCACACACACATCACACACACACACACACACACACACACACACACACACACACACACATACACTGAAGCTGCCAACCTGCCTTTAACCACCTGCAAAGAGTTGCTAAGGCATCCACGGACCAGAGGGAAGTGTCTGAGGGGAAATGAGTCAGAGTGTAGGGAGGGCAGGAAAGACACCTGCAGTCTCTAGACACAGGCTCAGCTGGGTGTGTTTATGATCTCTTAATCTTCTCAGAGGAAGAACTCAGGCAATGGGATGGATCGGGACAGGGGAAAAAGGGGAGAAGGAAGAGGAGGCATGTTCATTGCGGAGCTTAGTGAGTGACTCCTAGGTACCAGTTATTGTTCCTTGACGTCCAAGGTCACAAGCTCCTGGCCCTCCAGGTGTGTTTGGTTTGACCCACAGTGTTTTAAAAACAAAATTAGTTGCTAAGTTCTAAAAGACTGGGAGTTTTTACATAAAATCGTAATTTCTAGTTTTTGTTGGAAAACTGGTGAAATGCCATTCCCCCCTGGGCCTGCCTTCCCATGGGGAATAACCAGAGAAAGCTGAATCTGAATGGCAACTTCCCCTTCAGGATTGTGCTCCCCTGCTGGCCTCCATGTAATGGTCACTCATCTCTATTACTTCCTTGGGTCATGTGGGCATATGCCTTTGCTACCCTGGCATTGAGTAGCTCCTTCACTTCTTACACAAAGCAATGATGCAAAAGCTATGGACTAGAAGATAAAGGCTCAGCAAGGTTAGGGGGACTTACCCAAGATCACAGCTTTCAGCGGCAGAGTCAGAATTTGAACTGATGACCTCAGAACCTATGACCTTGGCAGGTGGCAAAATCATAGAAACAGGAATGAGTAGTAAATCATCTCCCCAGCTGCTGGCCACCGCCTATTTAAGATTCCTTTTTCCAGAATGAACTGGTGCTCCCGCTTAGAGCAGTACTGAGCTCCAGATGATGGCCTGCTGGCCCCTGGAGTACAAAGGGATGAAGTCACAGCAGCAGGGGACTACGAAGGTTGTCCACCTGTGAAGTAGAGAGTGTGCGGGGGGGGGGGAGGAGGGGTCCTAAATGTCCACCACGCCTTCTGCCGCCTGAGGACCCCCCCGATCACAGGGGGGGGCCCATAGCCTGAGTGGGCGGGGCACTGGACTCCATCCTCATTTCCATATTGGGACCAGAGCCTCTTGCCTTTTTAGCTTTCCTATGTCGGTGTTCCACCTAAAACCTCCGTTGGGCAAAAGGGGATTTTGCTGCTCCAAATAATTTTTTAAAATTTGACATTTTGAGTTTGTGTCAAAAAGCCATAGGTATATATTTTGTGTGTGGCTCCGAAGCTATCACCAGGAACTGTCAAATGAGTCCTGTGGGCTGTGGCCAGCCTCTTATCTTCAGCTTTCAGACGGGTCTCCTCCCACAGCTTCTACCGGGGAGCCGGCCCTCCCAGGACTCCCTCCAGCAGGGCCCAGAATTTGTTTGTGTGGATTTGCATAAAAGGCTTCACTGAATGAGATCCACTGAATGCAGGTGATAGTCACAGAGCCCCCAGGGCAATGATTTTGTCCTTGAATTTCATTTTCTCTAGAGAAGCAAAGACCTCACTTTGGCTTTTTCCCTTCCCTACACCTGCACTCCCTTTTTCCCCCTGTTCCTACACATCACACACATACATGCACATGTACACTCACATATATGCACATGCACATTCACATACATGCACATGCATGGGCACTCAGCAAACTTTAAGTCCATGAATATGTGACTGTGTTCTTTCTATCACAGATGGATCTCAGAGCAGGACTCTGGCCCACTGTACGATCTGACTGAAGTGCAAAAGAAAAGCTCCCGCCACATGTGCCTGAGAAGCAGCTGTCATTGGTTGGGTATGGCGGTGTGGCCTCCGAAGAGACATTTCTGAGACCCTGCCCTGTGTCACTGAGCCAGCAATCAGGGACCAAGGCCCAGAGGTCTGTCCTGGAATCTCTGGGAATCCGAAGGCCAGCTGCTTGGGAAATCCTCCCTCTATAGGTTGCATCTAGAGTCTTGACAAAGACCTTCAGAGAGTGTTAGGCAGATAGTGTCACCCAATAGAAAGAAGTGTAGCATCATCATAGGGAATGGGATGGAAGCTTTGAATGGATTCTCCCAACTGACAGCATAACATGGGGATATCTACCACTCAATCAGACCCAGACCTGCTAACACACCTAGATGGCTGTGACCCTGGGCCCTGAGAATGGCATGGATGGGCATCCCACCTTTCCCACCTGCCACCCACTTCCTGGCTGAACCTGGCATTTAGGGGGAGCTGCACAGACTCCCTGCTGGTTAAGGTTCCAAATCCACTTTGGTCTTCTAGGCTTGGTCCCTCCTCAAGCCCATCTTCTTCCGTATCATCTTACCCCTACCCCTAATCAGCCCAGTTTGTTCACCTCTTCCGAGCTCCCTACCTTCTCTGTCTCAGGTGTCTCCCCACCCCCACCTTCCTCAGGCATTACACAACTTATGGCCTGTTCACTTCCCTGGAGACCCCTTCCCAAGTACAGTGGTACCTCGAGTGCCCTAACATACGAGATTTTTTAGATACGAGCCATCGAGCGAGCGATTTTTGCTTTGAAATACGAGCAACATTTGAGATAGGAGTCATCGCGGGGATCGGCCGGCTGCACACGACCCACCAGTTTACCGCGACTTGAGCGTCTCATAGTTTCCCACGCCTCAAGGTTACGGAACGAATTAAACTCATATCTCGAGGTACCACTGTAATATTATCCACAATAATAACTGACATTTATTAAGCATCTGTTATATCCTAGGTACTGTTATTAATTTCATTACTTCTCACAAAAACTTCATGAAACAAGTCTTACTATTAATACACTTCGTAGATGAGAAAACCAGGACCGATGAGGTAAAACAATTGACTTAGGGTCAAATGACTTGTTGGAAAGCCAGGCTTCACTTTCATGTCTGTCTTGTGTATTTCACAGACCTTAACTCTACCTGGCACTATCCTATATAATAAAGAGCTAATATGCAAATTAGACCTGGTGGCAGAACAACCTTCCATAATGACCAGTGGGTGGGGGGTGGGGCCAGTGAGCTTGTGCCACCAGGCCAGTCATGGCAGTCCAGGCACCGCTCCTTCCACAGAGATGGCAGAGGTGGCGTGGTGAGGGTCCTATCCTGGTCCCAGTGCCTCGCCTTCTGCAGAGTGGGAGGAGAGGGGTCCTGGACTGTGAGAGGGAGCAGACTGGGCTGAGGGACCCACCCCCCCAGTGCATGAATTTTGTGCACTGGGCCTCTAGTATTACATGTTTATTGATTTTTATGTCATTAATCTAGAATGTGGTCTTCCTGAGGGCAGGGATGACTTAGTCACCACTTCCTATATCAGTACCTGGCACATAATTGATGCTTTATACATATTTGTTAAGTGAATAATTGAATTGATAGTAAAGTCCACACTCTATTTCAGAAATGGTTAATTTTCAAAGCAGCAATGCACATGGTTAAAATAATCAGAAGTATGAGAAGGCACAGTTAAATGCAAATTTCTTTCCTGGACATTTGGTTCCCTTCCTCTACCATTACAGGCTCTTACAGACCCATTCTAGAGATATTCAGATATTCCATGCATGTGTGGGCTTGTACAAGCATGTGTGCAACGTGTGTGTGTGTGTGTGTGTACACATGCATGGCATCACACCATAGAAACCATTCTGCAACTTGATTTTCCACTTACTATGTCTTGGAAATGTTCAAATCAGTATATATCTGCACACACACAAATCGCTGTGCTACTGACCACTGTGCTTCTTGAGTTCTGTGGCTTCCAGAGAAGTCCCTGGGACTGTTCAAGGCTGGCATCTTGATTTAGAATCTTAGAGTGGGAAGGGACCTCCGATATGCTCTGGTTTAACCTCCTCATGTTACAAATGGGGAAACTGAGGTTCAGAGGATGGGAGTGCTGGGGTAACAACAGATCAGGGGCAAGAACTGGTTCTGGAATCCTTGGCCAGGCTACTGCTCCCCTCCATTTGGCAAGCCCAAGAGAAATCAGCCAGTTCCCAACAGAGAGAGCCTGGTCAGGCTCTGTAGAGGACAGTGTCTCCCGGGCAGACTGGGGTGAGAGTGATTATGTAGACCGTTTGGTAATCAGAAAAGAGTGCTCGAGCCCTTTAAATGCCTTTAAATACCGGCTGTTTCATTGGGTCTCAGAAGACTGAATTAGCATCGATTGTCAGCACGGAGCTAGTAGATAAAAGATCCACACCAGAAGGGAGCAGCCTGCAAGGATGAGCCAAAGCACTTCTCAGTGCTTCCTCTGCTGCACCTGGGGCTTCTGGGACTTCTGAGCCATCGGCAGCTCCCAGGAGTCTGTGCCTTTCCCTCTGGTCCACAAAAGTATGGGGAGTGGGGACGGGGGGAAGTTGTGCCTCTCCCTCTGGTCCACAAAAGTATGTGGGGGAGAGGAGTTATGAGAACAAATCAAGAAGCAAAACAGGGGGGAGCAACAATCAGGGCAAGGCATATCTGTTGGGATGAATGCTGCTATCTGCATGTGACTTGTCCCAGTACCTTCCAACCACATCCCTCACGTTACTCCCCCCCTCTCCACGTACACGTGCACACCTGTGTGTACACACACACACACACACACACACACACACACACACACTGTAAGCTCCACACATCTTCTTTGCTGTGGTTCCCAGGGCCTAGTGCAATCCCTGACATGGTAGGTGCTCAATACGTACTTGTTGAAGGAATCAGTACTTGCACACACATATTATTCCTCTACACCAGTATGTCAAACTCAAAGGCTAACACGGGCCAAACAAACAAGGTTTAAGTTCATGTGGGCCACAAAAAACACAAGCTTCAATTTTCATAGAAACATAGGTTTATTGTTAAAAGTATAGTATAAAATAGAACAAGAACAATGATAAAATTAATGTTTTCTTACATATCGTCATATTGGCTGGGCCACAGAAATATTCATTTGGACCACATGTGGCCCGTGGGCCGTGAGTTTGACATGCTTGCTCTACACAGAAACACAGCCTCAGTCTTATCCCTGGATTGTCTCAGCCTTGGCCCTCTGATCAGATTGCAGGGTACAGCCTATACCACATCCAGACAGAGAAACCTTACAGGGCCAGACGTAGATGCCCATTTCCGCTGCTCTCTCTTTCCCACTGGCTACAAAGCAGCTGTCGGTTTTCCAGCCCTCACTCTGAAGTCTCCTCTGTCCATCACTCTAGCTATTCTCTGACCTCCAAGACTGGGCATTTTCTGCCTTTCTGCATCTTGGCCTAACATCCTTCCCGTCTTCCTCATTTGCAAATGGTTAGATATCTGAGGTTCAGCGTGGCACTCCCCAGGTATCCTCTCTGATGCCTCCTGCACCATAAGGGGATCCTCCTCCTGTTCCTGTAGCTCTATACACCCCCCACCCCATCACTCTGTGTTGTTATTGCCTGTTTAACTTCCTGTATTCCCCTACTTTCCATGACTGAATGTAAGTTGCTAGAGACCAAGACCCGTTCAAAGCTGCTGGCACAGAGCAGAGCTCCTGACACCTCGTGAGTGAATGGTCTGCTGTGTAAGCTGACTTTACCCTCTGCCAGGACCCAGAGTCCTGCTTTCTGCAGTCCTGCAAGCCTGCTAGTAATCCCTTCCTGATTACTGCTGAGCCAAACTCCTGCACTGGCCCTTCCTCCCCAGGCCAGGCCAGTTTCCACTAACCTGGGGCCATTCTTCCTTACCTGCTCAGAAAGAATTCTCAAGCTGTTGGGAGAAAATAGGAATGTCTTCCAGAAAGACACTTTAAGATCATGTAGTCCAGACCTGGGGGACTGCCCAAGGGCTCACTGTTTAGGGCAGTGGTTAGCAAACTGTTTGGGTCTTGGTCTCAAACAGCAACTTAAACTCAGACATGGGAAGTAGGGGAAGACAGGTAGTTAAACAGGCCATTAGAACACAGAGTGATGGGGTGGGGAGTGTACTGAGCTATAGGAACAGGAGGAGGGTCCCATCATGGTGCAGGAGGGGCCACATGTGGCTCGAGAGCCGTGGTTTGCCACTCTGTTGATTAATGAATTTGCCAACCACTGGTTTAGGGTAAGAACAGGAACAAAACCCATGATTCCCAATTCGACATGCAAAATCATTTCTCTACGTTTACTCCACAGTATATACAAAGCTAAACTATGAGGCTAATTTACATGGGATTTTGCAATTATAAAAATCAAGCCCTAGCTGGTTTGGCTCACTGGGTAGAGCGCCAACCCACAAACTGAAGGCTCTTGGGTTCTATTCAGGTCCAGGGCACATGCCTGGGGTGTGGGCTTGATCCTCAGTAGGGGGCTTGTAGAAGGCAGCCAATCAATGATTCTCTCTCATCATTGATGTTTCTATCACTCTCTTCCTCTCTGAAATCAATAAAAATATATTTAAAAAACAACACAAGACTACAACTTGGATTTAAGGTTTCATATGTCATTGATGTTTGTCTCCTGCCCTGTGCAGTGGTGGAAGGCAGGATAGAAAGTATGGTAGGATTTAAGCATTCTCGCTCTGGCCTCGGCACTGCCACTGATGGGCAAGCCATTTCCCCATTGCTCTTCGTAGAGAACAGTGAAATTTCCCTGTAGCATTAGAGAAGAGTAGTAGCAGGTAAGGCTGGAAAGAAAGGGGAGAGCCCAATCAGGAGAACTGGGAATGTCCCAGTTAACAAAACTTTATTTGGAAGGCAGTGGGAGCCTCCGGGTCTTTGAGCAGGAAATGACTTGCTCAGCCACAGCCAAACCCCTGGCGACACCCGGCTAATAAATCTGTGTAGAGAAGCGATCATTTCATTGAAGCCGTAACTTCCCCCACCTGCTGCAGAGGCTAATGTCCCGACATCTTTTCTTCTCAGGTAACAGCCATCTCCCCTAAGGACTCTCATTTCACAAGCTTAGGTTTCCCGAGGGAGAGATTTGAGCAAAGCAGAAAGATCCCCCACGTCAGTCATTAGTGGGGTTGTTGGAACCTCAGCGGACAGCTTGAATGAATAAACCAGCCTTGAGAGGTCAGTCTTTGCCAGACCCCGTGCCTTCCAGGAGGGGACAGTGAGTGGAGCAGGACCATTCTTTACCCAGCCCTGAAAGCACAATAAAAGCACTGTTCCTGCAGGAGGGCTCAGGCCAAGGTTGTATCACCATTGATGCTTCTGCCAGCATGGGCTGACATCAGGAAAAACTGGGCATGCTAAAGGTAGTCTGCTGCTAATGGGCTGCGTGTCCTTGGAAAAGACTTCATCTCTCTGGGCTTCCATATCTCAGACCACTGAAGGAGCCAAAAATTTGGAAGATAGTGTAAAGAGTCTCTGGGACCACCTCAAGTGTACCAACATCTGAATTATGGGGGTGCCAGAAGAGAGAGAGCAAGATACTGAAAACCTTTTGAAGAAATAATGATAGAAAACTTACTCCACCTGTGAAAGAAATAAACTTACAAGTCCAGGAAGTGCACAGAACCCTAAACAAAAGGAATCCAAAGAGGACCACACCAAGACACATCATAATTAAAATGCCAAGAGCAAAAGACAAAGAGAGGATATTAAAAGCAGCAAGAGAAAAACAGTTAATTACCTACAAGGAAGCACCCATACGATTGTCAGCTGATTTCTCAACAGAAACTATGGAGGCCAGACAGGAGTGGCAAGAAATATTCAAAGTGATGAATAGCAAGAACCTACAACCAAGATTACCCAGCAAAGCTATCATTCAGAATTGAAGGTCAGATAAAGAGCTTCACAGATAAGAAAAAGCTAAAGGAGTTCATCTCCACCAAACCAGTATTATATGAAACTAGGGGCCTGGTGCACAAAATTCGTGCACTGGGGGTCGGGGGTCCCTCAGTCCAACCTGCCTGCTCTCACATACTTGGAGCCCTCAGGGGATGTCTTACTGATGGCTTAGGCCCGCTCTCCCCAGGAGTGAGCCTAAGCCACAGTCTGGCCTCCCTTTGTGGGAGCAACGGGGCTGATCAGGGGAAGGCACCAACCCCATCATCCCACTGCTGCAGCCACTGCCAGTCACCACAGCCATCAAAGTGGTTTCATCAACACAGACTCCAGGCCCTTCACCATGAAAAAATGACAACTTTCTTAGGCATTTTCAAGATGTGTTTTTCATAGTATCTGACATTTCTTTCTTTCTTTTCTTTTTTTTAATCCTCACCTGAGGATATATTTCCATTGACTTTTAGAAAATGTGAAAGAGAAAGAGAAAAACAGAGAGAAACATCAAAGTGTGAGGAACACTTGGATTGGTTGCCTCCTGCATGAGCCCTGCCCTGGGCCCTGGCCAGGGAGGAGCCTGTAACCTAGGTACATGCCCTTAAACAGAATTGAACCCAGACCCTGCAGTGGGCAGGCCAAGGCATTATCCACTGAGCCAAACCTGCTAGGGCAGGATATGACATTTCTTAGCCTTCCAGCAGTGGACCCTTGTTTTTTTCTCCAGAAGTGTGGTAGAAAAACCCTAGATCACCTTTTTGGATTCTTATTACCCAAGTTACTAAGAATATTAGCAGTGCCATACAGGGAGCTTAGCCAATGAGCACTCAGAAAAGGTGTTTCCTCTGTAGTTCACACTGATTGCCAATAGCCTCTGAGCACTGGCTCTGCCCTTGCCATGCCTGCGCAGGCCGAAAGCCTCTGGCTGACGCTTCAGCCTGGGCAGCAGACCCCCAGCTTCCTCTGATTGCTGGCTCTGCCCCTGCCCAGGCCTGCCCAGTCCAAAAGCCTCTGGCTGACAGTGGACCCCCAGCTCCCACCGATCACCGGCTCCTCCCTGCCCAAGCCCAAAGCCTCTGGGCAGGGGACCCCCAGCTCTCTCTGATCACCAGCTCTGCCCCTGCCCCCTCCCTTCACAGGCTGCTCAAGGCCCACGCGGGGCCTACCTCAGAGTGACCTGGGTGCCAGGATGTTCCCAGGACCCAGGCACTGGGTGCCTATGTATGCAAATTAACTGCCATCTTTGATGGATTAATTTGCATACTCACTCTGATTGGCTTTGGGTGTAGCAGAGGTATGGTCAATTTACACGTTTGTCTATTATTAAGATGCTGAAAAGTATTCTTTAAGAAGAGGAAAAAGAAGAAAAAGGTAAAGATAAAAATTATGAACAACAAATACATGTCTATCAACAAGTGAATCTAAAAATCAAGTGAATTAAAAATCTGATGAACAGAATAAACTGGTGAATATAATAGAATCAGGGGCATAGAAAGGGAGTGGACTGATAATTCTCAGGAAAGGAGTGAGGGGGGAGTGCAGGAAGGACTGGACAAAAGTCATACACCTATAGATGAGGATAATGAGGGTGGAGGTAAGGGCAGAGGGTGGAGTGGGAAACAGGTAGAAGGGAGATATGGGTGGGGGGAGAAGAACAATTGTAATAATCTAAGCAATAAAGATTTATTAAATTAAAAAAAGAATGATTCTGAAGCTACATTCACAAATTAGGATAGCATTTTTATCAGGGTCTCCAGAAGAGGGTGTGCAGACTCATATATTAGTTTTTTCTTGCTGTTGTAAGAAATTACTTAATTTGGCCTAAAACAACACAAATTTATTCTCTGAGGTTGTGGAGGTCAGATGCTCGAAGCCAGTTTCACTGGGCTGATGTCAAAGACTGGGCAGGGCTGGTTCCTTCTGGAGATCCTGAGGAGAGAATCCCTTTCCCTTTTGCCGTGTGAAGTAGCACAGTCACAGGCCCTGGGGATTAGGACGTGGAGGTCTTTGGGAGCCCATTACTCACCTGACATATGTATGACACCAATTTGCAATCCCTGAAATCAGCCGAGAATTAGAGCTGGAGGAATAATTCTAAGTTAGTGTGAGGCCTGATGTATGAGGTCTCATGGAGAAAAAGGCTGCACGTGGCATTTTCTCTGTTCCAAGAACCATGCCAGCCTCATGGAAATTCCACAGCCCACTGCCTTCTCCTGACACTGTATCATTTACAATGCTCCCAAAGCTAGTACAGTGACTCATTATTATTAGTTAATGAAGCATCTAAGGCCTAAACCCAGAGTCAGCAGCTGGGATAAAGGGTAAAGGCAGAGCTGGACTGTAGCTGGGATGTAGACCAGGGGAGACAGAGGCCATGCTGTTCTCGCGCACTCATTTCACAGACATTTACTGAGCACTTAGTGTGTTCCAAGGACTATGGATACAGCAGGAATAAGAGCCACGTGGGTGGTCCTGATCCCAAAGAATTCACAGGCACGTGGGAGAGACAGACGTGTGTGATTATGCCAAGACACCCATGAAAAATGCTCCAAAGGGGCAGGGGTTGGAGAGCATAGAGGACAGTCTCTGCCTCGAGAATCCAGGAAGTCTTCCCAGAGGAGGGGGCAGTTGACTGGAGTCTTAAAGAATGACTAGACACTCTGAAGCTGGAAAAGGGAAGGGAAAGAGACTTTGGCAGAAGCAACTGGTGCTAAGGGGAAGAGTGTAAAGTCTTGATATCACGCCTCACAGCAACCTGAGTGAAATGCAGAGATAGTTTGGCAGGAGAAAAAGAGAATTGATGGAGGTGACATTTGGCTGGTAATGGGAACATGGGCAGACACTGTGGGGGAGTCTGTCTTTGGGAATAAAGAGCCA
Organism: Lasiurus cinereus; assembly: GCA_011751065.1. NCBI lineage: Eukaryota > Metazoa > Chordata > Mammalia > Chiroptera > Vespertilionidae > Lasiurus > Lasiurus cinereus. The sequence goes on from JAAGEH010000434.1 coordinate 13,681,957, forward strand.
AACCAAATCTCTCTCTGAATAAATTTGGGGGCTTACAAGGGAAGGTCAAATGCTGAAGTGACAGACAGGTTCAGATTTCAGCTCTACCACTTAAAAGCTGATTAATCCAATGGGCCTCAGTTTCTTCATCTATAAAATGAGAAAAGTCATAACCAGCTGTAGGGATGGCTGTACAGTGAGGGCCTTGTCTATCTCTTTTCCTACGGTATAAGCAGCATCTGGCACACATTTGTAAATCAAATAATGTCTGGGAAAAAATGCTTGGCAGGGTATCTGAAGAATAAGAAACGTTTAGTACATTAAATGATTAATCAATTTCAAAGGGGAAATTCTGTGATCATCAGGCCCAGTCCCCTTGTATCACTGGGTATCTCTAATGTTTCTGATAAGTGGTCACCTCCTATGGGGTCATGGGAGCCTATAACCAAGGGAAAGAGCCCTGAATCTGGAGTGGAGAAGGGGATTTGGTTCCAGTCTTGACTATCACTCATGAACTGTGATTCTGGGGACACTCACATCCTGGTCCAGATCCTGTGGCTTCCTTCAGCCTCATCCCAACTCAGCTCTGTGTCATTCTCAAACAAGGTCCCTGAAGGCTGAGGAAGGTCACCAGGCCATCTCGGCTTCTTGATGAGCCTTTTCCTTCCTCTCAATTGGCAACAAAACAGAACCTCCAAAACTTCCCAGGGGTCATGCACCATAGAAACAGGGTAGTCTCTGGAGCTGGGCCGCCACTCACGAGCTGTGTGACCTGGGACAAGTTTGACCTCTGACCATATTTCATTTATCTGGGTGTGGTAGCTAGTGTAACGTTAGGAACCTCACATCTTGATCCTTTGGTTTCTTCATGGGTGTAGTGAGGGATGATTATCAGAGCTGACCTAACCAGATTCCCACCCCAAGATGGGATTTTACCTCAGGCTCTCTGATGAGTCCCATCTCTGCAGAGGCTCCTGATTCAGCGTTTGGGACTGGTTTTTCCATCCGGTCTAAGGGTAGAACCCTGTATCCTTCCCTCTTATCCTCCCTGCTCTCCCCCCCACGCTTACACACATTCATTCTTACAATGGGTTAACCCCTTCACTAGCTGCACAATGTCAATCCTCAACCCAAATAATATAGTGGCAAAGTGTGCAGGCTCTAAGTGAACCAGCCCATGGTAGGAAGCCCAGCTCCGCTGTTTCCTAGCTGGGCAACTGGGGCAAGGTCCTCAACCCTCTATGAGCTTTGGGTTCCTCAACTGTAAAAGGGAAAATAATAGTACCTACATGGTAATGTTGTTGGTGAGGATTAGATGAAACGAGACATGCCAATATAACACTGAGCACAGGGTAAGTGCTCTTTAAATAGAAGTCATTGTTATTATTGTTATGTTATTAGTATTGTGATCTCAATCCATAGGTAAGCTCTGGAAGACAAGGTCAGCATCTATCCCTATGTCTGTCACCTGGCATGTAGTCAGTGCTCAATAAACATTTGGAGAGTCAAATAATGATCTTACTTCTTCTTGGAAGCATGGCTTATTCTCCCCAATTGAATTTCAAAAGCCCTTCTCTGGGCTCACACAGCACCCAGACATAGAATCATCACAAGAGCTTCTTATGTGCCAGGCATTGAGCACATAAGGTCTTATCCTACATGGATTTTCTTTTCTTTTTATCCTCACCTGGGGATATGTTTATTGATTTTTAGAGAGAGAGGAAGGGATAAAGAGAGAGAAGCATTGATCCATTGCCTCTCTGTATGTGCCCCAACCAGGGGTCAAACCTGCAACCTAGGCATGTCCCCTGACTGGGAATCCAACCTGAGGTGGACAGTGCTCCAACCAACTGAGCCACCCAGCCAAGACTGACATTGACTTTCTTGCCTCTGCTCCCCTCACTTGTGAATTCCTTGAAGAGAAGGACTAGCAGTTCTAACCCAGACTAAGTGCTCAGCAGGTGTTTTCTGAGAAAGTGGATAATCAAGCAGCCCACTTTACATGTGAAGAAACTGAACCCCAAAGATCTGGAAGGGAGTCCTGGTCCCCAGAGGGTCAGACCAGCACTGCCTCCATCACCATGACTCCTTGTGGGTGGATCGTAAGCTGATTTAGCCAGAGGAGGAGAGAACTGGGTGCCTCTATATCAATTCCACAGACACCTGCCCGGCATGTGGGAGGGTTACCTATGCCACTGTGATGTGCTTCTCATTAAAGCAGAGCTCCCTCACAGGTAGTCTTTGAAATGCCAATTTTAATTAAAACCCTAATCTTAATAAATGCACCACAGATTAAACCCAGCCAGAGCGGCTTCCTGCTGGGTGCACTCCTCACATGCTTTAGTAGACAGAACTGTCTCCAGCAAAAGGGCTTGTTTGGGAACATCCAGTTCAGCAGGCAGCCACACTCAGAGGAGGATCTTGACCATGGTCCCCAACATCACTGACTCCAGGCTTTCAGAGAGCACAGCTCAGAGTGGAGACAGCTGATGCCAGTTCCAGATTGGCTGCTGATATAGAGTTGCTGCTCAGCCAGATAGAATCAGAACATCATCAGCATTTGAAGGGAATGGAGGTCATTTTACAGATGGGGAAACTAAGTTCTAGAGAGAGAAATGGACAGAGACCTATTAATAGCAAGAGTTCAGTTATTACAGAAGACCAAAGAAATACCAAGCATGCTTCCTAGAGAAAGTCACAAATACCTTTAAATCTACCCCAGAATTCCAATAACACAGCAACATTACAGAGCAAACCAAAGTCCCTAATACACAAACATAGACAGAAATGTTTACTAAGTGGGCTGATTCCTCTCTTGATAGAGAGCAAATGTCTCTGAGAAAACTAACTCAACAGCACTGCTTGAGACTTTTGCAGACCATCATGGGTTCAGCCTTTAGCAAATCAAATGTTTTAACCAGATGAGCAAACAGAAAATCAAAGTAGCTTTTGCTTTCACACAAACCAGTTAATCAGCAGATAATTATGCCAAGACAGTCAAACCATGACGAGCGAGCTGTGGTTTTGCCGACCACTACCTTAGGCTGGTTACTACTGTAACTCCTAGACTCAAAGGTCGAACCTCACATGGGACATGTGAAGTTCCCCCCACCACTCCTTCCTTATGGTTTTCCTGTTTCCTTTGGGCTTTCTTCTTCTCCTTCTGGATGAAGGACTTCCTTCTCTTTACAGTGGGACCTCGAGATACAAGTGCCCTAACTTACGAGATTTTTGAGATACGAGCCGTCGAGCGAGCGATTTTTTGCTTTGAAATACGAGCAACTTTTGAGATACGAGTAATCGCGAGGATCGGCCGGCTGCACACGACCCACCGGTTTACCGCTTACAAGAGTTGCGGTCTCAGCAACATGCGGAGGTTCTCCAAGAAATTGGTTTCGAGGAGGAGCCAGAGGTGGAGGGGATCTCTACAAGTGAGATCAAGGAGATCTTAGGAATGTGGGAGAGGGCGTCACACTTCGTGGAAAAGAAACGCCCCGAAAAAGTTGCTACTGGTCGTGCATCGGAGCTGTTCAGTGAAACTTGCCTCACCCATTTCAGAAACATTCTGAAAGGGAGGAAGAGGCAAACCTCGTTGGACACGTTTTTTTTTAAATTGGCCAAAAATGCAAAGACCAGTAGCAATTAAGTTCAGTGAAGATTAGTTAAGTTACATTCAGTTTAGGGATAAAGTGTAGCATTAAGAGTGTAACGAGTAGGTAAATACATTTTATAAAACCAGTTTATTCCTTTACATTCTCTTTTATTATGTTTTTATACAATATTTGTCATTTATAAATACATTTTTCTTATTCAAAAACACGTAAGAAGAACAACTGGGGTGGCATTTTGGGGGCTGGAACGGATTAACGGCATTTCAATTGATTTCAATGGGGAAATTTGCTTTGAGATACGAGCAACTTGATATACGAGCAAGGTTATGGAACGAATTAAACTCGTATCTCGAGGTACCACTGTATTTTGTAAATGTAGACCTCTTGCTGTTCCCACTCCCTCATTGTATGGAAGTATACCTGTTGTAGCTTTTCAGGTCCATTATTCTATGGAAATATACCTTCTGCTGCTCTGCAGCCCTGTGCTTCCTCCAGGATCCCCTTAATTTCCTAAAACCTGTCTTTTCACACCCCCAAATTCCTGTTTCACTCTAAAATCACAACTGTGTGTTACTTAAGCTGTTAAATGTGTGGGACTATTGTTATGTGGCAAGAGCTGATGAATCCACTGAGCATTATCTCATTTAGCTGCTACATCCTTGGCATCTAACATGGTAGGTACTCAAAAATATTTGGCAAATAAATGACTTAATTAATTTATCAGAATAAGGTATGGCCCTTGGAATCCAACATTTGTCCAACTCCTTTTTCTTTCCTCTTCCAAATGACAAAGCTAATAGCTCACACCTCCACCTTCAGCCCATCAAACAAAGGCTGCACTTTCAAACCATGTCCTCTTCGAGGGAAGCACACACTGTTATTAGGATGATCACTGTGATCCGGCCTTGATGAAATGAGCATGCGGTTAAATAACTGTTTGCGGGGAGTAAATTATTACTGTTATCGATGTGCCATTTCCTCTACCTGGAAATGCAGTGCAGTGTGCACCAGGCGGGAGTGACCAGGGCCTGATCGATCCACAAGCACTCCAGAGATGCAGAGGGTGCCAGTGACCACTGCGGCTTGGCCTTTGGATGACACTGGCCCTCGAGGACAACCCACACCTGAACTTTCCCACACTGTCCTGGCTCTTAGGCTTGCTCAGGCCAGTCACTCAAAGCAAACTGCCACGAGGTGCGGTCTTGCCCGGGCACTTACCGCTGCTTTGTTTGTGGTCTGAACAGCAGCTGAAACTTCCCAGAGTAGAAAAGCGGGGAGCACACCCACTTTCCCTGGGAAGGCAACTGCCAGTCTCATGCTGCTCTGCCAGTCTCCACGGGGCTCTGACAGGACTCTGCAGGCGCAGGAAAGCTCTCTGAGGTTATTAGACTTTCCAAGGTTACTTGGGGAAACACAGATCACAAAGCAAGACTTCACTGGCCTCTGCATGACTGCAGGGCAGCTGATTAAGAACACCACTGACTGGCACTCTGATAAAATTCAAGTTAATGAAACATAACGAGGCCTGCTGAGAGTGTGTTGGAAGTCGCTGGGGAAAAGGTGGAGGGACTTTCTTAGAGAGCACTTGTGGCTGATACTGGAAAGGCAATGTGTGGTCAGAGGCTCAGGGCAGAGAGCTGTCCGGGCCTCCTGTCCCATACTCACTCTGTTCCTTAGTCTTTCTCTCTTCCTGATTCTCAGTTTCCTCATCTGCCTCTGATTATGGCTCAGGCTGGTCACTGTTTCCACCACCCAAGCTCACTGCCCAAAGGCTGTGCATCCAACAGGCTTGCTCCTTCCTCCCAACAACTGCGCCTAAATGAGAACTCCAATGGAAATAGGACCTACTCACAACAATAATAACAGGAGTTCCCATTTTAGGACCACTTACCATGTGTGATGTGTTAGGCTCATGACTTCAATACTTAGGACAGTCAATGAGAATGGCTCACTCTTGTGTTACAGGAAAAGTCAGAAGTTGCTCCTTGAATAAACTGAGAACCCTGATAAACTGCTGGAAAGACTAATCAAAGAAGAAAAGAGAGTAGGAACAAATAACCAATGAAAAGGGGGATATCATTACATAATATACAGAATGAAAAATATTGAAAAATGACTGTATCGAGTATTTTACAGCAATAACTGAAATAAAGTAGGTAAAATGAACATGTTTTTTTGTAAAACGCAACTTGCCCAACAGACACAAGAAGAAATAGAAAATCTGAATAAGGCTATTCATAATTCATAATTAAAATGCTCTCTCAAAAAAAATTTAGGCCCAGAGGGCTGTATAGGCAGGTTCTATCAAATGTATTATACAAACTCTCCATGAGAATAGAAAAAAAAAAGAAAATATTTCTCAACTCATGTTTTTTAGACAAAATACGTCTTAACTCATTTTATGATATATAGTCTTGATGCCAAACCCTGACAAGGATAACACAAGAAAGGAAAATTACAGACCTATCTCACTTATAAACATAAATGCAAAAACCTTAATTGAAATATTAGAAAAATGATTCCCAGCAACATATAATTAGGATTTACATGCTAACTAAATTAGGTTTGTTTCTGGATGCAAGGTTAGTATAACATTGAAAAATTAGCCTATATTATTCTTGTTAACTGAAGAAGAAAAATCAAATGATAATCCCAGTAGATACAGCAAATGCATACGATAAAGTTTAATATCTAGTCATGACATAAAACTTTTAGGAAACCTGAGATAAGAGAGAATTTACTTGATTTGATCAAAGATATCTTAAAAAAAAAAACCTGTCTGGAAACATCTTACTTTATGATGATATGCTGAGAACATGCCTTTCCAGATGTGGCATATGACAAGGATGCTTGCAATCCCCAGTTCTATTCAACTTTCTACTGAACATGTTGACCAGAGTTGTAAGATAAGAAAAAAATTAAAGGCATAGGGCTAAAAAGAACAAAATAAGTAAAGGAAAAGGACAAAAAATAAATTATATAATTCACATTTGCTATGAAAGAATTTATAAGAATTCACTGATACATCACCAATATATAAAAATCAGTATCAGGTGGGTTACAGACATAAATCTGAAACACAAAGCAACAGTTTTCAAAAGATAACAACATTTTTTCTTTGAAGAAGAAATCATTTAAAAATACCTTTAAAAGCACTTATCATAAAGGGGGAAAGTAAAAATTTGACTACACTAAAATTCAGAACCTCTGTTCATCATATGATATTATTAAAAAGTAAAAAACCGGCTTGGCTCAGTGGATAGAGCGTAGGCCTGTGGACTGAAAGGTCCCAGGTTCGATTCCCGCCAAGGGCATGTACCTTGGTTGTAGGCACATCCCCAGTAGGGGGCATGCAGGAGGCAGCTGATTGCTGTTTCTCTCTCATCGATGTTTCTAACTCTCTATCCCTCTCCTTTCCTCTCTATAAAAAAATCAATAAAATATATTTTTAAAAAAAGAAAGTAAAAAGGCAAGTCCTGCAAAGAGAAGAAATTTGCAAAATGTGTAATTGATCAAAGGGTCATATTCTGAGTATATAAAGAGCTGCTGCTGGGGCTGACCAGCGGACCCTGAGCGACAGAAGGATAGATTGCTCTGACAGTTTCCCTGTGAAAGAAAAGGCTAAGGGATGGCCCAGCTGAAGAAGCCAGGCAGCCTCGATTTCCTGTCTTGTTAGGCTTTTATTGGCATTTTTAGATGCAATCAGCAGGGTGACAATCTTGGGAGGACACATGTGTTTACATTGTCCTCTAGGCAAGGGCATCCAGGGATTAAGCATAAGGATTCCAGTAAACACCCGGGGGTCTGCACATGCACAGACTTGTTTGGGAAGGTCAAGGAATAATCAGGGGCGCCATCTTCGACACTCCCCTAAGTCTCCCCTAAGTCGGAATTGAGATAAACAGGCCACTTTCCTTTTCTCAGAATGTCCTCCTTACAACTTTCCAGCCAAATCTCTTGTGCTTCCCAACAAGCTGCTACAAATCAATAAATAACAGTCAATTCAATAGAAAAGCAGACAGGACTCTTGAACAGGAATCTCACAAAAGAAGTTATGTGAATGGCAAAGAAATATTTTAAAAGCTTCTCAACTTCATCAGTCATGATAATGCAAATTAATACACTAATGCGATGGTACCATATACTATATGTGATACTACTGTAGAACCAACAGAATGGCTAATGTTTTGTAAAAGACTCATACTATCAAGGCTTAATGAGAATATGGAGTAATAGGACCTCTCCTATGCTGCTAATGAGAGTATAAATTGGTAACAACTCCTTTAGAAAACTTCTATTGACATTCCCAGTGATCTAACGATTCCTTCCCACATATATGTCCAATAGAAATTTGTGCAAAGTTGTACCAATAAATATATATAAACAATCCAAATGCATATCAAGAGAAAACTGGATAAACAAATTATGGCATGCTCATCCAATAGAATATCACGGCAATGGAAATGAGCAAGCCACAATACAACACATGCAACAAACATGTTGAATGAAAAGAAGCTGTACGTGCTGTATGATTCTGTTTAGCTTAAGTTTCATATTAGACAAAACCACATTTTAGTGTTCAGGTAGAAACCATATTTTCCTTAGGTAGAAAAATATTTTTAAAAAACAATAAAATTATATCAGTCAGGGCCTACTCATGAAGCAGAAACACCATCACACAAGTTATTTTAACAGAAAATTTTAAAAGTCACGCATCAGGTATTCAAGACCTGAAAAAGCAAAAGCAGTTCACAGAGGCTGTAATTGTAGGAAGCAGCTGTTTTGGGGGAACAGAGAATAGAGGTTGGAATGATTAAACCGTAGAAGCTTAGAGCTGGGACTGGCACCTGTGAGCAGAGGGTGCTGGCCACTGGCAGGCGCTCATGTCTCTGAAGGGGCACCATGAGATTGTTTCTGTGAGTCCTGGAAAAACTACAGACCGGAATCAAGCTCTGCTACTGGAACAAACTGCCTTGCTGTGGTGACACTGACAAGTAGAGAAGGCAAACAGGGACAAGCAAGTCCTTTCTTACTCTCCCAGGCTCGCTACCTCCCTCCTGGCAGCATCGAAGAGGAAGCTAGCTGGTAGAGGAGGGAAGTGGCTTCAGGGTCCCAGCCTTAGCATCCTAATGTGGTGATCACAACAGTGGGCTTGAAGCAGGGAGGCAAGAGCGTGTCAATCAGCACAGATAAGATTACCAAAAGGGGAAGGCAGTGGTTATCTTAAGGAAGGAAGGAGAGGGTGTGCCTGGGAGGAACCATTTAAGGATGAAGGAGAGCTTCTGTCTAGGGTGCAGGGAATATTTTATTTCTTACTTGAGGGATAGGGGGGTCACGTAGGTGTTTGGTTTAGGACAGTGGTTGGCAAACTCCTTAGTCAACAGAGCCAAATAGCAACAGTACAATGATTGAAATTTCTCTTGAGAGCCAATTTTTTTAAACTGCAACTTCTTCTAATGCCATTTTTTTCAAAATAGACTTGCTCAGGCCATGGTATTTTATGGAAGAGCCACACTCAAGGGGCCAAAGAGCCGCATGTGGCTCTCGAGCCGCAGTTTGCCAACCACTGTTTTAGGATCATCTATCATGCTGGCACCTATGTCCTATGTACTTTGTTGTATGTGTTATTTTTCACAAGTCAAAGTGAAGTGAAAATTTTAATGGACTAGCTGGGGGAGGAGGACAGTCTTGCTGTAGACTGGAAGGTCAGAGGAAACCTCTCTGAGGAGGGGCTTTTTGAGCCCAGTTTGGATAATCAGAGGATCAGGCCAGGCCCGGAACCATGCACAACCTTTAGGCAGAGGATGATGGGTACCCTGCATCTTATGAATGCAAGTCTGGTGGCAGTGTGCAGGGAGGCCTAGAGAATGGAGAGGACCAGAGGAAGGGAGGCAGCTAGAGTGCTGCTGTGGAAATCATAGGGAGCTGGAAGAGGGAGAGGGGAGGACGGCTTTGGGGGAGGCCCTGGTAGTCAGGGGCAAAGCATCCAGGGACTAAGTCCCTTACCCATGGGAAGGCTGAGGAAATGCACCCTGCCACTCTGACTATTCCCCACCCACCCCCACTTCAGTCCCAGCCTCCTGGAAAATGTCTAAATGCTGAGAGGTGATTCTGGGACAGAGAAGCCAGCAGATGGATAGGCTCCAGAAAGAGTCCCTGAGGTTTGAAGCAAGTCCAGCCAGCTTTTCTGGAGCCAGCAGAGGCTTCCAGAAAAAACAGCAAGATCCCACGTTGTGCTGTCTCATTTCCCTCTTCCCCCTTTTCTTCCTAATTTCCTTTCTTCAGTCTTTCCTTCCTTCTCATTTCTTCCTCCCTCCCTCCCTCTCACACATTAACTTACCCACAATCAGACATAACATCATGTACCCACATGTCCACCTTTTACTAGTACATACACATTGTTCATATCTACACACATACAAACTGAAACACACAACATATGGGAGTACATGAAGAGTGAAGAGATGTGGCCAGGAGCCCCCAGAAGCTGAAGAGGCAGGAATGACCCTCTTCTGAAGCACATGGAGGGGGCATAGCTCCAGAGACACTCATTTCAGATTCTGGCCCCAGAAGGGGAAGCACGTGTTCCTGTTTGTTTGGGCCAGCTACAGCTTCAGGTCTAATTTACGCCTGCTTGCTCCACCCTTTGGGGCTTTGATCGGGTTCTGGAGACAGCAGCGGCTCACAGGGAGATTCATTCCCATGTCTGTGTCTTGGCCTTGTCTTCCCCAACCCTCCCTGTGTCCCTCCCTCCAATCCTCAGGGGCTCCTCAGCAGTGACCATGCAGTGGTCACTCCAGGGCAGGTTGTGTGGTGGGAGGTGCAGTTAACTTGGCTCAGGGACTACTCCCCTTGCTGAGACCCAGGATGTGATGGAGGGTACTCCAAAGTCCCACCCTTACTTCCCAGGCCTTTCCCCTAACGAGTCCAGCCTGGGGCCTCCCTTTCTGGGGTAACTGGGTTGAGAGGAGCCAGTAACTGCAATCAGATTTTTGCAACCAGATTCTAGGTGTCAAAGAGAGGGGGAGCAGAGGTCCCTAGCCTTGGCACACCTCCCCCTCAACTCAACCCAGCTGGCTCCACCAGCTGCCAAAGGGGCAGGGCCACATAATCAGGTGGAATTGGCATCTAATTAAGGAGGCAAGGAGAAGTGAGCAGCCAGAAATGGGCCCATGAACAGAGGGGTGGGGCTGGTGATCAGCTGGAAGTGGGCACAAGAACATGAGGCTCATGAGCATCCAGAATTGGGCAGGTGAAGAGTGGGGTGGGGACAGGTGATTATGGGAGAGATCTCCTGTGAGGATGGAGGAAGGCCCACATGAAGATGGAAGAGATGTGACGAGGAGCCCCCAGAAGTTGAAGAGGCAGGAATGACCCTCCTCTGAAGCACAAAGAGGGAGCACAGCTCCAGACATGCTGATTTCAGATTGTGGCCCCCAGAATGGGGAAAGCATGTGTTCCTGTTTGTTTAGGCCAGCCTACATCCAAGCTTTAGGCTTGGGTTCTCTCCAGCCACTCTTCATCTGCATGTACTCATTTCTTCCCACCAGGGAGGCCTGCAACAGATCCCCCACTGTCCTCATCCTTCCTATCATATGGCCGCTGAGCCTTTCATCAAGAATGACTTTGAAACCCTGCTATTGATTTTCCTGTCATTTCAGGTCATACCCTCCCACTCTCCATTTTCCTTCAAGTGGAAGTCTGAAAATCCAATTTGGGGAAAAAACATAGACTGTCCTCCACATGACTTCAGGGTTCCTCTTGGGAGAGGAGCTCTTCCAAGAAGCCATGGGGGTGAGGTGCTTGGGAGGCAGTAAGAGCGATGTCCATAAATACTCATTTCTGGTCTGAGCCGGCCTGCTCTTTCATTTGCAGCTGATGGCTGCTCCAACCATGGATTCCCAGCAGTTCCTAAAAAGGGAGAGTGGGAAACCAAATCGTTTTCTTTATTGCCAAACTGGAAGCCTACTTGTTAAAAGTAAACCAGCAGCCTATTGGGCCTCCACATCTCCTAGCTGGTGTCTTGTGGCTGCTCGCTCCTCCATCTCTTTTCTCATTGATACAATCATCAGCTGCTTTTTCTACTTTGCATGGTGGTTAGTGCATGTGCTTTGAAGTCAGATGTTCATTCATTCAATGAATGTTTATGTGGCACCTACTTTATGTTGTGTGCTGGGCCCGGCACTGCAGACAAAATGACCAGCAAAACAGATCAAGAGCCTGCCGTCTAGGACAGACTCTGCCCATCAGGAAGCTTGCTCTGCTCCATTCTAAGAACCTTGTTAGGGGTGACTGGGAGGTGTACCACCGGCAAGTCACTTCTAGAAATGTGTTTCCCGCTTTGGCAGGAGATGGAGCAGAGACTGTCATGCTGGGGTACCCTGGCTTATCATCCCAACTCTGTTCTTTCATTTTCATCATTTCTTTTCCCTCAGCTGCTTCCTCTCAAAGGTATTTTCATTTAAACAAGAGTTTGCTCCCCTGCTGATTATTTCCCAACCCCCCTCTCCCCTCCCCTCCCCTGCCCCCCCAGCTTGGATTCCATTGCAAAGGCAGCCAGAGTTGCTGGCCTGCTGGTATCTGGATGGGCTCCATGGCAACAGCCAGGTTTGAATGGTGTGAACTTCACCTTTTTCCTTTTGCAGATATTGTTCACGGAGTAGGCAATAGATACCAAATGCAGCCAGCAATTGTTCTTATCAGCCTAGTATCTCTTACCCTTCCTGTTAATAAGAGCAACCTGATTTTATATTGATAAACATCCTCCCGTTCTTGGTCTATGCACATGTTTCTGTTGAAGCTAATGCAACCTGCTCCTCAGACTCTAGGAACAGTCGATTAGTGTATCCCTGGCTGTCAGGCTGGGCACGTGATTCACAGTCCAACAAGCTTCAGATCTGAGACTTTTGTTGAAATTCTTAGAAAAATGATGCCTTCTCCCTCCCTCTCCCCACTCCCTACTCTCCCCTCTCTTCCAAAGTTGGCTAAGCTAGGAGAATGCCAGCCTTGAGCAGCTGGCAGTAATCTTACCACCCTGATGGGAGAGACTGCCTGGGAAGGGAGCTCACTCCAAAGAGAGCAAGTCCTGGACATTACATGTGTCCCTGGATCAGTAAAGGACAGTCCTTGGGTGTTTCAACTGCATAAGACCAAAATATCCTATATTTCTGTTTAACTCAGTATGAGTGTGATCTCTGTGGTTTATAACCAAACATTACTGATGTACCATTCAAGCGCTTCCAAGAAATGTCACCTCATTTCCTAGCAAGAATGGAGGTACCCCCCTATAGGCAAGGACACTAATTTCAAATCAGGAGGCCTGTCTTCAAATCTTGGGTTTGTCATTTGCTAGCTGTAGGTACCTGGCAAGCCCCTTAATATCTCTAAGCCTGGATCAAATGGCTGTTTTCTGTTACACACCTCACAGGGTTGTTGTAAAGAGTAAATGAAACCACATGTAATAGATCACTTGGTACAAACTTAACAATTGCTATTGTATAAATTAAAAAAAATCATTCCTTACTCTCTCGATGGCGAGAATAATGGCTTAATTAGTTCTTTATACCTTATTATGTCTTATATTTATTTCTGTTCTCAGTCCTTTGCAAAGCTTTAAATATGATAGACACCCATATTTTTATGGGTTCATTGGGAAAGATGATAAGGAATTTTTCCTCTCCACAGAAGAACCCTGATGACTTTCTTCCTTGTCATCCAATCATCCCAAGCAGGGAAACGGCTGATTGTTGAGATGTTAGTTTGGAGTTCGATCACCTAGCATAACTTCTTGGTCTTCACCTTTGGAACCCAGTGGGAACATAACATATTATCTTTGCTAGCAATGCAACGTGGCTCTGGGGTGGCAGCCTGATATAGCACATGGTATGTGATGAGAGATTTACATACATGATAGTGAGAAGAAAGTGTCCACTTGGCAGTAGCCTGCTTATATCTTTTCCTCCCTCTCTTGGGGCCACAAGTCAAATTTTATTAAGGAATTACTCTTGCTTCGCCTCTTGGTCTGTGTGATTTTTGATGGGTGGGATCTACTTCAGATCCAACTGTAAGCCCTCAAGTCAGGCTTGGCCAACGAAGGTACTCCATCACCGTGACCACAGGGCTTGCTTTGGAGCGAGGCACATGACTCATGTCAAGCCAATGGGTGTCAGTTCTGGGACTTTTGCTGGAACTATTAAGGAAGAGAAGCTTTCCCTGTTGGGGTTGCTAGGCTGGAAGGATGAAGCAAGGAGTTTGTGGTCTCCATCTGACAACTAAGAGGAAAAGCTGGTCAGGGATGGTGGCAATATGGAAAAAAGCCAAGACAAATGATGTATAGCTATGGCACCTTTGAGTCCTTCCAGTCAGCTCATGTCTTGAAGACCAACTTATCCTCTAGACTTTTTAGTTACTTGAGCCAATATGTTCTCCTTTATAAAAAAATTTAAGATAGTCAGAATTGGGTTTCTGTCACTGAAAAGGTCTGAAATGACCTCTCTCAGTCTCAGGTTTGTCATCTGCTAAATGGGGTTTAATGCTATGTCTCCCATGCATGTAAGGTGTCTAGCTCAATGCTGGCACATAGTGGGAGCTCCACAACTGGTAACTGTCCTTCCTTTGAGCACTGGGAGTGATGGTGCCCGCCCCCTGCTCTTTTCAAGGCAGCAAGTCCTCCTCTGTTGACCAGCTGACTGGAAATTAGTCAGAAGGCCAACCAAGAGGCTAGAAGCCTTCTTACCTTGATGCAAAAAGGATCATTTTATTCAAGTGGATAGAGGAGCGCAGTGGAATGTATATCTGTCCCTGAGCTTTCTGTTTGCCACCCGGTATGTGCCCAGTAGGCAGCCTGCTGTGTTCTCTGCACAGCAGCCAGATGATAAACCTTTGATTTTTGCTCTTGTCTGCTTCTTGGAAATAATGGTTCCATAATGAATTACATTCCCAAGAATAGCTGTAATTGTAACAATGCCGCAGAGTGGGAGCTGGCAAATCAGCCAGCCCTGTGAAATGTGCCCTGTGATTGTTCCAATCACTCTTCTTGGAATGGGTACCAAATTTATTTATTTATTTACTTATTTATTTATTTCCCACACTTTTAATGATCAGGGGGAGGGCCAGGGAGGTGAAGGAAGGATGCTTTCTGTGGGAAGTGGAAAATGAAAGCCATCTATCCAGAAGGCTTTATTCTTGGTTTGCTTGCTTTATTCCACTGTACAACTTTCCTTAAAATTTGCCTCAGGGAAATAAGATTGTTGTACCCTTTCTTCTCAAATATTATAGACTAGACGCCCAGTGCATGAAGATTCATGCAAGAATGGGCCTTCCTTCCCCTGGCTGCCTGCACCACCTTCATCTGGCCTTTCCGTCTTCGCAGGCTGCCCAGAGGCCTAAGGGGCTGGGTCAGAAGGGAACATCTGTGTTGATGCCATGGCTTTGATGCAAGCATCCCACCCTGCTCCAGGCCCTCAGCACCTCCATATGCAAATTAACCTATCAGCTTTGTTGGGTTAATTTGCATACTCACTCCTGATTGGCTGGTGGGCATCGTGAGAGTATGATCAATTTGCATCTTACTCATTTATTAGTGTAGATGCCACCTATTTGGCACTGTCAAGAAATTGACACCTCCCAGATATCTGGACTCATTTTTATGCTGTCCAAGGTGCTGATAAATGGTATTTTTACAGAATCTCAAAGAAGTTTGGTCCAGCTCAAAGATTGCCTTGTGTAATCAGGGAGATGGGTGGTTTCTTGTCCGAGGTTGGAAGAGAGGGGATGTCCCTGGCCACTCTGAGTCCTTTCCTGTCAGCATGTCTTTTTGGAAGTCCAGAGCTATCTTGGCTTTCTCTGAGATCCTGAGATCCACACAGAAGCAAATAATGAGCAGTCAAGAGTTAGGATGGTATATGTGATCCTCTAATGTTCAACTAGGCTTGTAGGTAAACATTAGAAGAATCAGTATTAATTATATTTAGCAGCTAAAATCATTCCATATTGCTATATGCCAGGCACAGTCCCAAATACTAGGTATCCATTTTCTCATTTAACCCTTACAATAAGTTGGTAAGTTAGGTACTACTATTGTCTCTATTTTTCATTTATTTATTTTTTTTAGCCAAGAAAACTGGAACTTAAAAAAAATGGCTTGACCCAAGACAAGGGATGGATTTTGACCCCAGGACCATTCTTTAAACCACCATGTTATGCTCAGTGAATGTGCTCAGGACTGGGGTCTAGAAGACCCAGGAAGGTCAGCCTCCAGTTTAATAGGTTACTTAGAGCAAGTCACTTCTCTCACCTGGGCCTTGCAATCCCCAGCTGAATTAGTGGGCTCACTGTAAGACCTCAATTGACCAGGCAAAGCCTCACTTAACCTCAATTACCACTTGGGTTAGTGGTAAGCTCCCTGCTATCAGAAGTAAGCTTGAGTCATAACTAGGGAAGAACATGCCAACAAAATCACCTTAAAGGGATTCATTCTATCATTGGATGGCAAGAGGAGTTCCCATGACCTTTACAATTCTTCCTCCTACGGGAGTCTGAGGCCAGCATGTTTTTGCACCTGCTTTCAAATCTAGAAGGCCAACTTTGTGCTCACCGGGGGCTTGATCCTGCTGATTGCAAGGTAGCTCTATGTGCCCGCTGCAATTTACTACATTGACTCAGCAGGAGGCGGGGAGGAGGCACCCATTTGCTCAGCCTTCCTCCTGAAGACCTTGCTTGGCTAAGCACAGAGACAGTGGGTGGGACGGCCAAAGATAATGGCTCAAGATATATTTGTTGCTGATGCTCCCTTTGTTTTCTGCAGGCACCAAACTTCCCCACTGAACACCGAATGCCCATTAGGGAAGCTTGTCGCTTTCTTATTTGTGGGACTTGTCTGACACAAAAGGGCAGGTACCACTTAAAATGTCAAGGCTTCAGTGCAGTTGGCAGGTACATTTCTGTGTAAAAATCCACTTTTCTGCTTTAGAGCAGGAGAATGATGTGAGGTTCTCTGGCGGCAGTTGGACATGAGGACTGCTTTCCACCAGAGGCAGAGGCTAACAATTTCAGTAATCTAGCCCATCCTTTGACTGGTGTAATGTTCCAGTGATGGCTCCCTCCATCTCACCTTTCCAGTCTTTACACAAGGCACCAGTTCCCCTCCTATAGCCCCTCTCTGTACTCCCCCTTGATCAGCACCACCTCCATCACTACCTCTCCCCCATCTCTACTGGCAGCATTCTTGAAATAAGGTCCTAACTTATCTTCCTGCCTCTAACTTCTCTGTATGCCAGTTTATTCTGTAGGCAGTTGCCCTTTGAAGATGGGTAATTTTGAGCAGCAGCTTCCCAGCATATAAAATTTCAATGGTTTGTCCTGGCTGGTGTGGCTCAGATAGTTGGGTGTGGTCCCATGCACCAGCAGGTTGTGGGTTTGATTCAGGTCAAGGGCACCTGCCCAAGTTGCAGGCTCAGTCCCCTGTAGGGGCCATGCAGGAGTTGGCTGATGAATGTTGCAGCCTCACATCCATGCTTCTCCCCTTTCCTCCCTCTCCCTTCCTCTTTCTAAAAATATCAATAAACTACTCTTTAAAAAATAAAAATAAAAATTTAATGGCTTTTTGAGTGTTTACAGAAAACAGTTAAACAGGGGTCAAGAAGGCCATTCCGAGGAAGTACTATTTGAGCTAAAGACTCAGCACAACTCAGTTATGAGAAGAGAAGAAACAGCTTTCTCAATGCATGAAACAGCAAAGGCAAAAGCCACCCAAGGGGACAGCTTTTTAGGCCTGAGTACTGTGGGGAACCCCAGGATGTGGAACACCCGGAGTAGACAAGGTGAAGGTGGAGCAGACAGCAGGGGCCAGGCCCGTGGGTGCTGTGGGATGTGGTGAGGACTCTGGATTTTATTCCAAGTGTGATTAGGAGCCATTGGAAAGATGAAGCCAGTTGCTAATATGATGTGATTTGTTTCCAAAGGGGCGACCACTACTCAGCTCCAGCCCATGCTTGCCTTGGAGAAACGTGTGTATGGCCGAGGGTGGCCAGCCAGGTCTTCTGACTTCTCAGGAAAAAGGGAAATATTTTTTAATGTCCAACTCCCAATTTCACAATACTAATACCATTGAAATATTTTAAAGCATACACCTAAGGTTTGGCTAAGAGCTGCCAGGACACTACCTTTGAAGAGGTTCTGCTACCTACTCGCTTTGTGACCTGCCGTGAATGACAGAAGGCTCTGGCCTCACGTTCCTGGTCTGGATGGCGGAGTGAACACCGGTGACTACTGTAAGGATTCAGTCTATTCATGAGAGAAATGCATGTAGAATACTTAGCATGGAGCTTCCAGGCTATCTATGTATATCTGTTTTTTAACTTGAGGGGATTAGCTGAAGGTTTGAAATAGATGACCTTTAAAATTGCTTCTGGCTCAGAAATTCTAAGATGTTAAGTAATTCCTCCTTAATCAGACCGTATATTTAATAGCAAGAGACCGAAGTTGTCTTCCCTCGCCTGGATTTAGATTTAATTTCCTTACCCAGCATGCATCACACAGAAAGCTGGTGTGATGAAACCGGGCTTGAAGACAACTATGCTTGATGGTCAAAGCCTCTGTGGCAAGGCACAGGTCGCCTGTTGCTGATTATGTGCAACATCAAGGAGTGAGAGGCTTAGCAATCAGATGATTAGAGGCCCAGGGTCCCTCAGTTTGCCCTTTCCCTTAAGAGGTTGAAATCAACATCTCCTGTAGTTTCTACCCAGGGAAGTAAAATCTGGGAAGGGAATGGGCATGCATGTGCGGCCTGTGGCCTCTAGGCAGGTGAACTTGAAGATTAAGAGCTTCTGCTTGGGAGGCCTCCTCCCAGGGCCACACCTGGCATCGCCCCATGTCAGGATCCTCTGAGAAAAGCAGAGTCAGGGTGAGCCTGATCCTAGGCAGAGCTCTAGGAAGGATGGCTGTCACCAGGCTCTGGAAGATGCGGTGGGGGTGAATTTTATCAGTAAGAGCAATGGCTGCAAATTTTTTTTTCATGATTTCTTGGAAAACCTAGGCACATACACACATCCATAGTGCACATGAAATTTTAATTTCTTTATCAGGCTTCAGAGATGGATTGGAGAAGATGAAGACCTCTCCTGACCACCAACACGCATCTCTCTCTAATTGAACATCCCCCACAGGAGACTGAGATTACCGTGGCAAGCTGGGAGGTCCCCAATTCCCTGAATCCCAATTTCTAGTATCAATAGAGTGGGTAAAATGCTCCAACCGTGCCAAAGGCGAAGAGACTGCCTAGTACCGTACACACAGAAGGCATGGATTTAGATGTTACTTGTGCCCTGGGCTGGCATTCTTTTGCTTCAGTCTGGTGCTCAAGACCACCTGTTAAGGCAACGATTAGAATTTTTAGAACATTACATACCTGACTACTTAGACAGGGGCACTGACCTCTTTTTTCATATACAGTGGTACCTCGAGATACAAGTTTAATTCGTTCCGTAACCTTGAGGCGTGGTAAACTATGAGCCACTTGAGTGGCAGTAAACTGGTGGGTCATGTGCAGCCGGCCGATCCGCGAGATTACTCCTATCTCAAATGTTGCTCATATTTCAAAGCAAAAATCGCTAGCTCAACGGCTCGTATCTCAAAAATCTCGTATGTCAGGGCACTCATATCTCGAGGTACCGCTGTATTGTCAAAAAACAAAACAAAACAAAAAAAATGACAACAGCCTGGTTGGCGTGGCTCAGTGGTTGAGCATCAACCTATGAACCAGGAGGTTATGGGTTCAATTCCATGGTCAGGGTACATGCCCGGGTTGCAGGCTCAATCTCTAGTGTGAGATGTGCAGGAGGCACGATTAATGATTTTCTCTCATCACTGATGTTTCTCTCTCTCTCTCTCTCTCTCTCTCTCTCTCTCTCTCTCTTCCTCTCTAAAATCAATAAAACCAAAACAAAACAATAGTCAACACAACAATAGCTATCTGGTGTGAATGAATCAAAATTATACCTTTTTTTTCAGAACAGCAAAAAATGTATTTTTTGGTGTGCTGCAAAATTGTAGTAATTAGTTTATTTGTGCCATGAGATCAAAAAGGTTGAAAATCACCAGATTGACCCAGGCTAACTCAGGCTCAAGGGGCAGGGGGGTTAATGGAAGTCTGTGGGGCTGACAGAAGCAAAGGAAAAGTGGAGACCATGAACAGGGCCAGCAGAGGCAGCTCCAGGATCCAGGCAGAAACAGACTGGTGAGCTGATGCTGAGCTTTTTTGTCCTTGTGTCATTCTGCTCAGGATTTAAATCCCTGAGAGATCCTGATGGTGCAGATTCGCTCCCTCCTGGCCAGTGTGTGGCCAGTACTGGCAGGTCCACAGGACTGCATGCTATCTATAGGGAAGAAGTTTCCTCCAATAAATATTCCCTGTTACAGAAAAAGGGAAGAAGGCAGGGTGCCAGCCACTTATAGGAATAGTTTAGGGGACACCAGTTGTCCCATACTTGATGTTGGGGGTCCATAGAAAGTTACAGTCCTCCTTACCAAACAAGGGAAGCCATGGTCCTGTGGAAAGCTGGGCTTGGGTACTGCCCCTCCGGCTGGGTGAATGGGGAGGGGTCCTGGTTCTAGCCAGCCAGCTGCCAGGCAACCCACGTACCCAACTCCAGAGCTACTCCTTTTAGAATTTTCTCACCGTTCCACATCCTGAACTTCCAAACCCCACAAACTAGATACCTCTCATTTCTTTGAACTCAGACAGGGTTGCCTTGAGAACTGTGTCCATCTTTGCACATCTCTGTCCCCATACATGCCTTTGATTTCAGATGTCTGTCATCCTGCCTCCTCTCCTAAACTGGCATCTCCTCAAGTGCATCTCACAGATGTCTCTTATCTTTGTACTTGTGTCACTAATTGGAAGCTTGACCAAAATAGGCCCGCCATACAAATACTAGAGGCACGGTACACAGCATTCATGTACTGGAGGGGTGTCCCTCAGCCTGGCCTGCAACCTTTCACAGTACAGGACCCCTGTGGGGAGCAGGCCTAAGCCAACAGTTGGACATCCTTAGCGCTGCTGTAGAGGTGGGAGAGGCTCTGGCCACCACGGCTGTGCTCGCCAGTCATGAGCCTGGCTCCTGCCTTGAGCATCTGCCCCCTGGTGGTCAGTGCACATCATAGCAACTGGTGTTTCCTCCGTTTGGTCGTTTGCATATTAGCCTTTTATTATATAGGATAGAATTGGCAAATTAATGGTTTCAGCTGCAAGGCTGAAATCCACTCAGGGATGCAATGAGAATGGAACATCCAAAGTAGCTCCCTAGAAACCCAAGAAGGTGGCATGAATGACAACATTACCAGGAATGAAGTAAGGAGAGAAAGCTTGTATGGCATAGGGGTAGGAGATAGTGTTATTAGAAACATGGATTGCTCCAACAAATATTCTTGAGCATCTACTACATATCAGGCACTAAACAAAGCCAGGCAATACACCAGTGAATAAGAGCAAATGTGGTCCCCACCTTCATAGATATAACTGGATAAGTAGCTTCGTCTAAATTCTGGGAGTAAAGTTTCTTCACTTCATTCACTAAATCCTCACCACTTCAAGATAAATCAGGTTTTTCTCAGATCCAGATTTACAGGTGCATGGCATCGACTCAGAGGGAGAATTGGGCCAAAAGGTCCTTGTATTTGCTAAGAATTAATAAAAAAAGAATAAAGGCATTCTCTCTTTCCTTTAATCCCCACACATTCACAGGATCACATGGAAGTTGAGTCAAGGTTTGCCCCGCTCAGCCTGTTGTTATGCCAGAGACACAGCAGAGTATGGCATTGTTTTGAAGGATTTAAAAGGCTTCAAACCCCAAATGGCTTAACTGTAACATGCTATCTCTGTGATCTGTCACTCACAAATTGCTCCCACCATTGATCTGGTGAGAGGGAGGACAGATCAATGGTTGGGTAGAAAGAGGTCTGGCTTTCAAGTCCAGGCTCCTCATACTTGCGAGCTCTGGCCTTGCAGACAGATGGGGGAGGGAAGGCACTGAGTTATTTTGAAAACCTTGGCTTAATCACAGGGAATACACCTTAGAGATGGTAAAGCACAGAATCCTCATTCTTCACAAGACTGAGGAGTCTTCTTAGTGACTCTCCTGGCCACTTTCCTGGCTTCGTTCCTCACTCTGCTCCACCTTAGTCACCCACTGGGATTAAGGAGCCCCAGAGGGGAAGCTTTTTCCCTGACGGATCGCTGAGGCACAAGGAGGAAACCTGAGGGTCATACAAATGTCAAAACAACCCGGTTAGTTTAGGAATGTTGGTTCTTTTCGACAAATGCATGTCTACATCAAAGCTGTTTGAATGAAGACTCAAAACGACGGCTGACTGAAGGATTTGACTATTTAAAAACCTAAACTTATCCCTCCATCTCAGGCCCAGCATCTGCTCCTCTAGAACAGCTTTCTCTGCCCCACCCAACCAGAGTTGGGCATTTCCTGTTATACACCCACTCCATGTGCACTTCTGGGAAGCACTTGCCCAAGCAATTGTAGTTGTTTGGAAGCACATCCACTATTTGTTAGTCCATCTCCTAGAGAACCAAGAGGCTGTCTGATTCTTTTCTAGAATGCATCCAGTAAATGTCTCCTAAATAAAGGAACACGCAATGGTTGCATGCTCCACATATTAGGTCAGTAATGACAGAAAGACATGGAAGATTTGAGAGTGAGATTTGGGGGTATGAAAGCCAAAAGGGACCAACAGGAAGATAGAAAAAGGGGCGGGGTAGAGAGAGAGAGAGAGAGAGAGAGAGAGAGAGAGAGAGAGAGAGAGAAACAAAGGAGAGGGTCAGAAGGTAATGCTCCAGGAGGAAGACACAAATTTAACAAGTAAGAGCCAGTGTCTTTGAGTAGGATTCCGGAAAACATTGATCAGACCCTGTGGTTCCCGAGCGCTTAATGCTGAGAATGGGTTCCTATTATCACTTCTCTCGGCAGTGCAAATCGGGTTAGCCACTGTACAGAGCGCTTAGCCACTCTTACCTTCCCCAGCTCTACCCTGATGGGGACAACACTGGGGGAGGCAATCCTTCTGCACCGCAGCCCAAAAGCTAGATGACTACAATGAACCCAAAAGAAACCAGAGCTGCTCCTTGAGCTGGCTCTCAGGGTCTTCCTCTGGCTGAGAGAGGGTTTCCGCATCTATTCTGATCATCCGCAGAACTGGATTTTATTAAGTCTACTCGGTCACCTCTGTCACAAAAGAAGAGATGCAGAAACAGAAGGCAGAGGATAGGGAGGGGAGTTTTGGGGTCCCTACCTCCCAGGTATTACTTATGCTCTCACTGTGTGCCAGGCACCACCCTCAGCAACGCATTTACATGGTCTCACCTTTGAGGTAGGTACTTGCATCATTCCCATTTACAGATGAGGAAACCAAAGTTGAGAATACTAGTAAATAACCTGTTCAAGGTAAGATGCCTGCTCCCCATAAGAACTGCTATTTGAGAGGATGCTCAGACCCCAGGACCCATGCCCTTCACCATGATGTTGCACAAGATCACTGGTAGGTGTGGCATGCTGCTGCTGGTGGTGATGGTGATGGTGACACACAGTAGCTAAATTGTTATTGTTAAGCTCTAATTTGTGAGCAACACTGTGCTAAATGATTCACATGCATTGTCCTATTGAAACCCCCCAACAACCCAGGGAGGTAGGTTTTATTTATGATTTACTTATAGACAAGACACTTGAGGCTCAGCGGGGTTGAGGACTCATCCGAGGCTGCTCAGTGAGGTGTGTGATGGCAGAGCTCAGCATTAAAACAAAGTCTATCTGGCTTTGCCATGAGGCTAAGGCTGCGAAGGGTTAAACCCCAGGCTCTTTTCACTGACTGGAGTCCCTTGCATTTCACAAAAACGTCCTGGAGGAAGGGCTCTCCAGGGACCCTTTGATTCACCCCTCTGCCTTTGGGGCGATAAGCCCTTAGTTTTTGCTTTTGACATTTGCGAAGGGGTCAGAGTCTCAGTCAAGGTCACACAGCTTAGATATTCAACAATGTGTTTGAGGTCATCTCAAGTCCCCCTGAAACTGCTGGGTGAGGAGGAGCTGTCTCCCTATGCTGTCTTGGCCTCACTCCATTTCACCCCCCACCTGGTGCCCAATGCCCATTTGAGGGTCCCGGGTCCTGCCTCTGCTGCCTTTTACAATTCCTTTTTTCTGCTGGAATTTCTCTCTCTGTTGTCCCTCTTGACCCCGGTAGGTGGCTAAAGTCAATTTAGTCGAGCTCATTTGCACTAAAGCATTAATGGATTATTAGAGCAATCCTTCAGGGTGAGTGCTGCATGTTAAAACACGCCATCGGAATCCTGGGCCACGGCTGTCTGCTGCAGCCCCGTGGCCGGCAACCCTTCGGCGGGGTTTGCTTCCTGGTGAGGCAGATCACCGGCCCTCGCCCAGGGGGGCCTCTCCTCAGCCCTGCCGGCTCGCAGAGCTTCAGCGGCCTTCCCCTACAAGCTGGGGACAGGAATTTCTGCCTGGACAGAGGGAGCTGGGGCTGCAGCCTTCCTGCAGCACTCAGGAGCGGCCTCATTCCAGAAATCTAATCGGAGGAGGCAGAAGCTGTCAGGCGGCCAGCAAAATTAATGAGAAAGTTGGAGTAAACACAACGCGCGCCTTGTCTGCTCAGGTTGGGAGAAGGTGACTCGGTGCCAGTCTGCGGAGTGGGGCTCTCAGGGGGTCTGCACACACGGCCAACGTGCCTCTCTGGAGGTGCCGCGGGCTCCGAGCTAATGAATTCAAAGGCACGGGCGAGGGCTTAGAAAAGAATGCCTCTACCTGGATGGCTTCTGAAGAAGCTTTCATTTACTCGAATCACATCTCAGATCTGCCCTCTGTGATCACATTAACGAGGAGCCGCGCGCACACAAAGCCCCTCGGTGCGGGATAAAAAAGACATCATGCTCAATAGGGATGGCGAGAGGGGAAAATCAATAAATGATGGAAGAGCTTCTGAGTCGTTGCCTGGGCATAAGCTTCACAAAGTGGCGTTGCTTTCTTTCTTTCTTTTTTTAAATCTGTGCTGTGAGATGCGAGTGTCAGGAATGAGAGAAAGTTGCCATTTGATCGCATCCCTTGTAACGGGGAGATTCTTTCGTCAAGGATGTACCCGGGGGGAGCTGCCATTTCCCGACAACCCATTAGCTTTAATCAGCCCAATATTTTCATCCCTGGCTCATTCCTTTCGGGGGAAATGTGCTCGGCAGAAAACAAGTACGAGATGGACCCCGTCCACGGGCCTGCGCTCAGAAGGTGGGAACAGAGAGTGGGGGAGCAGATGCAGGGTAGGGTGGGAGAGTGGCACAGATGGTCTTAATGACTCTCAGGTTTTGGGTGACCTGGAGGTTGAATGAAAAGGGCATGACTTACCCTCTTAATCATTATTAGGGAGGAAGCATAGCAGAGTGCAAGGTTGTAAACGCAGCATCCACAGGGGAAAACCAGGAATATAAATAAGGGCAAACGGCACTTACCCCTCGGTGTCTGGGCTGACTGGGGAGTGGTGGGGACTGAGGCCAACGGCAACGCTCTTGACTGCCAGGGACCACCCTCTGGAGACTAGTTGGAAGCACAGTTTGCTGAATCAGGAAGCCTGGATTAGTGCTCCCTCTTACTGATTGTGAGACTCTGGGCAAATTATTTAGCCTCATCCAGTGAAAACAAGAGGTTGCAAGGCAGCATGAGAAAGATGATCCTTATGTTGGTCAGTTTGGGCGAAGAAGCTCTGCTCTTGTCACAAACATCTGCTATTATGGGCCACTGTGTCCTCTGAAAGTTCAGGTGTTGAAGTCCTAGCCCCCAGGACACCAGAATGTAACCGTATTTGGAAGCAGGATCGCTACCTCGATGATTAAATAGATGAGGTTGTTAGGGTGGGCCCTATTCAAATAGGACCGGTGTCCTTATTGGAAGGGGGAAGTTTGGACACAGACGTGCACACCGGAAGGATGCCAGGTGAAGATAAAGGCACAGGTCAGAGCGATGCTTCCCCAGGCTCAGGAAGGAGTAGTAAACCACCGGAATCCAGCAGAGAGGCCTGGAACTGATTCTCCTTCTCCACCCTCAGACGGGACCAAGCCAAGCCATCACCTTGATCCTAGATCTTTAACTTCTAGAACTCTGAGAGGATAAGTTTCTGGTATGCTTTGTTCCAGCAGCCATAGCAAACTAATACAGGCACTGAATTCCAGTGGCTTAAAACAGTGGTCGGCAAACTCATTAGTCAACAGAGCCAAATAGCAACAGTACAACGATTGAAATTTCTTTTGAGAGCCAAATTTTTTAAATGCCACTTCTTCAAAATAGACTCGCCCAAGCCGTGGTATTTTGTGGGAGAGCCACACTCAAGGAGCCAAAGAGCCGCATGTGGCTCGCGAGCCACAGTTTGCCGACCCCGGGCTTAAAACAACAGTTTATTTCTTGCATGTGCTACACATCCATTTTGGATTGGCAGGGGGGCTCTGTTATCATAATTTTCAGGTTCCTGTGCTGATGGAGTAGCCACCAGCTCAAACTGCAGCTTCAGGGTTCACCTTAGCAAGGGAAGAGGGCATGGAGAATGACACATGGGCTCTTCAATACACTGCTCACATTCCATGGACCAAATCAAGTCACATGACCACGTGTGCTATCAAGGGGGAAAGGAAGTATAATTGCTCCATTACCTGCAGGGAGAAGAAAATCGGGTGAGGGGCACACCTAATTATATCACAATTATTTAAGAATATCCTCATAGAAGAAAAGATTGGCAAAAGCCTTTTGCTTTTATATATATTTATAAAAAGGTTAGGCCACTTATCAAAGATTAGTAAGTAGATGGACCAGAAGAAACTCAACCCTAAAATATTCACTTTTTTCTCTTAAAGGGATGGGATAGGTCACCATTATGTATAGTGAAACCCAAAAAGGCTTTACACATAAGATGGACATGGACTCTACCAGATTGTTGCCTAGAAATCTGCTGACCCATAAAGTGGATAACTTTGATCAGTGATGTTCCCCTTTACCATGTTTACATCCATAAGACAACCTCCCATAGGGGAGACTGATGCAGGAAATGATGGGGACGGGGTGTTAGGTGAAGGGAATAGTCTGTGGACCTGGAGGACAAGAAGGTAGATGATGGGTGAGGGATGGTCTCTGGGCAGTATCATCTCAACCTGAGATGATACTGGATCTTCATGTGATTTATTAAGGGAGTGGTCAAAGTAGAAACATGATAGAGAAGAGGTTGAGCCACGATGTGATCTCAGGCTCAATCCCAGCCTCGTCCCAGGGATAATAGTTCTGGAGCTAAAGGGACAACTTAGAGTTGGCCTTGACTTGAAGCAAGGGATCTGGGTGTTCATACTCCTGCCCTGGACAGTTATTAGCTCCCCAGCACTTCCGGCTCTCTGACCGTGAGGGCAGAGCAGACCTGGCAGCCAAGGGCAGCCTCTGGAGGAAGCCACAGGGGTGAACCATTGGGAGCAGAGCACCAAAACGGTCTGAGGGACCCATGAGCCCGTGTGGTGGTGGTGGTTGTGGGGGATTAATCAAGACAGACAAGGTAGCTCTTAAACTGTTTCTACAGGCAGTGGTGGGAGGGACCCAGGTGGCTTTTGGCCACAGATACTTTGATCAGCTGTCATTGGGAAGGACGGACAGATGGTTTCAAATCTGCATGGATGGTTGGGGAAAAAATGTGCATCATATTGACCACATAGGAATTATTGACACACAGTGAGAAATGAAAAATGACAATGTTGTTGAGTGGTGATGCCCTTATGAAGATATGACAGACAGGGAAAATTCTGCTTGGTTTCTCTTATCCTCTCCATTAGAATCAAGCTTCTCTCTCTCTCTCTCTCCTTTCTCTCTCCCCGCCCCCACCTCCCACCTCTCCCTCTCTCTCTCCTCCTCTCTCCTCCCCTTCCCTTCTCTTTCCTCTCCATTTCTCCTGATAAGACCTGCATGAGAGGAAGCACAGAGATAAGACTTAGAGTCAGGTCACTAGCTGAATAAACTGACCTCCCTAAATCTTAAGTTCCCTACAGATATAACAGGGAATGAGAATACCTGCCCCTTATAGGACTCTATTGAAATGAGAGGGAACTACAACCTTTCTGAGTCTTAATTTCTTCATCTGTATAATAAAGAATAAAAAATTAATAAGGTGCTGAGAACCCTCCCAAAACTTAAGGGGGGGGGGGGGGTTAATAACTAAGTATATCAATAGGCTGTAAACAGGATGCTTCTAGTCACTCTTCCATCCATTGTCTCCTTAAAGATAAGAATGGGTCTCCCCACTCTTTTTTAATATATTTTATTGATTTTTTACAGAGAGGAAGGGAAAGGCATAGAGAGCTAGAAACATCAATCAGCTGCCTCCTGCACGCCCCCTATTGGGGATGTGCCTGCAACCAAGGTACATGTCCTTGACCCAAATCGAACCTGGGACCTTTCAGTCTGCAGGCCAACGTCCTATCCCCTGAGCTACACCGGGCAGGGTGGGTCTTCCCACTCTTGCCAGCAATGGCGAGGTTAGTTTTCATATAGGCTTGGAGCCCCACTGAAGTGCTACATCTTGTGTTTCTAATAAGAATCCTTCTCTTTTCCTCCCAGCCATCATGAGTTTATGACACAGTGTCTCTGGGTGAACAGACCCAGTCTCCGGAGGGAGAGAAACCCCATCAGGCCACTCCTGCTGGGGCCAGGTGGGATAACTATGAATGAGGAATTGTCAGAGACCCTCTCTTTCTCCTGATAAATGCCTTGGACCAACCTGGACCTGCTTAATTTCTAGGCCAGAAGCACAAATTGAATCCTGCACTCTACGCATCTGTCTCCTCACCTTTTCTGCAGTAATCTAGATGGGGATTAATGGGCTCACCCTAAGAGGGAGAGACACAGGGATGCCGAGTCCTCTGTGTTTACAGGATTTGAAAGGATGGATCTCTAACAAGTCTGATTTAATCTTGGCTCACGTTAAAGCACGGTGAATCACAGTGAATCCGAGCCCAAGAGGAATAAGCTAGGATGCCACAGAATGAGAGAGACAATTTAATTCAACTCCCTCCCTCACTAGATAAGGAACCTGAGGCTCAGGGGATGCCTGATGTGTCCACAGCCACGTACCAAACTGAGATGAGGGCCCGGTGGCGTGCGTCCTGGGCCAGTGCTCTGGGCTCTGTCATTCATTTCTGCACTATTGCTATGATTTTTGTCATATTTACACACCATCTGTACCTTTATTAATATGGTTTCTTTAACACTTGAATTGACTTTATTGTATTTCCTAAATCAATTTGTTTTGAAAGGAAACTGCTATAAAAGGAAAGCAAGGATCATTGGCTACAAATAGAAGGCAACTATAAAAATAAATACTAGGAAACAAAGCAGTACAGTTACATTTTAGCAAGGTACTGCTGTACGTTAAAAGGGAGATTCATATTGTTAAAGATAACTTAAAATGGAATAGCATTCATATGCTAAGAGAGGCTCAGTTAGACAGGAAACAAAAATGGATGTAAAAGTTCCTAAGGAAATCTAACACTTTACACTGCCTGGATTAGAATCCCAACTGTGCCACTTACCAGCTACAAGACTTTGAGCAAGTGACTTAACCTCTTTCTGCCTCCGTTTTCTCCCTTGTAAAGTGGGAATGATAGTGTGTGTACCACGGAATTGTTGTAAGCATTCAATTAGATGGCACATATAAAGCCCTTAGAACAGTACGTGGCACGGAGCAAGCACACAGGTATTACTGTAATAGCATCAGGTATTACTGTAATTATTATTATTAAAACTTAAATGATCTTATACTCTCAGCAGGATTGCAAACCTTATTTATAAAAAACCAGCTAGCAAATATTTTAATCTTTGTGGTTTTTATGATTTCTGTTGCAAATGTTCAGCTCTGCCATAGTAGTGAGGAAGTAGCCAAGGGCAGTACATAAACACACAGGCATAAACAAAACCAGTAAAACTCTATTTACAGAAATAGGTGGCAGGCTGGATTCACCTGCAAGCTGTAGCCTGGGCTAAAGGCTTACAGGTATGAAAAATAACTTTATAAAACCAAATGCTTTATAGACTATTTTGAATAAAATATGTACCCACGTGAGATAGCACATCTTCGTTAGTCCAAACCCCAAACTCTTGAAGTCAACCTCACACCCCTGAAGTGTAGATTCTAATTCTTACTACCTGCCATCGTTTTAACGGTCCCCGACATAGCCATGGGACTGAATAGGTCCTGAACTTGAGGTAGAATCACGGTTAAAAGCTTGGGCCAGAGAGATGGAATGACTTGGGTTTGCCACCCATCCTGCAAGGAGTATCATTTTCTTTTTACACATGAGAAAACTGCGCTCAGCAGCGAGGAGTAATTGCCCAATGTCACATAGCCGGCAAATTGACATCAAATCTGCAAACACCAAATTTGGTTCTGGTCCAGAAACCCTGGGGCCAGCTGCGTGTCATCATGATGCTTCCTTTTCCTGTTTCTAATCTCCATGGTAAAGGAGGGAGAGCTTGAGAAAGGGCAATTTCCAGTTGGAAATGATGCTAATGGCATTGTGACCCAAACATGAGGGAGATGTAGTCAGTCGTGAGAAGAGAGTAGAAAGGGCATGGGCGGGGGAGGGCAGACCTGTTCTGTGTGTCACTGGTGACCCTGAGTTGTGTACCTGGGCAAATCCTCTCTGCACCTCACTTTCCCCAAGTGAACTAAGAGGAAGCAGCATGTATTGGTTTCATACAGAGGGCCCAGTGCTTTCCAATACCTTTGTCTCATTTTCTAAACACACACACACACACACAAAACAACAACAACAAAAAACCCTGAGATTTTTATACCCATTGTGCAGATGAGCAAAGAGAGGCTCCGAAAGAGCATTTAAGTTGCCCCAGGTCACAAGGCTAGTAAGTTGTGAGGCTTGGATTTGAGTGACAGTCTGCCTGGTCACAAGTCCAGGTCTTTCTAGTGTATACTATTCCTCAAAGGATTCTTCTATGTCCCCCCTCAGGTGAGTCCACAAATAAGAAGGATGTACATGGATGTTCTGTGTTCCGGAATCAGAGCTAACTCATCTTGCACTCTCTGTGTGAGGCCAATCCTTCCAAACGACTCTGAGGGATAATGATATTCTCTTTCTGCAGATTTGAAAACTGACGTTTACAGAACTTAAGTACCTTGTCCAGGATCCCTCAGCTACTGCATTGCAAGGCTGAGGTGTGAACCCAGGTCAAACTCACTCCAAAGCCCAGGCTCAGAATAGGAGGACTATCAAGTTCCTCTTCCAACCCAGGATACTTTGGAGAGTGAAGGCTTTATTAGTAATGATGCCAAGACAGCAGGCAGAAACAGGGTTGCCCCCTCTCTTAACCACTGGGCCTTCCCATCCATCAGGACCCCTGTGAATCCTGACGAAAGGGGAAATCTGCTTGCACCACCACCATTGCAATAATAATCAACACTGGTTTAGGAGCATCTTAGGAGAGGGGTCCAGTCCTGTGGAAATGAGGCATTTGGGATTGAGGTGTTTGAGATTTTCAGGAAGAGGTGAACTTAATTACTCCTGGAGTTGCTACAAGAAGCAATCAAAGAGGAGTTGACATCATCTCCCACCAACCCCCCCCCCCACTTCCTTCACCCTCTGAGAGATGGATTAAAAGAATCTGCAAGGAAACGGAGGTAATGACTTCAGATTTGGTAGGACAACACTAAGGGATATCTTAGGTCCAGAAAAGAGACCAGGTCATTATCAGGCTACTCTTGGAACCACATGTACAGCTCTGACTCTAGACTGGTATCATGCAGGGGCAATGCGGTGGCCGCCTCCGCTGGACGCTTGGATGTATGCTGGGGAGAATTTTCTGCATCAGAATTCCCAGGATTCTACCATAAGAGCCTCATCCCTTTGGGTAAAGGGACACTGGTTGGCAAACTGTGGCTCGCGAGCCACATGCGGCCCGTGAGCCGCGGTTTGCCGCTCTGTTGACTAATGAGTTTGTCGACCACTGACCTAGACTCTTGATTCCAATAATTACAGGCTGTTGTTATTCCTTGTAATGAAACCCCTATCCTAGTGGTTGGCAAACTCTTCTTCCTCTTCTTTTTTCTAAATTTATTTTTAAAATGCATCTTTATTGGTGAAAGTGTTACAGGTGTCCCCCTTTGCTCCCACATTGACCTCCCCCCCACCCCCTGCAGGCCTACTATACACTAAAGTCTGTATCCATGGGTTATGCATATATGCATATAAATTCTTCTTTTTGATCTCTAGAGAAGGGCAGGAAAGGGTGACCAGCAAGAAGGGAGGGTGGCAGGGCAAGAGCTTCTGGTAGTCCTATTTTTCAGGTCTCACCTTGAGGGGATTAGCAATTGACTAAGAAAGGAGAAAAGTCAAGATCCTTGTCTGCCAACTGCAGTCAAGACAAAACCTGGTCTGGAGATGCCTGAGGACTGAGCACAAGATCTAAACTTAAAAAGGAACAGGCTGGGTAACTGGCAGCTAAGACATTTAGCTACTCAGTGCTTTGCTTTTTTCCATCTTTAATGAGAAGTCAGAGGTGAATTAACATTTAACAGACATTTACTCTGACAAGAATGGCTGGGTGCTTTATGTGTTACTTCCTGTAATCCTCACAACAACCCTTCTAGGACAATAGTATCCTCATTTTACAGAGGAAGAGAAATCACTTGCTCAGGTTGATACAGCCTAGAAGTAGCAAAGCTAGGATGCACACCGGGTCTAATGATCCCAAGGCCCAAAGCTGGTCCATTCACCACACCTTGCTACCATTTTACAAATGAGTCAGATTTCACTGTCCCTCTAGCTCACTCAACAGGCTTTGGTGCAGGAGGAAACTGCCTGGGTCCAAATCTCATTTATTAGCCTGTCACTTGGGGCAAGTTACTGAACCTCTCAGAACCTTAATTTCCTTATCTATATAATGGAGGACTAGAACAGTCCCCTTTGTGAAATAGATTTGTTTTGAGGGTTAAATGAAATTCAGTATGGGGTGGGTTTACAGGCCCATAGCAAGGGGTTCATACTGTATTATAATTAACTAGAGGCCTGATGCACGAAATTTGTGCAAGAGTAGGACTTCCTTCCCCCGGCTGCCAGCACAAGCTTCCCTCTGACACCCAGAACCCAGGCTTTCCTCCCTTGCAACCCCCAACTCTGTCCAGAAAGTCATCCGCAAGGACGTCAGGTCTAATTAGCATATTATGCTTCTATTATTCTAGATATTATTCCTAAATTGCATGCAAACCCCTGAACTCCACAGTGGGGTGGGGTCTTCTGATAAATCCCTGCTAATGTCAACTGCCATTTGTGGAAGCTAAGAAGTCATGCCCATCACCAGAAATCCAACCCAGCATTTGAAGGGATCACAAGCAGCTTTCATAAGGTTTCATGTTTTGATCCGCACAACTAATCTGTGTGGTAGGGAACACAGATTTGCTGACCGTTTTCTTTAAGAAAGCTGAGTCACACAGCGGGAGGTAAAAACAACTCTTGACTTCTTTAATTCCAAAGCCAAGTGCTTTTATCTACTGTGTCATAGAGAATGAAAATGGGTTCTCTTGGGAGCCCATGAATACATGCATGTATGCACATGTGGATAGAAAATGGCTATATTAATGAGAAGAGAGTAAAGAATCTAGGAAAATCCTAGATTCAAGCGGGGACATAATCAAACTATGCTCCCCAACTATACCCTCTGGAACTCTTAGAAATTTGGTTTCTGGACTTGAACTCAGAGTGACAACCCCACCCGATCTAATTACGACTCTGTTCTGTGTCTACCTGGATCAGGCCAGGTTCCCTGCTTCCCCTGGGCCTTTCCCCAGGAGTTGGTGTCCACTCACCCTGAGGGGGACTTGCTGAAATGCTTTCCCCTCGATGTGTTCCCTTCCAGAAGCATATCTGATATGGACTGCAGCTAATAACCAGGAGCGGCTTGGCCTGGCATTGGGCACAAGGCCTTAGGAAGCAATAAAAATGTTTCCACGTCCCAGCTGGGCCTGTGTGACCCCCACCTGTGGATTCCCACCCAGGACTCTATATGAAAAAGGTTGGTTGTGGGAGGAAGAGCCGCTGAGGGCTTCCTGTCCATTCTGCGACACAACAGTGGCCTCACGTGGCCATCAGTAGAACTACAGGCATTCTTGTCTGGGTTTCTGGGTTTTCTTCACTCTTTCCCTTTATATTTACAGTATTGAGACCTACTGTGTGCCAGCCACGATTCTAGACACTGTGAACATATCAGTGAACAAAACAAAGTTATTTCACTCATAAGTGTAAATACTTTGGTATGTGTGAGGGAGGACAGAAAATATAATACCTACTAGTATATGTGTACATATACATTGATGTCCAAAAGAATTATGAAAAACAAAAGCAGGGGAGAGGGGTAGGAATGAGGAGAAGGGTAACACTTTTCAATCAGGTAGTCAGAAAAGCCTCACTGATGAGGTGACATCTAAGAGGGACTTGAGAGAAATGGGGAGGGATGCGCAAGGTCGATGAAACAGTGAGGATTGAAGGCCTTGAAGAGGGAAGGCACTTGCCTGTTTTAGGAACAACAAGGAAGCCAATCTAGCCGGAACAGACCAAGTCATGAAGAGCAGAAGATGCTAACTGGCCAACTAAGATGAGGACTGAGAATTAACTGCTGGATTGTGGACCCCCAGGACAACAGAATCGAGGTCATGGGGGATCACAATGACTGAGGACAATGTAGTGCAGGGGTGCGGAGCGGCAAAGTCTGTTTGTATAGTGGGAGAAAAAAAATTGGAGACATAGGACAGAAACGTTTTTTGCAAAATTTTGCTGTGAAGGGAGTGTGTTGAGAAAGAGTAAATGGAACCCTGCCTGATGCTCATTTGAGGAATGAATGAAAGAGTAAATGGAACCCAAATGATCTCCATTTACTGTCTGAGAGGCTATGGGGCCAGGTGTGGGGTCATGTAAGGCCTGGGCATTGACAGCTGTCTTCCCCAGAGAGCAGCATCAAGTCACCTAGGAACTTGCTAGATATGCACATTATTGGGCCCTGCCCTGGACCTACTGAGTCAGACACTCTGGGAGTGGGGCCTGGAGGTCTGTTTTAAGAGCCCTGCAGGTGTGTCTGACGCTGCTGCAGTCTGAAGTCCACTGTGGGGACTGTGACTTCTCTTCTGAGATGAGAAGGCATCAGAAGTTTGGGGGCAGAGGAGTGACATAATCTGACAAAACAACAAACAACAAAGCCCACACTTGTGTCCTGGTTCTACCCTGGAGACTCTAATTTCAGAATGGGCTGGGCACCGGGGTTTCTGAAACTCTCCAGGAGCACAGAGGGAAGGCGCTGCGGTAATGCTGCGGGGAATGATGGTGGCTAGGCCGGAGTGGCAGTGGTGGAGGAGGTGAGAAGTGGTCAGATCCCGGATAGATTTTGAAAATGGATTTGACTCAGGGTGAAAGAGAGAGTTAAAAGTCAGAATGACGCTCAGGATTTTTTTTACCCGAGCCAGTGGAAGGCTGTGGTCCCCGTTTGCTGTGACAGGGAAGATGGTGGGAGGGGAATCAGGGATTTGATTTTGGACATGTTACATTGGAGAGGCCTCATTGAGATCCAAATGGAGATGCTGACTATGTTTAGGGGAAATGTCTAGGCTGGACACCTACGGGGGTGAGCCATCCGGGACCGATGGTGTTTAAAGCCACAGGCCCCATGATATCGCACTGAGGGAGGGAGTGTAGATACACAAGAGATGTTGGAGGGAGCCTGAGGGGCACTCCAATGTAGGAAGTGGGAGGAGAACCAAGAGCCAATGATGTCCCAGGAGCCCACGGGAAGAAACGTTTCAGGAAGGAGGAAATGGTCAACTGTCACAAGGTGCTGCCTGGCCAAGTCAGAGGAGGACTGAGAATTAACTGCAGGATTGTGGTCCCCCTGAACAGCAGCATCGAGGTCATGGGGGACCACAATGACTGAGGACAATGTAGTGCAGAGATGCGGAGGGGCAAAGTCTGTACGTAGAGTGGGAGAAAAAAATTGGAGACACAGGACAGAAAAGTCTTTTGCAAAATTTTGCTGTAAAGGGAGTGTGTCGAGAATAGGGTCAAGAAAGTTTTTTTTATTGTTTTGTTTTATTATGAGAGAAATAACATGTTTCTCCCTTTGTTGGGAAAGATATTACAGCACAGAGAAAATGAGTAGCTATTTTAATAGCACCAAACATTTATTAAGCACATTTTCATGCTCCTGGTACTATGCTTAGTGTTATACATGAATAATTTTCCTCAAAACATCTCCGTTTTGCTACGATCCTATTAGAAGGTTCTATTATTATTCCCAATTTATAGGCAAAGGAACCTGAGCTCTCAGAAATACACTCATGTCCCAAAGACACACGGCCAGTGAGATGGGAGGCCAGAGGTTCCCCACAGGAATTGCCTGCAGGGCTAGAGCCCTGGATTCCAGCTCTGCAAAGCCTGTCCAGCAAACTTCCTGCATGTGGACACCCTCTTAAGTGCTTGAATTTGGGGTGCTCGGCTAGAAGGGATGAAATGACTCCCTGCTCTCCCTCCCAGAGCACCCCTCTCTGCGCCAGGATGCTTGACCTCTCCAGCTCAGTGTAGACATTGCTGTAACAGTCCACATCCGGGGTAGAAGCAAAAAGAAATAACATCGGTGCTGGGTTGGATTGTGTACCGCCCACCAAGCTTCATGTCCACCTGGAACCTCAGAAGGTGACCTTATTTGCAAGGGGTCTTTGCAGGAGGAACAGCAAAGTTACAGATGAGTCATGCTGGATTGGGGTGGGCCCACTCCAATGACTGGTGTCTGTGTAAGAAGAGAAAGCAGAGTTGTGGACAGACCCTCCGAGAGAATGCCACGTGGCCACGAAGTCAGAGATTGGAGTGATGCAACCACAAGCCCAGCGGCAGCAAGGATATGGAAACAGCCTGGAGGATCCTCCACACAACCTTCGGGCCCTGCTGACACCTTGATCTCAGACATACAGCTTCCAGAACTGAGAGAGAATCGAGTCCTGCCGTCCTAAACCACCACATCTATGGGAATTTGTTTTGGAGGCCTAAAGACGTCAGTGCAGTGCCCACTGGTCAGAACTTGGCAGAACACCTGGGAGGGGTTCTGTGGGGCCCCAGGTGCCATGCACATCAATTAGTGCTGCACCAAGAATGCAGAAAGGAGGCACAGAATAATACCTCCAGGAGGACCCTCAGAGAGAATGCAGCTCAGCCAGCTTACTTCAAGGATGTGGAAGGCAAAGTCCAAGAATGGCAAGAGGCTTGTCCATGGTCACGTGACTATTTAATTGCAGGCGCCATATCTGTCTGGCTCACACTGCCTCCTCTGTAACCTGGAACCCTGCCTGATGCTCAGTTGAGGAATGAATGAAAGAGTAAATGGAACCCAATGATCTCCACCTCAGGCTTCCTTCCTTCAAATCTTATTCTTATGGTCTCTCTCTCTTTTTTTTTTTTCTGAGAGAAACATTCATATTCAAATTCTTGATCCTGATTTAGTGGATTCTTATGGTCTGCTGAGATCAAAACCAACACTACTTTGTTTAAATTGGCCTTTTTTTTTTCTACAAGTGCTCAGACTGACACCTACTAAGTGTGGATTGATTTTTGTTGTTGAAAATGTCAACACTTCTTGGAGATCTAGCCACAGAAAATTTCTAATACCGAATCATGATTCTTTGTAGGTTTTCCTTTACCACCTGAAAAGGACTTCTCTGCTTCATTGGCTATTCCTCTTAAATAAATGGCTCAATAAAAATTTTAAAAAATATTAAAAACAAGAAAACATTGATTTTTAGCAGAATTTATATGGATCCATGCAAGTCAGGTTAATAACATGCTCTGAGCACATAGACCAGGGATAGCAGAACTGACACATTTATTTTTTAAAAAAATATATTTTTATTGATATCAGAGAGGAAGGGAAAGGGGGAGAGACGTAAAAAACATCAATGATTAGAGAGAATCATTGATTGGCTGCCTCCGCACAGCCCTGACTGGGGATCAAGTCCACAACCCACAACCCCTGCATGTGCCCTGACTGGGAATCAAACCGTGACCCCCTGGTTCATAGGTCAATGCTCAACCACTGAGCCACACCAGCTGGGCAGAAGTGAACACTTTTAAAACAGAGTTTGGCCAAGCTGTTAGAGAAAAGATATTCCAAAGCACAAATGTTGGACAGATGGATGCTACAAGATGCTTCCCAAAATGTTACCATGTCTCAAAAGGAGACAGAAAAATACAGTATGTGGCAAGAGTTCTTAATTCATAAGGGGCCTCTTTTCTTTCCTGAAGGAAACATTCATTTTCAAATTCTTGCTCCCGCTTAAGTGGATTAAAATGTGATCCATCAGCTAGTAAGCTATTCAATTAGAGGGATCGTAATATGGACTTGTTTCTTTCTCTGTGCCAGGTGTTTTAGCCCTCCCAATCACCTAATGACTAGAGCTTTCACAAATAGGCAGACTGATGTTCGAAGAAGTTAAGGAACCTGTCCAAGGGCAGTTGGTGAGTAGATGGTGGAGGCCCTCACCCACCACCCTGGCTTAGAGCCTCCTGCCTGTGCATCTCAGCATTCCCGTGAGGAGAGGGCCTTGGGTACCAGCTTATTCTGAAGAAGAGGAAACTGAAGTCCATGTGGGGAGAGGCTTGCTCAAGGCCGGCCTACAGGTCGTGACTGAGGCAGGTCTGGAACTCGGGCATCTGTTTCCAGTGCACGTTCATCCACCCCAACACACTTCTTTAGGCCTCGGGTACAGAGCGTGCTTCTGACAACGTTGAGTCGAATCAAACTGGTCTCTTAGATGGACAATTCTGTAACAGGCCTCTGATAACGAGGTTCCTTTCTGAAACCAGCACTTCCCAAACCTGAATATCCACTTCGGGATGTTTGCACTGTGCCTGTGCCCCTGAGCACCACCTGTCAGTTCCACAATTTGTTCGGGGGTGCGGGGGTTACTATGGTACCAGTTATTTTACCTCTGTCTAGACCAGTGGTTGGCCAACTGCGGCTCTGTTGACTAATGAGTTTGCCAAACCACTGCTTTAGACCTATTAGGCAGGCCAGTAGTAGGCAAACTCATTAGTCAACAGAGCAACAAACCTCGGCTCACGAGCTGCATGTGGTTCGCAAGCTGCCATTTGCTGACCACTGGTCTAGACCGACAATATCTATGAAAGCACCAGATTCAGTGGTTATTCCATTTTCTTCTAACACATATTTTGAAGTGTAATGCTGCTTGCTTCCTTTGTTAAAAACATTGAATTTGTCTGCACAATGAAGACTCAGATACCTATGCTGGGCCTGCGGGAGGAGGGGCCTCAATCTGTCCCCACTTGCTCTGTAGCATTGTAGGAGCCATGCTGTCTGCTCAAATGCACCCTGGCTCTCACAGCCTCTGCACATGCTCTTCCATCTGCCTGGAACATTGTTGCCCTGAGCAATGCCTTTGCAGGAATCAGCTTAAAGGCCATTTCTTTGGAAAGGCCTCTCCCGAGCCCTACGGTAGGCCTTTGAGGTTCTGGCCCCACATTACTTACTTGATCACTGTAGTCTTCCCCAGCACATTGTGGGCTCCAAGAGGGCAGGGACCGAGTTCTTCTTGTTTATCACAATGGGTATAGTCCTCAGTTGCCAGCCTGCAGGTGCCAGGTGCCCTACTTGTTGACTAAATAAATGAAAGAAGAGAGAAGAACCTATGCAATACACATAAGAGCGCTCAGAAAACATAATGGCTCTACACATCTGTGATTTCAGAGTTTATCACTATTTTATACCCAAATATAATAAGCCTATAACGATATCCTCGAGTTCCTGACAAAAGGCTCTGTTCAGTGTGCTGCCAGAGGAAGAGGTACTGAAATTCATTTGAAATCTATTTCCATTACAATGGTCAAATTGAAAAAATTTTCTTACAATGGGAGCATTACACACACACACACACACACACACACACACACACACACACACTTAGCAAAATATCTATCGATGCCAGACAAACAAAGTGTTATTCTACTTTGAATTAATGTAAGCTGGATTTATGAAATTTTATATTACAAATGGATACATTTCATTTCCCCCCATCTTACTCAGTCCCCAGAAGGTTCACGGGTAATAAAACAAATTACTTTCTTTCTCCATTAGCCTGTCATTGCCACTTTCAAATGGCTCCTTGCCCATACACTCCAATATTTTTTCACAATAAGTGGTAAAGCCTTTGGCCTTCCCATATATCTTAACTTCCTACTCTGTGTTCCAGAAGAGACAAGTAGTGTATTACCTGCCATCTACATCAGGGAAAGTGGTAAATTGAGGCAAAGATGCTAAATGGTTTCTTTAACTTCATCCACTTAATCAGCATTCACCCATCCATCTATATCAATGATGCAACAAATGTTTTGTGATTGCCAACTTGGTGCCAAACTTTGTTTTTGTGGATGGGAGTATAATAGGAAATAAGATAGATAAGGTCCCTGTTTTCATGTGGCTGGTGTTCTAGATAGAGGAAATGGATAACAAACCAGTAAATAAATAAATAAATAAATAAATAATATCAAATAGTGCCACAGACCAAATGTTTCATGTGGAAACATAATCTCCAATGTGGTGGTGCTAGGAGTGAGCCTTTGGAAGGTATTTAGGTCATGAGAGTTGATCCATCATGAATAAGATGAGAGCCCCTTATTAAAGAGCTTCCTGACCCCTTCTCGCTGCATGTAAGGATGCAGCGAGAAGTCAGCCAACTGGGAACATGCAAGTGGGTTCTCACCAGACACCAAATCTGCTGGCACCTTGATCCTGGACTTCTCAGCCTCCAGAACCATGAGAAACAAATTTATAGTGTTTAATCTACTCAATCTCTGGTATTCTGTGATAGCAACCCAAATAGACTAAGACAAATAGTGACAAACACTATGATAAAAATAAAAAAGAGTTATTATTAGAGAGTTATTATTTAACCCTGACTCTAGTCCCAACCCTGGGAGTACCTACTGGTGTGTGTTTAAGGGAGGCCTCTCTAAAATGATGGCAAGTGAGCGAGACCTGGATGCCAAGAAGCCAATGAAGGGAACATTTGGAGGAAGTGTATATTGAGGCAAAGGGAAGAGTAAAGCCAAAAGTTTGGAGGGGTGTTTGAGGAAAAGCAAGTCCAGGGTGGCTGGATGGCATGAATGAGGTGAAGAGAGGTGGTTGACGAGCTTAGACACACAGGAAGGAGCCAGCTCATGCCAGGTCTTGTAGGCCACAAGGAGTATAGATTTTCTCTAGAATTGTCTTCTAGTGACAGGAAGTCCTGTAGAATGTAAGTAGAGGGTCACATAATGTGATTTATACTTTTGAAAGTTCATTCTGGTTGCCATGTGGGGAATGGATGACCTGGGGACAAGAGGAGAAGAAAGAAGTTCGGCGGGGGGTGGGGGGGGTGGCATTAAAGAGAACAGGTAAGAGATGATGTTGTCTTGGACTAAGACAGTGCTACTGGAAGTAGAGAGCAGAGATGAATTATTTTTTTTGAAATGAGACACCAGTACTGGCTGACCTTTTGCATAGGGAAAGTGAGGCAAATAAATCAAGGATGATGCAGGTTTTTGGCTTGAGCAAATGAGAAATGATGGTGCCAGGTATTAAGAAGGAATGATGGGGTAGACACTGATGTATCCTTTTGATATCAGGGCAGGAATCAGAACTTGTTTTGGACATATTAATTATGAGATGCCTTTTAGAGATGCCTGGCCAAGCGGAGATGCCATGCAGGGAGGTGCTGGATCCACAAGTTGGAAAGAGAGCATTTAAGAGCTGTGAATATCCACTTGGGAGCCACCAATGTGAAGATCATATTTAAAACTTTAAAAGTGGGTGATGTCAACAAGGAAAAAAGTACTGGAAGAGAAGAGGCAGCCAACCTTCATCTCTATGCCCACCACTGACCAGTGGCCATGGTCATATGCCATCATTCAACAATTTCAGCCCTTCCATGCCACTAAACCAGACACACATCCATGGTCTCTTTGATATGAAAGTGTTACCCTAAAGAACAAGGGACTACAAAGATAGGCGACTAATAAGCAATGTCATCTCTCAAGTTGCTCACAAACTGGTAAGGAAAGAGTACCAACAATGTAAAAGATAGAATATGAAATATGTGAATGTATTTTCAAAGATGTGGAGGGGTTCTTCAAAGGATACACATAGGAGCATTTCATGAAGGGCCAAGAAAGTGGGTATTTTTTCCTGCTTAGATAACAGGACACTATTGATTTGAGTTCCATGATCAGATTAACACCTTTTGCTGTCCATTCACGATGTAGTCATCCTCCTGTGTCTAGCTAAAACCTCACCTCATCTACAAAGTATTGTCCACTATCTGCTACCACTCGCTTTCCATCTTTGTGTTTATCCTCTAGTGCTGATCCATTTAGCACTTGATGACACACTGTCTCTTTCAGATAATTTATTGTAGGAATACCTTGCTTTTTTACACTGCTCTATAAATTCCTTCTAAGCAGGTCTTATAGACTTAAACCCATAGTCTCTGACTCAGGGATAAGAACATAAGAGTTCCCAAGCAATGCCTGTTGTTTCAAATGCCACTTCTTTATGGAATTCTCCTCTAACTTCTGATTAGCTCAGGTTCCTTTGTTCTAGGCTCTCATACAATCACTTTCTAGCACACTTCTCTATTTTTAACTATGTACTTTACGTGTGACTATTTGAATAGGCTATGTATTCCCACGGACTGTAAGTTCCCAGAGAGCAGGGACCAGCCCTGATTTTGCTCATAGCTGTATCCCTAGTTTGTGTGCAACAAACATCTGTTGAAAAGTTGAACTGGCATGCCTTAGGTGTTCAAGGATAAAGGGCTTACACAAAGTAGCCTCTGGCATGGTCCAACTGTTTGTCTGAAGTTTCTGAAAGAGCAATGAGATTCACGCTGCACAACTTATCTCATAAAGGATTTCATCCTGAAGAACTCTTCGGCTTAGGAACAGTTTCCCAGAGTGTGGCTCTTCGATGGGAAGGAGGCCCCTTGAAGCTAATTTATCGTCACTTAGGGCTCTTGAATCCTCCCTTTCACACAGCTGAGCAGGAGGCAAAGCAGAGTGTTCCCAACTGTCAGGAAGAATAAGCACGCTGGCAGCAGCTACCGGTCTTCTAGGCAGATGGCAGGACATATGTATATTTACATATATATTTTCTAACCAATAGGTTCCAGAGAAAACATGCAAACTCAAGAACATGATTGGAAACTAAGGGGCTTTGAAGGAGTTTAATTCCTTAAAGGAAATTAGCACAACTGTTTTTTTCTTTTTCTTTCTGTAGAGGACTTCAGGAGAAAATAAGTATTACTTGAATGACTAAACTTTCTTCCCTAAATATGTAAATCTCCTCTTCCAAATTAGGTACTTCTAGGATTTCTTCTAAGAAATGCTTTTCTGGGGCCAGACAAAAAGAGTTTTGAAATGTATTGATTTCAGAGAAGGGAGAGGGAGAGAGAAAGAAACATCAGTGATGGCAGAGAATCATTGATTGGCTGACTCCTGCACTCTCCATTCTGGGGATTAAGCCCACAACCTGCATCTGTGAACCCCTGGTTTATAGGTCCATGCTCAACTACTGAGCCACACCAGCCAGGCTCTTTTTTATTTTAAATTTATCTTTATTATTGAAAGTATTACAGATGTCCCCCCCCCTTCCCCTATTGACACCAGCCACATAGGCCTATTTCTTCTCTTTCTCCAACAGGCCAACCTTGGTCTCCTCTAAGAACTTTGTCATTATGTGTTCTTGCAGGTGGACAGTAAATGTTAATGAATAAAAAGGCTAAGGTAAGCCAATTATGCCCAAGCAGAACCTCATAACTTGTGTCTGCTGTTTGAGCCACATGTATTGGAGACAATATAAATGGGATTAAAGATTTATTGCTTCTGATTCTCACTTTGTTCATGCATGTATCTTCAAGAAAAATGGTTTGCAATTTTATCCATTACACACACTCATCTCTCCAGGCTTTTTTAAGGCTGCAGCAGGTAACCATACAATCCAGTTCTGGCAACTGAGCAGCAGGAGTCTGGTGAGGTAAATGTTATTGCCTTCTTGATAAAACTCAACGGTTATATGTCTTTTGTCCTTTGACCTTCTACCCTTCTCCCTGCCTGGAACACAGACATGACACTGGAGGTGAAGTTATCCTGTGTAGCAGGTGCTGCAGGTGCTCTGCCCATAAACTGTTGAGTATCAACAGGCTTCCTATCAAAAGCTCCTGTGGCTCTGTATGTGAGGGGTTTTGGAGGTTACAAGATCATGCTTAGCCAGCATATTGCAGGTTGGAAGTGCCAGAGTCAGTGACCCTGGGAGCAGCCCTCAATGCAAATGGGAATCTTATACAATAAAGTAGTATGCAAATTGACTGTCACATCCTCGCACAAGATGGCCACCCCCATGTGGTCACAAGATGGCGGTAGGGGAGGGCAATTGTGGGTGATCAGGTCAGCAGGGGAGGGCATCTGGGGCCAACCAGGCTGGCAGGGGAGGGCAGTTGGGGGCAACCAGGCTGGCAGGGGAGAGCAGGGGCGACTGGGCCAGCAGGGAAGGGCAGTTTGGGGTGATCGGGCTGACTGGTGAGGGCAGTTGGGGGTGATCGGGCCAGCAGGGGAACAGCTAGGAGTCAATTAAGCTGGCAGGAGAGTGGTTAGGAGGTGATCAGGCTGGCAGGCAGAAGTGGTTAGGGGCAATCAAGCAGGCAGCAGGTGAGCGATTGAGAGCCAGCAGTCCTGGTTTGTGAGAGGGATGTCCAACTGCTGGTTTAAATCAGTAGTTGGATATCCCCCAAGGGGTCCCAGATTGGAGAGGTGTAGGCTAGGCTGAGGAACACCTCCCTCCCCAGTGCACAAATTTCATGCACCAGGCCTCTAATTGGTACAGGGGACAGATCTCAAGCTTCTTGGCC
Source organism: Lasiurus cinereus (assembly GCA_011751065.1). Lineage (NCBI taxonomy): Eukaryota > Metazoa > Chordata > Mammalia > Chiroptera > Vespertilionidae > Lasiurus > Lasiurus cinereus. Next base: position 13,726,566 of record JAAGEH010000434.1, read on the forward strand.
TCCAGGTGGGACAGTTTTGAGGCATGAGATACATTCACTGGCGGCAGACAGAGCTCCCTGAGGTCCTGGGTAGGAATGCACATCAACTATTCATAGTAGTAACCCACCCCTTAAGGCATCCTATACTGGCTTCCTTCTTTTCTGTCTCACTTCCCCACTCCCCTATCTGCCTGGGATCACTTACCAGATAAACTACTTGCACATCAATCCTTCTCTCAGGGACTCTTGTAAGAACCCAATTTAAGATATCTTGTGATCATGCAGATGACACAGCCAGTTACTAAGGATGGAGAATAATCTAGAAGGGGCCTGCATTCTGAGACTTGAGCTCCCTATCCTGGCCTTGTTTTACATTCCTCTGGACTTTCTGTTGGAGAAAAGCAAACCTCTTATTTGAGTAAGCTATGACAATTGGGTTTCTACAGCATGCAGTCAAATGCACTTGTAAATGAGAGAGATCTGGAGAAATTTTGGGTTGAGTACATATGCAAACTGGTCTTCAGCTGGACATGGCTGCTAGCAGAGCTGACAGAGATGACTGGTCCTACACTGTGTGGCATGGTACAGCCAGCACCCTGTTTTGTTGTTATATTTAATCTTCATATTAATTTGTGAGATAGGTGTTATCAACCCCATTTTACTCAAGTCCAGAGGCCAAGTCCTATAGTGGCTAGTGAAATCAAAACTCCAAAGCAGTGAACTTTTACCACAGGGAGATATGGGCTGGGTCTTCATTCTAAGGAGTCTGTGGCATTTAAGTAATGAGTCACACCTCTATTTCCTTTGCTTGTCTTCTGAGGTCCTGTGCTTTTCCCAATCATCATCCTTCACTCCCACTTGGGCTGCACTTGCTTGCTTCTAACAGAGCTACTCCTTTCAACTGCCAAATCTCATCACAAACTTTATGAACCAGTCCTATGTAGGTCTGTGCTCAAAGTTTGGCCTTTGCCAGGAATGCCTTACTTCAGAATGGGAAACTGCTACATTTGGGCCCAGTGGGATGGTCTGCTAACTGTGTCCTTATGATAACTGTGGGCAGGACACTCACCTAAGTAAGAATCAAAGCACGAAAACATAAGTGCTTAGCAAATATTTGTAAAATTACAATGGGTAGCCACGGTGGCATCCAACTTGAATCCAAACTCACTTCTGCTTAAATTAAAATCATTAGCATCAAATTCCAAGACACATAAAAACGAATATATATACTACAGAAGATTTCAGAAAAATAAAATGTAATACATTAAACATTTAATATTTTACATTCAAGGATGATTTTTTTTTTAAAGGACAAAATTATAATGTAAATATTCACTGAAATGGTGACCATTTAAACATCACCTGAACCATCCTATCTAATATGCAAACTGACCATACCTCTGCTACACTCACAAGCCACACCCAGCAGCCATGCCCAGCAGCCATTCAGAGTGAGTATTCAAATTAACCCAACCAAGATGGCTATGGCCAGAGAGAGCAGGAAAGAGGCTTGCTTTGCCCCTGGTGATGGAGGAAGCCAAGCTTTTCACAAAGCCTGGCAGGCGCTTAAGGCAACAAAGTTTCAATGGCTGTGCTAGCAGAAAGCTTGGCTTTGCTCTAGCTACAAAGTTTCCATTGTAGAAGATAAATAAATCCCAGATACCAGGGCCTCTGCTTGGGTCGCCGGGGGGCATGACTGGCTGGCAAACCACCACAGGCCCCTTGCCCAGGCCACCCCACCCCCCAAGGAAACACCCATCTTGATCCAGGACACCCTTCCAGGCAAACCAGCTGGCCCCCACCCATGCACCAGGCCTCTATCCTATCTAATAAAAGAGTAATATGCAGACTGATCATCACTCCAACACACAAGATGACTGCCCCTATGTGGTCACAAGATCCTGCCCCCATGTGTACACAAGATGGCCACCACAAGATGGCCAGCAGAGGAGGGCAGTTGACAGGGACCAGGCCTGCAAGGGAGGGCAGTTGGGGGTGATCAAGCCTACAGGGGAGGGCAGTTGGGGTGACCAGGCCCATAGCGTAGGGCATTTAGGGGCAAACAGACTGGCAGGGGAGCAGTCAGGCATCAATCAGGCTGGCAGGGGAGTGGTTAGGGGGTGATTAGGCTGGCAGGTAGAAACAGTTAGGGGCAATCAGGAAAGCAGGCAGGTATGCAATTGGGAGCCAGCAGTTCTGGATTGTGAGAGGGATGTCCGACTGCCCGTTTAGGCCCGATCCTAAATGGGCAGTCGGACATCCCTCAAGGGGTCCTAACTGGAGAGGGAGCAGGCTGGGCTGAAGGACACCTACCCCCTGTGCACAAATTTTGTGCACTGGGCCTCTAGTCTATATGTATAAAAAGCCCAAGTGACCATTATGACTGAAGGACTGGTAGGTTGCTATGATGTGCACTGACCACCAGGGGGCAGAAGCTCAATGCAGAAGCTGCTCCCTGGTGGTCAGTGCACTCCCATAGCCAACCTCCTGTGGCCAGCCAACCTCCCACGGTCCCTCCACTCCCTCAGCCAGCCAGCCAATCTCCCATGGTTCCTCCCCCAGACAGCCAGCCCCGATCGCTGGCCAGACCGAGGGATCCCACCCATGCACAAATTTGTGCACTAGGCTTCTAGTACCAAATAATACTCATTTGCTTTTATGGACTGTGTTGAGAACCGACAAGCTTATGTATAAGGCTTAGCATTTTCAATCTTACTGGCCTGGATGAGAAGAGATTGTGTTCTCTTACTGGTGATTTGGGAAACATAATACACTTGTGTTGTAACTGATGGTATGTGGAGACAAGGTTGGCAGGACTCTGGAAAATGGGCATGCCATGCTCCCATGCCACTCTGGGACACAGGAGACAAAGACTGATCTAGGGTGAGACCATATGCAGGGCATGGTGAGTACGGTACCAACGGCTTCATGGAGGCTGGGGATCTGAAGAGAAAGCAGTGTGCTTTGACTTTAAAATACATGATAAATGAAGCCAAGAAGCCAGGGGTCTTCTCACAGCATTTCAGGTCAGCAACTCCCAAGATAATTATATCAAGGTAGTTGGTAGGAAATATAGATGCTCCCTGGGCCTGACTTAAGAATTAACCTGTCATAACAGATGCAGCTTATCAGCTCAAAAGATGCCTGTCTGTCTGGTTTCAGCTGATTAAAAACAAATAAACAAACAAACAAAAAAACCCTATTAAAATGCTTACATATCTATTTTTAGAGAATTTATTTCACAAAGCCACTATTTCATAAAGACAATAAGGTTCATTATATATAAGAAAAAACTTATAAATGAGATAAATATTTCAAATACATTTTATTGAGTAGAGGCATTTTCACTAACTATAAAATCCAATGAGGCAAAAGGGTAAGTACACCAGTTATTATCAAAAGATTTTTAGAGTATAGATTAAGTTCAAAAGTTTAAAGATTTTACAAGAAGATAACATGAGACTATTAATTATATATGGAGTCTTTTGATTAGATACAGAAAATGTTAGTAGTGTGATTTCCTTCCTCTTGAAAACTAGCTTTAAAAATATTAACTCTGATTAAATTTTGATCTAATTTAATTTTTATCAATGATACCTGGAATATTCAAAGTAAACTAGTTACTTTGGCTACCAATTTAAGTCACCATTATGCTTCTAAAATAATTTATCCAGGATACACTGGAGTAGCCTGTACTTAATTTTTTTATAGTATTGTCTAACCTCAATAGTTTTTTCCAATATTTTCTATATTTTTACAAAGCCCTGTTTTCCATATCCTTGATCATTAAATATCTACCTTAGGGCTCCAAATACTCATGTCCATTATGGGAACATGAGGGGTAAATTCATTCTCTTTAATGTGACAAGCTACATTCTAAGAAATGTCTCCAGAGATGCTATTTTGGGACAGAATTGGGGTACTATCTGAGGATCTGAGAAATGTTCAGGGGACATATCTCAAACAAGGGACTTTAAAAAGTTTTAATTTTTCAAGAGAAACATTCTGGGAAGGGAAAAGTGCTCTATAACCTAGGGTAGTAGCCGGCAAACTGTGGCTCTGTTGATTAATGAGTTTGCCGACCACTGGGATAGAGGCTTAATCACAAGGAACAGCAACAGTCTGTAATTATTGGATTCGCGTCTCTGTTCTCATAGCCAAATGTATGGAAACAGTCTTCTTAAAGAAGTACAGGTCGATGAGCCAAGGCAAGCTTTGGCTAAATGACTGGTAGCTTTTATTTGGTTCTGAAGGTTTCCATGGAAACAGAGAGACAGAGAGGCTATATTATCATATTCATCCCTAATGCCATCTGATACAACTGCACATGGATTCATTCGTGCTTTCCAGAGCAGAGGTATTATTTCCGATAAGCATGGACAAAGGGAGGCTTGAGTTCTATCTGGCCACATTTGGGATTTCCTATCTTTCTCCATTTGAAACCTTAAATTAAAATCCAGGTAAAACCTCCTCTGAACATTTCCCTCAGGACCCACTATTTCAATAACATTTCAGTAATCAGAAGCCAAATGAAGAAAACGTGAAGTACCAAATGGAGCTCCACTGCCACGTTTTTAAAATTATGTGACACCAAGCTTCCTATAGTAAGTAAATTATTCTAAAGAGTGTTTACAATCCATTATGTCAGATCTCAGCCAGACAAGAAATAGTGTCTTAAACGTTTATTATACACAGTTGAATCAGGTGGCATCACCCATAATTTTTCTCTTTCTTTATAACTTGATTACTTGTATGTATGTGTATATACATCTATCTATATATGCATATGTATTTAATATATTTAATATAGTAACATACATCACACACCATTATCTAATCTCATTTCGGGTTAGTACATCCCAGAGAGGCCACGAAAGCAGCCCTAGCTCAATTCTTGATCTGAAGTATACAAAAATAAAAACCTCAACAATAAAATATAAACAAAACAAATAAGATAAGGAGGCAGGCATGAGACTGTTAGCACCATATTTAAGACCACAGAGGGTTGACAGAGATTTGAGGAGGAATCCAGCTCTGGGTTTCCCCTGGGAATGGGATCCCACACACAGAACCCTCTTGTCGAGTCCAGTACTTTAAAAAGGGAAAGCCTGAGAAATTCTCTTAACAGAAGTGTCAAAATCCATGATTTAGCAGAGACAGATGATTTGACATTGTTTCTTTCTAAAAGCACTGAAGACGGTATTCCTTAGAAACAAATCGCTGACTTTTAGAAATCAATTGAGAAATCACTGCCAGTTCAATGACAACTCAGTACGTTAAAAAGATATGATATATCCCCCCAAAGGACCAATGTACTCATGGAAAGTACTTTACTAAGGAGCAGTTAGCTCCCTGATATATGTGTAACAATACTGACCTGAGCTACACTGAAAAGACTTGACCTAGCACATGCAATTGCATACTCCACAAGGCAAAATGTCCAAAAAAAAAAAAACACCAACAAAAACAAAAAATACCCATACCTTTGTGCACTCTGGCACTGGTATAGAAATCTAAACTACGGAATAAAGTCTCAACCTGGTCCTTTCCACAAAAAGGGACTAGAAGTCCAGAGATGGGCTTATTTAGAGATGTGCTAAAGATTTCAGTGGATTAAAGTGATGGGTAAGAAGTTATATGGCTAGAAACACATTATTTAATACAAATCCCTCGTTTTATTGGAAGGAAAACTGAGGACTCAAGATATGTGTCCGCCTTCACCACTGGGAAAACTGTAACCAGAAGAGATGCCACGAACTCTTAGTGTGGTACTTTCCCCATCACTTTTACTTCTGAGATCCCTTTAAATCGTAATTCTATCAGCTACTCAAGATCGAGGAAAATGACTGAGAAATATCAGATAGGAAAAACGCTGCATTTTTACAAAGATTTTGGCAATACTGTATATTCTGATGTGCTTAGTTTGAACGAAGGGGAAACCCCAGTCATCGCCTGGTAAAAATGTTACGTCCTGTGTGAAACAAGTTTCCTATTCTGAGAGCAGTTTTTGTAGGTACTGGCAGCTCACAGCTGGCAGATTTCATAGGGCCCATCTTTGTAGTTAGAGTAGGCCTCTGCAGATCCCATATCGTCAGGTGGACTGAAATGACTGCTGTCTTGAGAGTCTGTACCAATACTTTTGGTTTCTGACTGAAGGTGAACAGAAACCTGAACGGCTATTTCCTGGCCTGGTTCATTCAGAGAACCATCATCTGAATCTCCTCCTGGTGAATTACTTCGTCCCATCTCTGGGTTAATGACATAGATGGCACCTTGAGCGTTCAAGGCAGGTCTCTCTTTAATTCTCTCTGCCAAGTCATCAGGGTCATCCATCCGCACAGCCTCAAACATCTCTTCAACAAATGCCCTGCAGTTTAGAATAAGGGGTGGGAGAGGGACGCTTCGTGCCAGTTCTTCTATGTAACGAGCAAACTCCATGGTCTTAAACTGTGTGACTTTGGCGAGCTCCAGAGTCTTAGCCGAGGTGATGATGGGGATGCGTTTTGCAATCTCAAAGGCCTTCTGAAGTTTCTCGGCCCCTTCGGTTCTGAAGAATTCATTGATAGCCTTTTCGGTCTTACGAAGATGGCTGCTCATCATGCAGAGCCGTGTGACATTCAAGATGAGAGTGATCGTAAAGGCAATCAGACAAACAATCATGTAGTAGACACTCATGTCTCCCGAGGTGAAGATAACACGCAGGGTGACAGAGTAGGAGGCACGAATTGGAGACGTGATGAAACATGTATAGAGCCCACGGTCATCAAAGGCTACGTTGGTGATATTCAGGAAGTTATCAGAAACCAACCATTTTCCACCTGATAACCCAACAAAAATAAAAACATACAGCATAAGGAATATTACTACTAAATATGCCAACTGGGTTATCAATATTCCTTTTCTTCATGAGAATATTTTAACTCAACTCACCTATTAGGTTCTACTATTTGTTTACATCAGTAAGAAAGGGCAGACGGTTACGTCCAGGATTAGAATTTAAATAGCCTAGAACAGTGGTCGGCAAACTCATTAGTCAACAGAGCCACATATCAACAGTACAACGATTGAACTTTCTTTTGAGAGCCAAATTATTTAAACTTAAACTTCTTTTAATGCTACTTCTTCAAAATAGACTCGCGCAGGCCGTGGTATTTTGTAGAAGAGTCAAACTCAAGGGGCCAAAGAGCTGCATGTGGCTCTCGAGCTGCAGTTTGCTGATCACAGGCCTAGAACTTAAAAGGGAATAGAGATCTTCCTTGCAGACAGTAAAGATTATCATAGCTACCTTTTCACTGCTAAACATCATAAGCCTTTCAGGGAGACAGGTCTATATAATACTACATGACTAATCTTAAAAAAATATTTATATACATACTGGTATACATCAGAGATATTGCAGGTTCCGTTCCAGACCACCTAAATAAAGCGAGTATTGGAATAAAGAAAATCTAATTATTTTGCTGATGGTCTAAAAAAAGCAACATATTTGAAGCACAATAAAGCAAAGTACAATGAACCAGGTGTGCCTGTATGTGTACCTACATCACAATTTCTACCTACACATTTTCACATACTATAAGAATATGCCTCAAAAATATAAAACAATGGTCATTTCTGGATGATGGGTTATGAATAATTTTGATTTCTTCTTTTAATTTAACTGTGCTTATTTTCAATAATGAATTTCTATAACAATTGACAATTTAATGAATTTATTCAATTATTAACTGGCTAATGTGGCATGCCTTCCACATGTGAATTTGTTTTGTTAGGAAAGATTTGTTGATTATATCTTGACTTTCTGGCAAGAGTAACTGAAGCACAAGCCAAAAGATATGTCTCACAAGTCAGGGTACATGAGCAGCTTGAGGAGAATAAAGTTGCCTTTAAGATGCCTAAGCTTCTGTTTTTCACCTAAAACATGTCACTTCTCTTCCATATATGAAGGTGTCTTCATTTAGGAAACACATATACAGAAAAGCAAAGCACACTGACCACCCACCTTGATTCAATGTCCTTTAATAACTTGGCTCTGCCTGCACAATTCTCACATGTGCAGTAAATTCTCACTGTGCTCTGTACTGTGTGACAGTCATTCAAAGATGAGATCAATGGGCTAACCTGGAGTGTTGGTGTGAATCCCAGAGGAGGCTGGATGACTGCTTAAGCACCAACCGAATCCTAATCTTCACGATCTCTTTAATCCCCGAGATTCTATGGATCTGGATTATTTTAGTGGCACATCAATTAATAAGCACTTTTGATTGTGCCCATGTTTTTCACCATCAAAATCTATAGTTATATTTAAGAACCATCATTTCATCAATGTAAAAAGAGAAGAAAAGTCTGTAGCTATAAATATAGTCATTATTCCTCAAGCTTCTGTCTTCTAAACTTGGGCTATGAAAAGACTACCCCAGGAATCCAAGGTCTGATGAACTAATACACAGACTCCAATCTAAACTCTCTAGCTCATTTGCTGACAATAGCTCAAGACTTATGAACCTTATATCAGACTGGCATGCTCTTTAAACACCTCTCACTTGAGAGTCATAAAGTTTAATATAATTTTCTAGAGCTGTTGTTGAAAGTATCAATGATAGATGTTAGTTTAATGATTTTCAAAGTAAAGGCAAAATAGGAAAATAAAACTGCATTTCAATTAGCTGGTCTCAACTTAACCTAAGCTTTGTTTATGCAGTCAGTCAGTACTAATCACATTAATTGAATAATGCAAATCTCAGATGCATTTGGTCAGGATCCAACAGACCAAAGGAGGTGAGTCTAGGTCAGTGAGTACAAATGTGGAACCCCGAATCATGTTCAAAATACACATTCTGGGCACCGTTCTAGAGATTCTGATTAATGGGTCTGTTCTTAAGAAGCTAGTTAAAAATACACTCTTCTTCTTTTTTTTAAATTAAATCTTTATTATTCAGATTATTACATTTGTTTCTCTTTTTTCCCCCTCCATAGCACCCCTCCACCCAGCTCCCACCCTTCCCTCTGCCCTTACCTCCCTCCCATTGATCTCATCCATAGGTGTATGATTTTTGTCCAGTCTCTCCCTGTACACCCCTCACCCCTTTCCCCCTGAGAATTATCAGTCCACTCCCTTTCTGTGCTCCTGATTCTATTATATTCACCAGTTTATTCTGTTGCTCAAATTTTTAATTCACTTAATTTTTAGATTCACTTGTTAATAGATATGTATTTGTTGTTACACTCTTCTTTCTAATAACTCAAATACTTCAATTCCTTAGTGGCCAGTTACTCAATGTGTAGATGGTTAAAATGTCTAGCATGTACTTAGAAGGAAACATTACTGTCTATTTTTCGTATATGTAACTATAGAATTTCCTACTCTAATGTGAATAACCAAATATCCTTTATAGTCCAAGGGATTAGACCAGTGGTCGGCAAATCATGGCTCATGAGCCACATGCAGCTCTTTGACCCCTTGAGTGTGGCTCTTCCACAAAATACCATGCCTGGGAGAGTCTATTTTGAAGAAGTGGCGTTAGAAGAAGTTTAATTTTAAAAATCTGACTCTCAAAAGAAATTTCAATCGTTGTACCGTTGATATTTGGCTCTGTTGACTGATGAGTTTGCCGACCATTGGATTAGACCATTTTTGCTGGATTAGACTAACAAGAAAGATAAGGGGCCTTTTCTGAAAGTGTACCTTCTGAGGATCATGGATTTAACCTTTATCCCAGTGATTTTTCATGGTGATTTCTTTTTGAGGGGCTTGAACCCATGTGGTGTTCAAAAACATCTTCCTAACACAACATTAGTTCAGTAAACAGTATTCTGATTAAGATGTGTTTATAGGTCTACAAAGAGTAAAATCAAATAAAAACCTGTCAAAAGGTAGAGCTTGGTCACATTATTTGTGTGATTTTTAAGATGGAGACACAAAAATTACAAGAGAAACTTTCCTGTTTTCAAGTAAATTAAGTGTATAGAACAGAAAAAAAAAAAGAACTAGATGGTATACAGAACTCCTCCTCAATGCTCTTCCAATTATCAGAGGCACTTAAAAGTTTTATGCAGATCTATAATCATTCAAAACCAACAATCCTGGATTTTCTCTAAGATTTTTAGTAATTCATTTCTGAGCAATTTTTTTTTAAATTTATGACAAATTTACTGAAGTCTAATCAAATCCTTCTTGCTATATTCACACAGGGCCACCAAACTGTAGTATCACACTACAGTCTAGGTGAATGGTCCCCCTAGACCCGTGCAGTGCATATCCTGCACAGCTGTAGGCAGCAGCCCTGATGAAGCCCACATTCAACAAAAAAGGAACTCAACTCACCAAGAGAGAAATGAGCTCACAGTCATTATATGGACACCTTTTAAATTTATAACTATTCCTAATTTTTTTCTTCTTCTGAGTAAGTAATTACAATTAATTTTTTTTTTCTGATAGAAAAAAATACTCCAGGTCTTTCAACAGTTTTCACGATTCACCCTGGTACCTTACCTTTGAGACTTCTTGTTGAATACTATAAAACCAAGAAGAAAGAAGTAACAGGAAATAAGTAACCTTGATTAATTATAGCCTGGCATAGTTACCTCTGCCTCTGTCATCCAGTTGCTGTCCTTTTGAGTTGTACCAATGGACATCTTCATAGTGGTTGACTGTGAGAAGACACTCGATTGAAACACTAGCTCCCTCTTTGGCTATGATAACATTATCACCTGACTGGGAGCCTGCTGAGAGTTCAAAGCTTGGGAGAAATGACACATTGAAAGAACTATGATTTGCTCCCAGTGGGTCCATTTGGTTGAAGCCTCCATCTTCCAAAACAAAAGCAGCTGGTACAGTAACGCTCACTACTAAAGTGAATAAACAACAATGTGGCTTCATGGGAAAAGGGGAGACAATCTTATTTAGATTTGGAGAACTGAAAAGCTTCTATACTATAATGAGAGTACAATGGGTATTTTATTGCTTGGTGTTGGAGTTTTCCGGAAAAGTAGTAGATCCAAATGTATTTTGAAGTCTTCAAGGTTAAACATGTGAGTGAAGACCAACCTAAAATAAAACCAGATATAAAGTTTAACCAACAAAGATGCATAGTGGGGTGAAACTCTATATTTTATACTAAATGAATACATGAAAACTTGATAAGAATAACTAGTGCCAACATCTGGGAATGTAATAGAGAGAAAACCACCTAAATATCTCACATAGGGTTGGTTAGAAAGGGCACCAAATTGGGAAGCGGCAGTCCTAGATTCTGGTCCTAGTTTTGCTACCAACTAGCTGTCCGACCTTGCTAAGTAGCTGGGCTTGTTTTCTTATCTGCAAATAAGGGACTAAAGAAGACAATTTTTAAGGACTCTCCTAGTTGTGAAATGCTACGGTTCTATTCCTGGCAAATTCTAAGCAACAGGGAACCAATGAAGGTTAAAATATTTAGCTTAATGGTCTTTCTTTCCAGATTGTGCCATTACCATGTATTGTTATACTAATAATGTAAATCAACTGGTATATCATAATCATAACCATGGAGCTCAAAATTTGAGTAATTTAACTACATATATATATAAATAATACAGAGACAGTTGAGATAGTTCTTATGTTTTAAAATTAGAAAGGAAATTGTACTACTGTATATACATAAATATACATATACTGACTTGGGAGGCTATAACACCCTTGGGCAAGAATGTTAGACAAAATAATTCCCTTTAATAGTTTTTTCAATATCAAGAGACAAAATACAGTATACATGTAACAGTTTGTAAGAATACCAAATTTCTAGCTCAAAGTCTGTAAAATTAGCTAAGGAGAAAATTGACATTTTAAACGGCTAGTTGGCAGAAATGCAAATATAAACTACAGGGAAAGCTTACCAAACAAATTTGAAAGAAAAGTATAATATCACAAATAATAAGCAAAATGATATCTCAGTCTAAGAGTGTGTGTCATTATGATCACTGTCCTGGTAATGTGATTCCTCTTTTAAATCATTGACTCCCAAAGAAAACTTTCAACTCTTATTTCTATAAAATATGAGATGAAACACCTAGCTTTATTTTTCACAAGGGCCCAAAAGAAATGACATTTTGGAAATGACATTTCTTCCCCTTTTACACTTTCATGAAGGCTTCTTGATCATCTATAATAATGAAAGCATAATATGCTAATTAAAGCAGACATCCTTCTGGATGAAGCGAGGGCTGCGAGGGAAGCCCAGGTCCGGGTACCTGCGGGCCGTTGGAGGAAAGCCTGGGTCCCAGGTGCCGGCAGCTGGGGGAAGGCCTACTTTTGCATGAATTTTGTGCATCGCGCCTCTAATATAACCTAAAAAGCAATGGATCATTGTATTTTGCCATTGAACTCCTCCAAGTCTGAATTATGATATACTGTAAATGTCATTTAATTTTCATTAGCCCTGGAAAGGATGGTTGAATAATGAAAAGGACTTCCTGTATCTTTCTATATCTTTCAAATTTAAGAAAACACACCATTTAGAATAAAACAAAAAACTTCAGACTTTTGTTATAACAGATGGAACACATATGCTTATTTTCATTTCCTCCCCAAACCCAACTAAACTGACACTGAAGGAAACAAAGCACTTGGGGGCAGGTGTTCCCCACGACTTTGATGAGGTGTTCCTGTGGCTTCATCCAAGCCAAGCATTTCCCAAATTTCATGCATTCCTTATACGGCCATAATTTTTATGCTATATCCGTGTACCAAGTTATTATTTATGCTTTTTCTTTAAATCAACTCATTATTTTACTTCTATACATTTATTTTAGAAGGAAAGTCTGCATCACATCTGTGGATAAAAGTAACTGTACACATAAACACCATAAAAACAAGGCAATGTTATTAACTTTCAGAGACACTGCCATCTGCTGAAGGCTCTGAGCTAGAGGTCTGCTCTCTTTGTAGAGAAAACAAAAGACAAAAACAAACAAAACAAATCACCCGTCATAACTTACCTTTATTCTACTGCCACCACATTTCTTACCCTGCCGTTTCCTTCTTTCCCACCCTTGCTCACCACTGAGTTTAGAACCTATTTTAGAGCAGAGATATACCTTTTTCAGGTATTCAATAGTACCTAGTGTACTATAGACACGGTCTCTGCCTTCATGGAGCTTAGTCTGCTAGAGGACATAGACACTAACTAAACACACACAAAATATGCTAGATGCTCCCTAAAGGAAAGGATAGGGTGCTACAGGAGCAGCCAACATGGAAAATTAACCTCATTGCAGAAAGCCTCTCTGAGAAAGTGAGATGTGCAGCAGGTTCTGAAGGATAAACAGAATTCGAGAATGGAAGAGAAGTGTTCTAGGTAAAGGGGCAGGGACAGGGAAAAAGCAGATGGATCTACTGGTTAGGCAGTGTTCAGGAATAAGAGTTACAAGCGGTGGTAAGGAGAGTTGGTGGCCAAAGAGTGCTGGTTTGGATTCCTGATTGCAGAGAGGAGCAGTCTGGGCCACCAGCAAAGTTGGAGGTGGACTGTGGGAACTGGAGTGTGAGGCTGACATCAGTGAAGAAGGTAACTTGTTCAAGACAAAGAGGCCACAGAACTGAGAGTCTCAAGAGTAAGGTAAATCATCTTCATGGATGGTATGTACCCCCCAAATCGAGGCAGCTAGGGTAGAAGACACCGGGAGTAGAAGAAAGACACCGGGACTCTCTCCTAGCTCTTGAAATGCAGGAGCTTCTGGGTGATGAACAGTCCCCACCATGAGAGGGGTGGGGCAAGCAGTGTCCTGGAGTCCCTTCTTCACGCAGCCTCCCTGAGCCTCCTCTCAAAGCCTGGCTCTTCCTCCCACATGGATCCAGTGTATACCTGGATACAGGACGGCTCTTCCTGGACCCTCTAACCCTCACCACTATACTACTCACCTGCTCTAGCAGATGCTGCTCTGTACAGCCAGGCAGTCTACCCCAGCCTGCCTATGAGCGCTGTAAGCACAGAAACTGTATTTTCTATTGCTATACTTCATAACTAGTACATGCTCAATAACTATTTACTGATGGAGATTAGTTTAAATTTGATAAAGTATGTGATGGACCTTGTAAATTGAAGAATGTTATGTAATAGGGATCATACATATTCAAACTGACATGAATTTACTAGCACTTACTATATTTTCTGTCACAAAGAGACAAGGCTAAGAATCTTGAAAAAACTTTTTCTAAAAAAATACATTTTATTGATTTTTTCTTACAGAGAGAAAGGGAGAGGGACAGAGAGAAACATCGATGAGAGAGAAACATTGATCAGCTGCCTCCTGCACATCCCCCACTGGGGATGTGCCCACAACCAAGGTACATGCCCTTGATCGGAATCAAATCTGGGACCCTTGAGTCCACAGGCCGATGCTCTATCCACTGAGCCAAACCGGTCTAGGCTAATCTTGAAAAAACTTAAAGGCATAAAGCCTAAAGGTGTTCTTGAACCAACCCAAAGTCTTCATTTACTATCTTGTTCTAGAATGAAAAATTACCAAGTCCAGAGTTTGGAAAGAAAAGATTACCAAGTCCAGAGTTTTCAAACCAGGTTGAATATCACAATCATCTAGAGCAGTGGTCATTAGTCAACAGAGCGGCACACCGTGGCTCCCGAGCTACCACTGATCTAGAGAACTTGTTAAAATATAGATTACAGGATCTCATCCCAGAATAAGAACCCCTTGGTTTAGACCTTGGAACTTAGGTTTTTAAGTTAGCTCCTGAGTGATTCTGAGGTAGAGGGTCCATGGGCTGGCATCCAGAGACCACTAATATACATCCTTATTTCTTCTACAAAAGCCCTGCCTAATTGTGCTCCAGACTGAACACTTCTAATAAGAGACAACTATCACTCACATTCCATATGAATTACGATTACCCTAAAATATCATGAATGCAGGCCTCTGATAAAGACAGGGTAGCAGAGAAGTTCAAAGTACAGACTCTGGAGCCAGATTTCCTGGATTCCAATCCTGTCTCCAATTTTAACTAGCCTCGTAACGTTTGTTAATGACTTAACCTCTCTCTGCCTCAGTCCCCTCATCTTTAATATAGGGAAAATAATAGTATGTATTCTCAAAGGACTATTGTAAGGTCTGCCTGAGACAATATATATATACACACACACACATATGTATGCATATGTATGTATATGTATATGTATGTATATATATAACAGAGTCTGGCAATAGTAATCACTGAATAAGCTCCAGTTATTAATACTGTTGATAGTCCTTTCAGATATTGTACTAAAATCTATACCTTATAGCAAAACCATTAGTTAAGATAAAGAAAACATTTTTACTCAGAATAACACCAACCATTTAAAAATCTTGGGGGGAGGGGGATTCTAGAATTCCATATGTAATTTCAATCTTTAATTTTAAATTTCACATTTTTCTTTTTCTCACTGCAAGTAAGTTTTTTGCAAAAATATGGATCAAACAGGCACTGCAAACTAACCTGGGACTTCAACCATAATATGCTACCATTGTTTTTATGTGTCTTGAGTGTGTGATAAAGAACCTTTGCTGCAATCTACCTAGCCCAGTGGTCGGCAAACTCATTAGTCAACAGAGCCAAGTATCAACAGTACAAATTAAAATTTCTTTTGAGCCGAAAACCGACTTCTGCGCATGGGCCAGGAAGTTTCAATCACACTGTACGTGTGCGCCCATACGTGGTATTTTGTGAAAGAGCCACATTCAAGGGGCCAAAGAGCCGCATGTGGCTCCCAAGCCGCAGTTTGCTGATTACTGACCCAGCCTATGTTTCCCTTTCTTGAAATCCGCCTTCTCACGCCCAGGAGGAAGCCAACCCACTGGCTGACTAAACTAATTAGAATCTGTTCTTGGAATTGAGACATCATGGGCTAGGGCTATTTGAGGAAGAGAAGGAGTGTAGGGGGCTAAGGCAGCTAGGTTTGGACCACATACGAAGGGAAGCAAAGAGAAAGGACCATAGGGATGGAGAAGGGAAAGAGAGGTGGCAGAGAGAAGCAGGGAGGAAGAGAAAGAGAGACCCACACCTGCTGTTCTGGCTCCTGACACAGTTCCTGGTTCCAATAAAACTGTTTATCTCTCCCCTAAAGAAACAAGCATCTTTATTCAACTTTATTCAAAATTAAAACCACAAAAATATAGACCGAATGTGCAAACAAGAAAAGAAAATGGAAAAATAGCTAGAAAGGGGGAAAAAAGATTAAGTTCAGCAAAAGTGACTAAACTGTGCTATAGCTCCAAAAGTCCCCATGATGAATCTGTACCCCATCTCTTCCTTAGACACTGGTATACACACAAACAGCCCATGCAGTCAAGATTTCAGATTTTCTGTTCTGTATGGACATAGCCAATTGCCCTACTAGAAGTTTAGAGAAACCTGTAAGACAGGATCTACAAAATACTATGAATACCCTTAAACTGCTCTTAGGTTAAAGGTGGCAGAAATAATCTGGTACACTAATTTATGCCAGGAGAGTAACAATGGGTTGCACAATATCCTTATAGTCTATTCAATAAAGACAGGCTCATTCTGGGTCCTTCATCCTCATACCATAGGCATCTTGAACACAAAGGACTTCTAGGTTAACTACTAGACTAGAGAGAGAGATACAACCCATTTGGAGATAAGAGGCTATTAAGCAGTGGAGGGAGAAAACACTGGCAAAGGTATATGTTCAAAGTAACAGAAGCAGACAAGAGAGTAAGGGAGCAAATCAACCTTGGAATCAAGACTCATCTCCTCAAATTAAGTTTCCTTTTACTTAAGTCCATGTGAATTGGTTTCTGCTACTTACAACAAAAACAGCATTGACTAAAACCATTCTACTCATTCTGGATTGATTTTAAAACAGTTGACCTAAATCAGGGGCTGCAGGGGATGCTCAGGTGAACTAGAATACTGTCCCAGGCCCTCAGGAATTTACAAACTAGCCTGGAGACAGAAACAGCTGGAAACACACACACACACACACACACACACACACACACACACACACACACTGTGAGATGTACTGAAGTATAATTGTGCTATGATGCAAATAAGAAAGAACTTCATGAATTTCAGAAATACAATTCACTTGTAAGTTTGGGACTTCCCATAATATCATGCCTGCTATCCTCAATGCAGCAGCTAACATTTGGAGGTAAGAAGAAAGAGTTCAAAAAGGAAAATTAGAGTACCATCTTGCTGTAAAAAGTTAAAAAGGGATAATTTATGTACGTGGATGAGGTTGTTTTTTTTACTACCTTGCTTCAGCATGAATAAGAAAAACAGAAAAGTGTAATACTCAAGCTTATTCCAATGCATTTTTCATGTCTTAGCTGTAGTAAAATGTAAGCTTTTCTACGCTCATGAATAATCAGAAATGCAGGTGATTTTATCCTACAGAACCACTCTGAAAATTGATTATATCATTTAAAAAAAGTGCCGAAACTGTCATTCCTAACAGATTGCCTTGTTGTTGTTCCTGCCAATTTCTATGAAATATTTGCATTCGGTTCCAATTCTCAACAGAAGTAAATAAGGAAGTAATGTGGCTGATTTCCGTTCTCAGGGCTCAATAGTAAGTTGGCTGAGGAAACTGTTATTTGCAGAAGTAGTTCTGAGATAACTCAAAGGGAGGAAAACACTGATGCCCAGATATATTGGCTTTTGCTCCAAGTACACTGGGATATAAATGCTTCATTCTCCTTATTGAAATGTTTTCTAAGCTGTATTTACAGCTCATTCACTCCTCTCTGCCCGCCCTGTTATACTTGAAAAATAAAAAAGTCCCCCTAACTTTGGCACACAGATGGTCAAAGTGACATTCTGAATTGGCAGAGAGGAGAAAAAGCAAATGAAGATCCAATTTTGTTAGCATATTGTCAGCACTACTCTATCCTTTGCAAAGAACAAACATAAAGCATTATTATAGTAATCCTTACCATAAAAGGGTTAGTAATATTCAAAAAGAAACCACCCTTTTGAGGCACATTTTCTCAAAAATAACCCCTATGCTTCCAAGAGTATCTTGGAGCCATCACATACCTCCTAACTGGCATTTGGGAACTCAGCTCAAACTTCAACATATTTTCTGGCACACGGAGAAATACCTTTTACATTTATTGGAGCTTTGTTTTAAACTCAGGATTATTTGCTATACTTATGATTCTTACCCTTTTTGCCACAAGCACTGGCTGAAGCTACTGGATGCAAATGGCAAAAACACTGATGTAATAAGTTTGATTTATGATCTTCTTCATTTCTTTTCCTCTACAGTCTGACCCCACTCCCCCACTTCAGTATCTCAAACTCAGCATAACTGAAACAGAACTCCTCACTCTCACCCACAGATCTACCTGTTCAATGTATACATAGCTTGAATGATAGTTATACAATACAATTCTTCCAGTTTTGCAAGATCTAAGTTACAGGATCATTATGACTTGGTGGTTAGGAGCACTGAAGTTAAGAATGCCTGATCCTATCCCTGGATGAAGCTATGTGTTTGAGAGGCCTTAATTTTTCCATCTATTAAGTCAGGTTATCAACAGTAACCACCTCATAGGGTAATTGTGAGCTACCCTATGAGGTGAACTAATGTGGGTACATTACAAATACATACTATTATTATTTCACTTCCTAGGTGTTTTTCAATTAAGTCCTATGTCCCTAATCTAAGCCATAGTCCTTTTACCTAAGTGGATACCATTATACTACTAGTGGCTTGGTGCATGAAATTCGTGCACATTAAAAGGGGATTAATTGGAGGAAAAAATTCAATATTGCTATTTGCCCCTTTTTTATAATAGAAGTGTCAGAGATGTAAGAAAATTAGTAAAATGTATATGAAAACCTTCCTCCAGTCAGAATCTGGGGTGCACCACAGGACCCAGAATCAAGTCCCCACCCACCAATATGTGCCTCAAAATTGTGTGAGACCCAGATCTGGCCGTCTACCCCCGCCCCCTACCATTGGACTAGATCCAGACCCAGTCAGTCCCACCCTTGTCAAACCCCACCAGACAGGGATGTAGCCTCAGGTCCCTTGGCCAGTCATCAGGACAAGGGGCATGGCCTGAGGTCCCCCATCAAGCCCCACCAGGTGGAGGACATGGCCTGAGATCCTTATCAAGCCCTGATGGATGGGGGACATGGCCTGAGATCTCCTGTCAAGCCCTGCCAGGTGTGTGTGTGGGGGTGCAGCTTCAGGTCCCCCGTCAAGCCCTGCTGGGCTGGGGCGCAGCCTGAGTTCCCCCGTCAAGTCCCGCTGGGTGGGGAGCATGGCTTGAGGTCCCCTGTCAAGCCCCGTCAGGCAGGGGGCCACAGCCTCAAGTCCCCTGGCCCAGTGCTGAGGTGGGGGGTGCGGCCTGAGGTTCCCCAGCGTGCTGCCGGGATGAGGGGTGCAGCCTGAAGTCTCCTGTCAAGCCCCACCTAGTGGGGGGTGCCACCTGAGGTCCCCTGGCCTAGGACAGGAAGCACACCTTGAGGTCTCCCATCAAGCCCTGCCAGGTGGGGGGCATGGCCTCAGGTCCCTGGCCTGGTGCCACGGTGGGAGGTCCAGCATGAGACCCTCTGTCAAGCCCAATCTGGATGGGGGGCTGCGGTCTGAGATCCCCCAGCCTGGTGCTGGGGTGGGGGGCATGCCTGAAGTCCTCTATAAAGCCCCACCTGGTAAGGGGCATGGCTGAGGTCCCCCGACCTAGTGCTGGCGGGGGGAGCGGTGGGGAGAGCAGTACCAGGAAGGGAAGAGCATCTTGAGGTCCCCCGTCAAGCCCCATTGGGTGGGGGGGTGCAGCCTGAGGTCCCCTGTCAAGCCCCACGGAGGTGGGGGAGGGTGTAGCCTCAGGTGCCTGCTGATTGCTCGTTAAGGCTCCTTAAGGGAACTTAGCCTCAGCTGTCGGTGCAGCCATCTTTGTGACAGAGTGATGGTCAATTAGCATATTCTCTCTTTATTAGACAGGCTACCCCTTTAATGCCCCAAACACTGTTCCTCCCAGAATTGGTCCTAAACACAAAATTAAAAAAACATCAAGGCAATCTCAAAATCTATTTACCAATGAGATAAGCTTCAAATTCTAGTGTAGCATCCATAATTCTCCAGAAGTAGTCAGGTGGCAGAAGAGAAATAGCTAGACAGAGCCCAGCAGTGCCTGCTTGTGCAATAATTGCTTGCCAAAAGAATACATGCATTTAGAAGTCAAGGCAGGTCTTTGGTTACATCTGTCACTAATTAGCTATGATTTCTAGTGGTCTTAGTTTCCTTATCTAGAGGTTATCATTATCATTCCTTTCTTTGCTTAAGTCCTAAAATCTCCCCAGCTTTCCTGTCATGGCTTAGACTTAACTACACTTGCTTTGCTCTCTGCCATCGCCAAATAACTTGTCTAAAGTTCTGGTTCTAGTTGTTCCTTTTGTTTGAAACTTCCTGCCCCTCCACACCAACATCTTCTTGTGAAAATTCGACTTTCCTTACAATAGCCGGCTAAAATTTTACCTTATTTAAGAAGTCTTTTAACTAAACTCCCACTTCTACCCTCTTAATTTTAGATGGATTTTTTCGGTGTCAGTGCCCTAGCTCACTGAGAGCACACTACCTGATTCTAAGACTTATCACTTTCCTTCTATTAGTTAACTGTCCAGAAAACTGTAAGCTTTCAGATGCCAGTTAAAGATCTCAGTCCTGGGCATAGGATTGGATTCAACATTTTGCATTTAGACACTCATCAACTTGCTAATCAGAAAGGTACTGGCTACAAATTTCTTACTGACTTTCCAGTCTCAGGCTCTGAAAACTGTTAATGGAGAGAGACTTAAAGAAATGAATACACAGCTGTTGTTTAAAAATAATTTTAATGGGCAGAATACCCTAGAATTGGACTTATAACTGCTTTTCTCCAACTGATATTCTTAGACCACTTACATGAAATTAATCTGTAGTGCTTGTTAAAGGTGCAAATTTTTTTTAGCTCCACTCAGACTTACTAATTTAACATCTATAAAGGTGAGGCCTGAGCATCAGCATTTTAATGACTTTCAAATCAAGTTCATATTTCTTTAGATTGTCATAACAAAATCATAATTTGGTGATTTTCCAAGTGTGGTACAGAGACTTAGAGCCCATAAGACTTTTTAAACATGATTTTCAAAATAATTTTCATAATAATACTAGGACATTATTTGCCTTTTTCACTTTCATTCTCACATAATATGGTACAATATTCCAGAGGCTACGTGATTAGTGATAATCATAAGACAATGAACACAGGAGATATGAGAATCTAGCTGTCTTCTATTAAGCCAGATATAAAGAGACTTGTAGAAATGTGAAACAATGCCATTCTTTTCAAAAATTTATTTTGGAAAATATTTTTCATAGAAATGCTATTTATATAAACATACAGTTTGTAATTTTAAATAAATTAATAACTTTTTTGAAAGTTTTGATATAAAAAATGGTAGATATTGATAGCTATAACCCACACAAACAAAAACTCTTTGGTGTTCTCAGTAAGTTTTAAAAGTATAAAGGGAGCCCAAGATCAAAAAGTTTGACAACTTTTTGCTATATTTACTATTACCAATAGCATTTTAAAAATTACAACAGTTAAGCTTACTAAGATTCCAGTTAAATCCCAAATTCTATGCATTTTCCATTACAACAGGAAAATCAGAGAAAATAATCTATTTTATATTTATACAGGTTTGTTTTTTAACAAGCTCCCACATGATACTGATGCCCCTAAATTAAGAGAACCATCATGAAAACAAAGGAAACTATCTAAAGGGTTTTAGGAAGTGATACACACACACACACACACACACACACACACATACACACATACAGAGAGAGATATAGATATATAGATATAGATATATATGAAATTAAAACCATGATTCTTAAGGCATTACATGGAGTGAAAGACTTGGGTTCTGAAAAGGCTAAATCTCTTCACCAGCTAGGACTTTAAATTTTTCACGGCTGTATCATGAGGCTGTCTCTCCTGCCTTTCTTTCTGTGGTCCGTCTGGGTTTCATGCATTCACCCTGCTGGGAGATGCGTCTTTGTGACCAGAGGTCAGTTGTAAACTTAAAGTCATCAACTTAAGCACTTCATTTCTTTGTATGGAAACCTTCAACTGTTTTCCAAATAAAAGTCAAAGTGCTTGTCCTACAAGATTTGGCCTGTTTAAATCTCTGGCAGCATCTTCCTCTTTTCTGCTTCAGTCACTGTGGCCTTTTTTTCCCCCCCCTTTTCTGGACCTTTCCAAGTTTGCTCCCACCGAGAGAAGCAGGCTTTGCACTTGCTATTTCTTCTGCCTCCAATGCTGCTCTCCAGATCTTATTTCTCACTCCTGTCCGTCAGGCTATCCTGTTTAATTTTCCTCCAAGCAATCACTACCCACTTAAAGAGGTGTGATTTTTAAATACTTAAACATCTTTCCCAATTACAGTTTGCACCTTGGCTATTAGTCTCAGGCGTCTTAGTCTCAGGTGTGCAGCCTAGCGATTAGACAGTCACACACTTTACCAAGTGTGCTCTCCCCTTTCCCCCCCCATTTCCAGCACCACCTGCCACCACGCCTGGTTAAGAGAACATTACCATGTTCCCTACGCTGTACTTGACACCCCCAGGGCTATTCTGTAACTACCAATCTGCACCGCTTAATCCTTTCTTCGCCCAGTCCCTCAATGCCCGCTCCCGTTTCCGGTTTGGCTTCCCCACCAAAAGGTCAGCTACCTGAGGGCAGGGCGTGTCTGTCCCCGGCGCCGGGGCAGTGCCGGGCGAGTCGCGGTGCTTCCGCAAACGTACACCGGCCGAACCCCTGCAGCCCGGGCCACGCCTTCCCAACAAACCCGGCGGCTACAGCCCACCCCAACCCTCAGGCTCCGACCTAAGCCCAGGGGACCCCAGCAGCGCCCCGTCAGCCCTCGCCGCAGCGACCCCCACCGAGACCTCACTCACCGGAGCAGCACCAAGCCTTCTTCCGGCTGGGACAGCCCGACCCGGAAGTGTTCTCGGGGAAGGCGCGGCTGCCTCCGGGCTGGAGGAGCACTTCCGGGGCAGTAGGAGCGGCTCGTCGGCAGCTGTGGCGGCGGTGAGGGTGGCATCTGGCCGGTTGCGGGCTTCCCGGGAGGAGTCTGGTCGGGCGCGGGGTCCCGGAGTCGGGCCGCGCGGCCCGGGTCGCTGGGGTCCGGGGTCGGGGGGCGGCGGGTGGGGAGGCGGTCCGCGGCGGGGGAAGGGGAGCGGGGGGCGGCCACCTCGCGGCTGGACGCTGAGGCTGTGGAAGCGCCGTGGTCCTGGAAGCGCTACGTTTGCGGGAGGAAAACTCGTCGTGGACAGACTCGTCAGCTTAACGCTGGCGTTTACACCAGCTGCCCCGTTTGGAGATACTGTGTGTGGGAGGGAGCGAGAGCGCGCGTCTGGCCGTCTAGACAGCCTGTTGATGCGATTGCAGTGGCGTCGACGGCCAGCACCCCCGGTGCTGACCGCAGGGTGTGACCCACGGCCGGTCCTGGGCCAGTCTCCGTGCCAGGCCCCCGCGCACACCGTGTCACTCAGTCTTTATAGGGTCCCCGGCCGGGAGGTATCCCCGCCGCGTTTACTGACGGGGAAACGGAGACACAGGCGGGGGAACTCGTGTTCTCACCATCACTGCGGCGCGGAGCCGGCAGCGAGTCGCTCCAACTCGAGAGCCTGTGCTCTTAGTGACTGAGCCAGACCTCCGTCCATTTTGGTAAATGGGTGGCTGGAAGTTCTCCAAGATAATGTGGAGATATAGATATAGATAGAGATAGAGATAGACATAGACATAGAGATAGAGATAGATATATATGTCTGTATATATATGTGTATATATATATATATATATATACACAGATATATATATATACACACACACACACACACACGCACGCATATAAATAAGCTGCATACATTTTTACCTTCAAAATATATGACTCAGCCATTTGGTTTTGCTGGTAATGTCTCAGTCCTTTGAGTCTTTCTCCTCCAATCAGGCAAATAGAACACTTCCTACAGAATACTGGGAGAACTTACAGAAACACGGACAGCCAGCATCACAAAAAAAAACTTCTCTTCCACCTAGCTCAAATAGCATTAAATCTTTGATATGCAATAGAAAGAGTAGCGATAGCCAGTGTCTAGTATTTTAGAGTATGTCCTTCCACTCTTTGGCAGAATTATATATAGATTATGTAGAACATATGCTGTGTGTGGTGTGTATACTATATATACTAGGCATAGTATGCTGTATTTGAAATAGATATTACTGTTAACTATACGTTGCGATTTGGAGAGAGCCTAAGGAGAGTTAAAAGTTGGTTTAAAAAGTATATATTCAACTACACAGATCATTAATTGAATTTTATGCAAATAACTGTGTAGTCATGTCTTTATTTCTCAATCTCCAGAGCTTGGTAACTAGTAGGTACTTAGAAAGTGTGTGCAAGTGACTGAATGAATGAATATTTCAAACTTGGTTTGTATGTGTATGAGTAGTTGGATCTAGATTTTTTTTTTCTATGTGTTTTGGGAATGTATAATGTATGTATCTATAATAATACAAGTGTAATATGCTAATTAAAACAGTCGTCCTTCTGGACAAAGCCAGGGCTGCGAGGGAAGTGGGTCCCTGGTGCCAGAGGGCAGCCTGTCCGGCAGCTGGGAGAAGGAAGGCCTACTCTTGCACGAATTTCATGCATCTGGCCTCTGGTATACTATAACCATCTAGTGGCCTGGTGCACAAAATTTGTGCACATTAAAAGGGGATTAATTAGAGGAAATAATTCAATATTGCTATTTGCCTCTATAATAGAAGTGTCACAGATGAAAGAAAATTAGTAAAATATATATGAAAACCTTCCTCCTGTCAGAGTCTGGGGATTCAGAGTCAAGTCCCTGCCCACCTACATGCGCCTCAAAATCACGTGAGATCCAGACCCGGCTGGCAGGTGCAACCCCCCACCCCCATTGGGCTAGATCCAGACCCAGTCATTCCCACCCTTGTAAAGCCCCATCGGGCAGGGGACATAACCTCAGGTCCCCTGGCCTGGTGCCGGGGGGAAAGAGGGGATGTTGTGGCTGAGGTCCCCTAGCCCAGACCAGGGTGGGGGGTGTGCCTATCAAACTCCACCAGGTGGGGGGCATGGCCTGAGGTCTCCTGTCATGCCCTGCACCAGCACCAGGGGACCTCAGGCGGGGAGGGGGGCAAAGCTTCAGGTCTCCTGTCAAGCCCCACTGGCAGGGGAGTGCAGCCTCAGGTCCCCCATCAAATCCCCGTGGGTGGGAGGCATGACCTGAGTTCCCCCAACCCAGCACTGGGTATGTATCTTGAGGATCTCCCTCAAGCTCCACTGGGTGGGGAGCATGGCCTGAGGTCCCCTGTCAAGCCCTGCCAGGCAGGGGTGCACAGCCTCAGGTCCCCTGGCCAAGTGCTGTGGTGGGGGCAGGGCCTGAGGTCCCCTGGCTTGGTGCTCAGGTGGGGGGAGCAGCCTGAGGTCCCCTAGTCCAGTACCAGGATGGAAAGCACACCTTGAGGTCCCCTATCAAGCCCTGCCAGGTGGGGGACAGGGCCTGAGGTCCCCTGTCAAGCCCCACAGGGGCAGGGGAGGGCGTGGCCTCAGGTCCCTGCTGATTGCTTGTTAATGCTCCTTTTTGGAACTTGGCCTCAGCTGTGGGTGCAGCCATCTTTGTGATGGAGTGATGGTCAATTAGCATATTCCCTCTTCATTAGATAGGATTATCTAGGCTCCATGGTGTTGTATAAATCTACCTTTCTAGCCTATGCCTTGCCACCTTCTCCCTTCCATATTTACTACTGTGTATTTCATACTGTCACACCTCTGGCCTTTGAGCTTTCCCATGTTTTGTTTCCATACTCTTGAATTCACTCATTGGCATCTTCATTTGTCAAATTGCTAAGTGCCCTTTCAGGCAGGTGTAGCAAGCTCAGATGCATAGAGGGGTTAATCGGGTCACATAAACAGTCAAATGGAATCCAGTGGAGATTGTGTGGAGAAGTAGAGAGCAGGACCCTCTCTAAAATATCCCAGCAACTATTTGCTATAAGCTAGTTATTTTTTCCTTTTTTTAAATTAATGTATTACATGTGTACATATCTTCCCATTGCTTTCCCCCCACCCCCTCCCATAGATGCCCTAATCCCCCAGTGTATTGTGTCCATTGGTTATGCTTATATGCATGCATACAAGTCCTTTGGTTGATCGCTTATCTTCCTAACCTTCCCACTGTAATTTGACAGTCTGATGCTTTACTGCCTCTGTATTTATCGTTTTGTTCATCAATTTATAATGTTCTTTATTATCCATAAATGAGTGAGATCATGTGGTATATAAGCTAGTTATTACCAGGTCGGATGTGGGCCCAGTGTTGCAAGACAAGGGAAATTAGAAATCTATTCGTATACAAATTTTAAGTTTTAAATGTTAGCAATTGATATTAACAATTGTTTAAACACTGTGCAAGCCAAGTAAAACCATTTGTAGGCTGTATTTGGCAATCAAAAATCCCAGTTTGTGGCCAGTATTCTATGTCTATTTCATATGTTGTCCATGAATGTTATTCTCCATTTCTAGCAGACTTTGTGCTCTCTGGTCTTTTAGTATAGTGCTCCTTTCAAGCTGTCTTTAAAAAATAAAATAAAATTAAATGTATATTTTTTGATTTCAGAGAGAGAAAGGAAGAGGGAAAGATAGATTGAAACATGAATGATGAGAGAAGATCAGTGATTGGCTGCCTCCTGCACGCCCCTACTGGGGATTGGCCTACTGGGGATCGAGCCTACAACCTGGGCATGTGCCCTTGACAGGAATCAGACCCTTCAGTCCACAGGCCAACGCTCTATCCATTGAGCCAAACTAGGTAGGGCCTTCTTAATTGTTAATATGTCTTTTTTTCCTAGTACATTAGGAACATTTTTATGGTCTGTATTAGGTCTGCACTTAGTATATATTGGTACAAAATCTGGGCTTGTACATACCTAATGTATCTTCCCTAGTGATATTTGATTATCCTGTAAACTAGCAGCATCTGCTTGTTGTGAAAACACTAATATTTTGGTTTTAATTGCCTAAGAGCTATACTTCTGGAAGGAACTGAATTAGTAAACATTGCCATTCAGTAGTTAGTCTGATGTAAATACTACTGATGGCTTGGATTTCATAATTTCTCTGAAAATTTACAGTAGGAATGATTAATGACTAACATTTTAAAGAATGACAGTCAGTAAAAGGAAAAGTTGATAAATTGGCCTTCATTGAAATGAAAAAGTTTTGCTTTTAAAGACAATGAAGAGATAAGCTATAAATGGGTTAAAATACTTGCAGACCACATATCTACAAAAGACTTGACTCTAGAATATAAAATAAGCTCTCAAAACTCAACCGTAAAAGAAAAAAATCCAATTAGAAAAGGAGTGAAAAATACAAATAGGTATTTTACTGAAGAGGATATATAGATGGCAAATGAGCACATGAAAAGATGTTCAATACTATTATTGATTAGAGGAATGCAACTTGAAGTATCACACACCTATCAGAATGGCTCAAATGAAAAATAATACCAGCAAATTCTGGTAAGAATGCAGAGAAACATGATCACTCATACATTGCTGGTGAGAATGCTATTTTGGAAAAGAGTATGACAGCCCTAACTGGTTTGGCTCAGTGGATAGAGCGTCAGCCTGCGGACTGAAAGGTCCCAGGTTCGATTTTGGTCAAGGGCATGTACCTTGGTCGAGGGCACATCCCTAGTAGGAGGTATGCAGGAGGCAGTTGATCGATGTTTCGCATCGATGTTTCTAACTATCCCTCTCCCTTCCTCTCTGTAAAAAATCAATACAATATATTTTTTTTAAAAAGTATGACAGTTTCTTTATAAAATTAAATAAGTACCCATGGTTGTACTTTGGGACATTTATTCTAGAGAAATGAAAGCTTATGTTCCCATAAAAAGTTACTATTTTATTTGTAATAGCCTCAAACTGTAAACAACAGGTAAATGGTGAAACAGATACTTCCTTACTAAGGAATACTACTTGGCAATAAAAAGGAGAAGCTATTGATTGATACACACAACAACTTGGATGAATGTTGAGGGTCTTATACTAGTGAAAAAAGTTGAGCTCAAAAGCTTACATAGTCTGTGATTACATTTAAATCACATCTTGAAATGACAAAATTATAGAGATGAACAGATCATTGGTTGCTATGAGATTGGAAGAGGATGGGATGTGGCTAAAAAGGAATAACCCAAGTGATCCCTATGATTGAACATTTCTGTATCCTGACTTGGTGATGGTCACAGAAATCTATACATGTGATAATTTTTTATAGAAAATTATACATGCACAAACGAGTGCATATAAACGGGTGAAATCTTGAGTAAAGTCAGTTGATTGTTCCTATCAATATCCTGGTTGTGATATTATACTATAGTTATACTAATAGTTACCATTGGGGGAAACTGAATGAGGTTTCTTTGTATTATTACTTACCTGCGTGTGAGTCTATGATAATCTCAAAATAAAAAGTTGAAACAAATAGCTTATACCTGAAACACCTATATAATTAATTGTTCTTGGGCTTTTATTTTACCAGGCAATGATCTAATCATGTCAGATAAAGATGATATTGAGACTCCAGTGATAACTGAAGCAACCCCCATCCCTGAAGATGAGAACACTGAGCCAGCCAAGAATTCTGAGTCTCTTGACCAAAGTGTCAAGCCAGAGAATAAACCAGAAGCTATAGTTTCTACTCGGAAAAGACCAGAGTCCAAACCTTTCAGCGACCAGGAGACTTCAGAAGTTCTTCCTGTTCAGGCATCACAGGCTGCAGGCAAAGTAGAGTATCTATTACAAATTGAGGTTAAAAAATGTTAAGGTTAAGAATAATTTAGAATTAATGCCAGTTTAGAATTGCACTTCTTTTATAAGCATAAAACATCATTTCCTCAGGTTTATAGATGCCTTTATGAGTTGTCTTTGTGGTGTGGTGCTTACATGCAGGTTATGTTCATCTCTGACAGTCAAACAATACATTTCTATAGTCAATAATGTGTATTAATTTGCCCATACTTTTGGCTACAAATTAGATGCCTTGTCTATATACTCTTATTTTCCTCTAATTTTTAAAATTTTCTTTTGCTTTTTGTTTTTCTGGCTCCTGTGAAAATTAGGAGACTGTTTCCAAAGATGAATCCCAGACTGGATGGGGCTATTGGGGCAGCTGGGGCAAGTCCTTACTTTCCTCAGCCTCAGCTACAGTAGCCACAGTAGGTAAGGCCATCAGTTATTTTTATTAATTTTTGCTGAAGATCTGGATTAAAAAATTGTCAGTAATTTTTATGTTTACTTTATAGTTTGAGGATGCATTAGTATTGATGAGCTGATTTACATAGCCACTAGAGTTTACAGCATTTCCTCCTTAGAAAGTTGATGTTTAGGATTTGTTAATATAAAACTATTCTTTGGTGATAATGAATCATTTTTTTCTCTTTTGATAAGGATGCATTCCCAAAGATTATGTAAAATCCAAATAACATGTTCTGTAGCTGTATGAAATTTAAAATGAATGGATTTAATTTTTGGTTTGTTTCTTCAGTTTTGGTAACTAATTGCAAGTAATATTTAAATATAAAAATGTTACCATTTTTCTTATTAGGACAAGGTATTTCAAATGTCATTGAGAAGGCAGAAACTTCCCTTGGAATCCCTAGTCCCAGTGAAATTTCAAGTGAGGTCCAGTATGCAGCAGGTCAGTATATAGAGACAGTAAGACAGAATTATGGATCAACATGGAGTGGTTAAGCTCATTTTTAGTAGAAAATTATTGAGCCTCTGATATTTAGGGGATGATGGGACTGGTGAGAAAGCAGTTTGGAGTTTTTGGCTGACAGAGGTCTGTGTCTTTTCACCACTCATGTGTCTTTTCACTTAACTATGCAATGGGATGATATTTTATATCTCAAAGGACTTTTATAAATCTTAAATAAATAAGTTCTTGAACATAGAATGTGAAGATTGCCCATCATATTGCTTGGCACAATTAGTAAAAGTCCAATAAGAGTTAGCTTATTTTGAAACTGTAATGGTATGAAAAAATATTTTAAGGTGTTACTTTTGGGGTTGTATATTTTTGTGCTTGGATTTTTAAAATGTGGGGGTCTTCTTAAGAAAATGTATTTATTAATTTCAGAGAGAGGAAAGAGAGGGAGAGAGGGATAGAAACTTCAGTGAGAGAGAATTATATATGCACCCTACTGGGGATTGAGCCGGTAGTCGGGCATATGCCTTCTATATGCACCCTACTGGGGATTGAGCCTGTAGTCGGGCATATGTTCTGATCAGGAATCAAACAAACCAGGACCTCCAGATTCGTGGGTTGACACTCAAATCACTGAGCAACACCAGCCAGGCAAGTTTACTCTTTTTAGGTATATAGTTTTATATGTTTTGACAAGCATACAATCCTGTTTACACAGGCCTTTGTGATTATACAGATAGAGAATATTTTTTATATATAGGAAATCAAGATAAAATAATATTTCATCATTTCTCCCAAAGTTCCCTAATTTGTACACCTACTCTCAGCTCTTGGCAACCACTCTTTTCAACTCGATAGTTTATTTTGTCCAGAAGATCCCGTAAATAGGATTATAGAGTAGTAGATTGGATTTTATTTCTGAAATTAAATGAAAAAGGAAAAAAAAAGCTCTCTTTTCATTTTAAAATAGCAAATAGTTTAATAAAGCAACAACAACAAAAAAACCACAACTTTCATGTGGGAAGCAGGGTCTAATTTTTTAAAAATTCACAAAGATGTTAATGAAGCCAAACCATTTACGGACGGCTCCTCCACCTTCTGTAGGAGAGACAGATGCCAAAGAGAACGAGAGCTCCTCCCCGGTGATTGGAGCGCTTGGCGTATTCTCCACTCTCTCCACTGCTGTTCAGAGCACAGTGAGTATGAGGTGGCCTGCTTCCTTCCAAGGTGACAGTGGGATCTTGTCTCTTTCCCTCGTCCTTGAAAAGCCATGGGAACTAATGGCATTCCAAATCACTTTGATCTTAAGGGTAGAATTACAGGTACTTGAAAACTCACTTTGAAGGAGTAAAGGGAGCAGGAGGGTAAATGTAACAGAGAGGAAGTATGTGTAACATCTTATGGAATAGGAAATCTTAGTTTGGTAGCCCTAGAAAACTCTGCTTTACAAGAACATTTGTCTCATAATTGCATCTTTTAGGCAAAGGAGAAATATATTTATGATGCATACTTGTAAAACTATATGATTAGAAACACTTTTTAAAAAGATGTATTTTATTGATTTTTAGAGGAGAGGAAGGAAAAGGGAGAAACATCAATGTGAGAGGGATACAACAGTAGGCTATCTCCTGCATGTCCCCTACCAGAAATCAAACCCTTAACCTGGACATGAGTCCTGACTGGGAATTGAACCAGTAACCTTTTGGTGTATGGGATGACACCCAAACACCCAGCCACACTGCACAGGGGTAGAAACATTTAAGCTTAATACCTTTTCTATGTGAATATAGATAGCTAATACTTTTTAATTTTAACTTTTATTGACGTATAACACATTTACAGAAAATTGAAGGCTTAAGTGTTCAGTTTGAATTTTCAGTGTGAACACATTCAGACTAAGAAACGACATGATGGTACATCCGATGTCCCCCTGTGCTGTTTCCCAGTCATCTTTGCCTCTTGCTCTTGCCTACCAAGATAATCACAATCATAACATCTACTATCATAGATAAATTTTGCCTGCTCTTAAACTTTATATAAATGGAATCATACAGAATGTACTCTATTGTATCTGGCTTCTTTCAGCATTATGTTTGTATGATTTACCCATGATAAAGTGTGTGTAGAGTATTGTATTTTCTTTGCTGTGTTTCATTGTGTGACTGTGTCACATTTACTCATTCCACTGGTTGGTGAGTATTGGGGTAGTTTCTAGTTTTTAGCTTTTACAAAAAGGGTGCTGTGAGCATTCTTGTATGTCTTTTGATGAATCTTTGTACAAATTTCTGTTAAGTATGTGGAATTGCTGTATCATAGGCTATTTATAGGGTTCAGCTGTAGTAGATAATTACAGTTTCCCAAAGTGGTTATACCAATTTATTGTACAATTATGCACAAGCGGTGTATAATTGTTTCAGTTGCTCTACATTTTTGCCAATGCTTGGTATAAGCTACTATTTCATGTAGTCAGAACGTGTAGGTGTCGTCTTTTTCAGTAGTATTACAATGAGGTTGCATGTGTTTCCCAGGGAAAGACGGTTATCAGTGGAGGTTTGGATGCCTTAGAATTCATTGGGAAAAAGACAATGGATGTAATAGCAGAAGGGGATCCTGGATTTAAAAGAACCAAGGGTCTGATGCACCGGAATTCTACACTGTCTCAGGTACTGCCTTTACCTGTTTGTTTCCTATTTCTTCGTTGATCTGTATATTTTTGCCTGTGATAACTTGCGACATTGCTAGCATTTCCTTCTGAAGAATTTTTAATGGTTTGTAAAATTAAGGCATTTTTGTGTGTGTATGGCATGGGGGATGAGGGAAGGGAGAGCTCTAATGCTTTAAAAAACTTCTCAGCTCTTTTTTTCTCCTCTTTCATATCTGCAGGGGCCTCTTGTCAGTGCAGTGTAAGATGCCAAGTCCTTTCAGAGTGTTTATTAGATTAATGTTTAAACTACTTTCACAGAAACACCTGGTTCCTAGGGTTGTTATTTACCCTGTCTGGAATCAAATTATGTGTGATCATTTCCCCCTGCTGCTCCTGAGCCTATCAAATTTGAATCACAGTGCCAAGAAGGAAAGAACAGTGCTCTATATTGTTACCCATCTCACCCTTGAGCTCTCATTACTTGCAATGTAATGCCTCTATCTCTTCAGGTTTTAAGAGAGGCGAAGGAGAAGGAAGAGCAGTGGACCACAAATGAGGTTACCATAGAAACAGACAGGAAAACTCATTACGGGGTACTCTTTGATGAATTTCAAGGCCTTTCACATCTAGAAGCTCTGGAGATGCTTTCCCGAGAAAGTGAAGTAAAGGTAATTCTAAACCAAAATTTCAGCTGAAATAGTCGCCAAGCAAAGGAATGCTGCATAGTTCCTTTTCTTTTTATACAGTTGGAGGATGTAATGTGTTTCAGATGGAGGCTTGAGAATATCAGGCCAAAACAGACTAAAAACTAATGTTTGAACTAATTGCTGGAAATAGAATAAGCCAAGTGTTATTTTTTTAAATTTAAACAGAAAAGGAGAGATTAACAAAGAACTCTTAATAGCACATTTGCTATTTTTCTTCACCTTGATCTTTTTTTTTTTTTTTAAGTTTCTTTGGCTTAAACTACCAATTTAGATACAGTTACCTGTTAGCTTTTAATTCAAGACTGCTTTATTTCCAGACATTTCTGTCTTATATTATTTTTGGAAGTACACATTCTACCTTTCTGTAATGACCAGTCTGTTGTGTTAAGGTTCTTAAGGAATAGATTGTATTGGCTGGTGAGCCCATAATTTTGATTTTACATTAGATCTATAGCCTCTTCTCATTTGAGAATGCTTTTCTTTTTTATACTCCCACAACTTATTATATTATATTGATTCAGGTGAAATCTATTCTTAATTCTCTAAGTGGAGAAGAATTAGAGACTCTAAAATTTGAATTGGAGCAGCTGAAAGAAGCATTTTTCCTACCAGAGTTCTCTGAGGAAGACGAAGAAGATAAAAAAGGTAATATGAAAACCTAGCATCTGAGTGGGAAGGATATAGTGTGTTATTTTTCTCTTCTACCTCTTTGCCACGGATCAGGACTCCACAAAAATATCAGTGGAATGCTACATGCCCTCCTTCCTAATAGCCCTTCCCATTTGGTTGAGATTGCAGCACTGACCTTGGTATTTAATTATATTTCAATGAAGTTGGTTTAAAAAAAAAAAGTGGTGGTAGCAGAGTGGAGAGAAAACCACAGAACCTGGTTCTGGTGATACTGGTCATTTTTATTTTCTATCAACATCCTTAGCCCTCTCCTGTATCTTAACATAACTGATCCTTCCGCTTTGGAAGGAAACTTTGTTCTTGGGAATGTTACCCTTTCTCCTGAGTCCCTCCAAAGCACTAGCTGTCTCCTTCCCATCCATACACACTTTTATCTAATGCAACAGCTACTTTTTATACTCCAGTCTGTGGGGAGTACATGACAGTGATCTCCAAACACTTTTTAATCAACTCTTAGCAATAAGAGTTTTTTGAGCACTTAGACCTAATATATCTATATTTGAATATTTGAAAATAATGCATAGATACTACTATGATAATATATTGTTTATGTTCTAAAGTATACCCTAAAATAGTATTTTAAAAAGAATGAAATAAATGTCTATAGATTAAAAGTTCCACCTCTTCTATTGGATTACTTTGTGAACCTCTTAGGGTACATGCATTCCAGTATGGATTCACCTACATAAATTTGAGCTTTAACTGAGAAAAGAAAATGCCTGCTTAGGAGTCCAGTTTTAGGTTTTTAGACAGTAAGATATGATTAGGAGTTGTTCTTATGACTGTATTATTTACAGTTGTATCATTTAATGAGATCAGCTTTTCCTAAAACCATGTTATACCTGGGATCACTAAAGCATTTGAATTCTCTTTCTTGAATGATAGAAGAAGGACAAAGAATAACAGATGGAGAGAGAAAAGCCAAGATAGAATTTTTTTTCCTAAGAATTTTGTAGAAAAGGCTGCTATGAAGCAATAATAATTTGCTCTAATGAAACATGAAATGCTGTCTGAGACTCATACACATTGTTGGTGCCAGAAGACTTAGTGTACAAGAGTTGTCTCTGCATTCTGTGTACAGAGAGTCTTTGGGGTGGGCTTCCAAGGGGATAGTGGGAAGGATTTAGATGAGTAGAGAGCATTTTCTGCCATTTGTTTTTATGTGTTGATTGTTTTTTAATTTTGACTCACCTGTTTGTATGTATATTTTTCAAGTATGAGTATTCCATGTTCCCTATCATCTCCTGCCAGACCCTTCCAACAGCTTCCTTACCATCCTTCTAGCATTCTGGAATCATTTTTCCTCTTTGTCAACCATTCATTTTTACCAGATCCTGGATTATTGCCTTAGCCTTCCTGCCTCCTTTCCTGTTCCCCTTTCAATTCACCCTGCCTCAGGAACCAAAGTGATATTTTTAAAATTTAAATTGGACATATCTGTCTCTGTTTAAGTTTGAGTATCTCACCATGATTTATTAGGCCTTTTATTACCTGGATCCTGCTTACCTTCCTAGCTTCGTTTTACCCCTCTTCTTTCTTATATATAGAGGCCTGGTGCATGAAAATTCATGTACTGGAGGTCGGGGTGGTCCCTCAGTCCAGCCTGCCCCCTCTTACAGTTCTGGAGCTCTCGGGGTAGGAGGCAACTCACCTCTGCTGCTGCCACTGCTGTCAGCACAAACTTTGGCTGGCCCTGGTTATCTAAGCCTCAGGTGGCCCTGGGTGGCCTGGCAATCACCATCCAAGGCTTGCCTGCGCCTCGGGCCAATCCTGGGCAGCTGGGGGACTGAGGGAACTGGGCATCGCCATCTTTGAGGGCAAGGCAGTCAATTAGCATATTCCCTTATTGGCTGTGGGTGCTGTCATTTTTTGCAGTGGCGTGAGGGTCAATTAGCATATTCCCTCATTATTAGATAGGATGCTGCTGCTGCTGCTGCTATTACCATTCCTTTTCTTGTCCTCCTTGTATATCCCCCCTTCTCATCCCTGTGATCCTCACTCATCTTTCTGCAGTGTTTTACATGGGACTTTTTTTTTAGGGGATGAAGAGTTTACCAAAGAGATAACAGAGATATTTTCCCAGCTGCATGTCTCCTCCAAACCAGAGAAACTTGCCAGGGTAAGTGACTATTTCTTGGTGATTTTTTTTTTTAACATGTTTGGATTTAGTGGATAAGGAAAGTAAGATTGTAAGTTCCTGGCAAGGATGCCACCAAGATCGAGGGTATATTCTAAGTTTCACACCATTTGCCTGCCTCTTGCTTTCACAGGTTAACAGGCTGGACTCACATTTGTATCCCCTTCCCTTCCCCTGGAACACACACATTTGCGGTCCTTACCTGTTTTCATTTGGAATGTTTTGATTGTCTGAAAACTTAAATTAGGTCACAGAGTTGGTCAGCCAAAGTCAGCCGTGCTCACCAGCCTTCATGACACCAAGAGGTTAGCCTCTAGTGAGGCTATAACTGTCCACAGGGCTTTGAATGTTTCAGAGATAATGGAATGTGGACTCTGCCCTTATGAAGCTGGAGATTGCCATTTCCTAGAACACAGTGACTAAGATAATGACCATTTAGCTTGTGTAAATGTGAGAGTCCATGTCCTAGGCAGTGATATTTGAGCTGTCTTTACATATCTGGAACATGGAGATACTTTAGTCAAAGTTCAGAGTGAGTAGGGAGGGCCGGTTTCCATAGCAGTTCCCTCATAGCATGTATGTCAGTGTCAGCTCATGGGACACTATTCACTGGGTCTTGGGCTGCTTGCTGATTCTTCACCCTCCTTTCCCAATCTCAGAAACATTTCAGGACCAGTTAGTAGCAGGTATACATTGCTTCCAGGTCAGGAAGAGCTGATAGCCCCATGTATTGATCCTTAAAGGAACTTCTTAAAATAATTTGAAAGAGTGTGATCTGGTTGATGGGGAACCAGTGAAGAGAAGAGGAATGGTCAGCTCTGGGCTCAGGTAGATCACTGGTAGCATTATGGAAGATGGATTTAAGATGAACCAAATCAGAAGCAGGGAGACCAATCAGAGTGCCACAAAGTGGGTCTGAAATCAAGAGGTAATAGAAAGAAGATGGACTGAGTAGAGAAATAGTTAGGATAGAATCAGATTATTTTGGTGATTGTTTAGAAAGGAAAGATTCTAAGATGGCTCACATATTTTGGCTTGGGTGACTGATATATCATTGTTCCTCTAAAGCTCTGATGAATAGAAGGATTAAAATTTTGGGGAGAGAAAGGCAATTCAAATTTTGTACGTCTTATATGTGATATGCCTGTAGAATATTCTGATTCAAATGTCCAGCAGGCAGTTGGAATATGTTGTTTTCAAGAGCAGTCAGTGCTGGAAAATAAGGATTTAGGAGTATTTAAAAATCACCGCAATAGGGTGAGTGGAGAGGAGAGGGAGGGGTTGAGACAAGAGAGCCAAGGCCAGGTAATGATGTTCGAGGGGCAGCCAAAGGAGGTCAAGGAGACATGCTGATAAGGGTGCGGGGAAAATCAAAAGATAGTGTATTACAAAAGTTAAAGAAAATTAGAAACATCCCAAATGGCCATTATCGGAATTGTTAAATTGTGGTGTATGTATAAAAGGAAATACTGCACAGCAATAAATAAGAATGAACTGCTGATACACACAGCAGCTATGTGGATAAATCTAACAGGCAGTATGTTTTGCTTAAGAAAAGGGACACAAATTAGAACATACTTATGATTCCATGTATATGCATTTTAAGAACAGGTAAAATTAAGTTATAGTGAGACAGAAGAATGGTTACCTTTGGGTAGGGGTAGGGGGACTCCATTTGAGCAGTACTGACTAGGAAGGGGTATGGGGGACCAGCTAGTGTGATGGGAATGTTCTTTTGTTTTCAAATATTTTTTATTTTTAACAATTATTATTTTAAATATATATATTTATTGATTTCAGAGAAAAAGGTAGAAGGGGAGAGAGAAACATCAATGATGAATCATTGAGCTGTTTCCTGCACATCCCCTACTGGGGATGGAGCCCACAATCCGGGCATGTGCCTTTGATCGAAATCGAACCCAACACTCTTTAATCTGAGGCCGACACTCTGTTCACTGAGCCAAACAGGGTAGGGCTGATGGGAATGTTCTTTATCTTGACCTGGGTCACAGATACATAGGCATATGTACATGTAAACATTTCTTGAGCTGTGCTCTTTGCTATATGTAAGTTATACCTCATTTAAAAAAAAAAAGACTAAGCATGAGAAAATTCAAGAAGGCATGAGTGGACAGCTGTGTTAGGTGGCATAGAGAGTTCTAGTAAGTTAAGTACTGAAAAACTAGGTGTTATGCTCAGATGAGAACAAAAGCACCAACTTCCATGATGCTAACATGTTCTTGGTCAGTGAATAGTAACCTTGATAAGCTGAATTGAAATGTTGGTGGACAATAATCTTTTTCTTATTTAGGCAAGAAATACAGCCTATGAATGGGTCAGGACATCTCTGGAGAAGCCATTAGAAGAGAAGGAAGGAGAAAAACAGTTGGAAGCAGAAAAATCTGAGCAAATCAGTAAAAATTCAATAGAGGTAACCAAAGCAAATAAGGTTTCTTTTTTGTTTTGTTTTTTTAAGTATTTGAGATGCAGGGGTATTGTAGTCAGGGACTTTGTATTTTGTTGCACTCTTATCCATAATGTCTACTTTGTGTTTTAAATTGTAACATCTTGGTTCCAGACTATAGGATGGAAAGAGTGAAGAAAGAGATAAGGGTAATGTGTGGTGTTTGAGGGTTTCCAGAAGCTGCCACAAGATGCTTTATCTAAATCTTTTGTTGAAAACTTAGTCACATGATCACATCTAACTTCAGGGCAACCTCTGTTTTTACAGCAGTGAGTCCAGCTGTAAAGTTATATTACTACTCTGGAAGAAGAGGTTTCAAGGTATTGAATCCTTCAGTGTGAGAGAAGTAAGGTGACGTCATTTCCTCTGAGGTTAAAAAAAACACCTATGTTTTTTTTTCCTCCAGGATATCCATGCATTTGCAATCCGGAGCTTAGCCGAAATGACTGCCTGCTCAATTGAATTGTTTCATAAAACAGCAGCTCTGGTTCTGCATGGCGGGAAGCAGGAAGTGACCGCTATAGAAAGAAGCAGAACCCTTTCCCAGTAAGTGTAATAAGTGTCCTTATAAGTGATACACATTACTGAAAGAGTGTTCTGGGCTTATTTCCAAAGTTTTAAAAACTTGCAGCAAGATACTATTCACACTGTACCATTCACATATTTCAGGTTTTGTTCATTTTGGGTTTTAGTTAGTTGGATAGCCAAGTGTGATGTTTCTTTTTCACTGCCTTAAAACTACATTATAATTCTGCCTTTTATTCTACTTCATACCCTGAGAACTAGTTCTCAGATTAGTGGTCCTATAAGGAATAGAATTTTACATATGTAAAAACAGGAAATAGTTCTAAGAATCTCATTTCTGGATAATAAAGTTATTGAGTGCTAATTATATGCCAGGCATCATGCTTAGGGGTTTACATGTATCACTTTTTATTTTTACAACCCTAAACGATTGTTCCAGCTTTAAAAGTGAAAAAATGCAGACTCGAGAGGTTGAATAATCTACCCAGGTTATTTTTGTTGTTTTGCTTTGTTAATCCTCACCTGAGGATATTTTTTCCCATTGATTTTTAGAGAGAGTTAAAGGGAGGAATAGATGGAGACTGGGAGAGACAGAGAAACATCGATATGAGAGAGGCACATTGACTGGTTGCCTCCTGCATTTGCCCTTCTTTCACACTATTGCTGATTTTGAACAAAAATTTCAAAAGTAATAGAATGTAAATAGTCATAGGGGGGGAAATAAAAAGATCTATTTGTAAATACAGAAATCTCTTAATTAAACGAGAATTTTCATTGGAAAAATATGTGTGAAAGAGTGTCCAGTGTACTAGGATTGGGAGGGGCCCTTGATATTCTCCAGACCTCTTCTTCACCTATGGTTTTGATGCCCCTCTGTAATAGGGGGGGCCTGGATTTATCTTGGAACAGTCTTAGGATGGGGGACTCAGAATCCCATGCCATCCGGTTCTGTGGAAAAATGGCTATTGCTATTGCTTGGAATGCTCTTTCAGTCGTGACTCGCTCCCTTACAGAATTCAAGTTTCCACTCAAATGCTGCTTTGTTTACCAG
Source organism: Lasiurus cinereus (assembly GCA_011751065.1). NCBI lineage: Eukaryota > Metazoa > Chordata > Mammalia > Chiroptera > Vespertilionidae > Lasiurus > Lasiurus cinereus. The sequence goes on from JAAGEH010000434.1 coordinate 13,766,554, forward strand.
CCAGTCTAAAATAGTATCTTCTCCTATTTTCTAACCCTTTACTTGCTTTATTTTCTTAGCTTATATCACCATTTATTGTATATGGTGTGTTTATGTATGTGTGTCTGTATATATATGTGTGTGTGTGTGTGTGTGTGTGTGTGTAGATACTAGAGGCCCAATTCATGCACTGGGGTGGGTGGGGTCCCTCAGCCCAGCCTGTACTTTCTCACAGTCCGGGATCCCTCTCGCAGTCCAGGACCCCTCGCTCCTTACTGCCTGCTCGCTGGTCCTTACTGCTTGGCTCACTGCTCCTTAACACTTCCGCGGAGGCAGGAGAGACTCCGCTATGCCACTGCGCTTGCCAGCCGTGACCCCGGCTTCTGGTTGAGCATCGCTGCTCTTGTGGGAGTGCACTGACCACCAGGGGGCAGCTCCCGTGTTGAGCATCTGTCCTCTGGTGTTCAGTGCGCATCATAGCAACTGGTCATTCTGCTCTTCAATTTGCGTATTCGGGTTTTATTTTATAGGATGAAAATGAATGTATGGATGTGTTTATATATCTGTGTATGTAACTATACATATACATATACTAGAGGCCTGATGCATGAAATTTGTGCACTCAGGGTGGGGGGGCGGTGGTCCCCTCAAGCCAGCCTGCACCCTCTCACAGTCTGGGAGCCCTCAGGGGATGTCCAACTGATGGGAGCGGGCCTACGCTGGCAGTTGGACATTCTTAGTGCTATTGTGTAGGTGGAAGAGGCTCCCGCCACTGCCGCTGCACTCTCTAGCTGTGCGTCTAGCTTTTGGCTAAGCATTGCTCCCCCTGTGGGAGCACAGTGACCACCAATGGGCAGCTCCTGTATTGAAGATCTGCCCCTGGTGCTCAGTGCATGTCATAGCCTATTCAAATGGGTCCCCAAATGCATAGGGTAGCTGATAGGCAGACTTCCTCCCTTTAAAAGCTTTCTTCTTTCACATTTAGTGATTTGTTCTCTTCTGACAGTTGTTAAATATAGCCTATTAAAAGAAAGAGTGAAAGAAAAGCAAAAGAAAGAACCATCCTGACTTTTTTCCCTTCTTTTCTAGGATGACGGTTGTGTTGTGTAAAGAGTTGTCCTCTTTGTCTAAAGAGTTTACCACTTGCCTAACAACTGCTGGGGTAAGAATTCATGTTTCTTGTTGGGCTGATGCCTGTTTTGTTTTGTGTTGTTTTGAAAACAGGTTTATTAAGGTATTGTTTACATACCATAACATTTGGTTTCATTGAAATCTAATTTTTGACCATTTTCGTTATTTCCCAGAAAACCTCATACTATTAAGTCATTTCTTTTCCTCTATACTCTTACATCCCTTAGCAACACTAATCTACTTTCTGTCTATAGATTTTCCCATTATAAAAATTTAATACAAATGAGATCATACACTCTATTTTGTGTCTGGTTTCTTTCACTTAGTATGTTTTTTTGAGGTTCATCCATGTTGTAGGAGTAGACTGTGGTTAGCCAGTAGGAGAGTTGTAACTAAAGCTAAAGTTTAAAGCACTTCTAGATAAGACATTTTGCTGTCTCTCAGTCCAGACTTTTTCTATGCTTACATTTATGTTTGTGTGTGTGTGTATGTTTCAAAGTGGGAGCATACCATGTTTGTTTATTTTTTTTAATCTGCTGTGAGCATTTAACTTTGTATTCTTTATTCTAGGTCAAAGAGAAGGCAGACGTCCTTAATCCATTAATTACTGCAGTATTTCTAGAGGTTAGTAGTAATTTTTTTTAAGTCTCTAACTTTTAGGCATTTTGTGTTAATTAATTGTTTTTAAGTTTTTATTTTTTGGCCTTTTTTTCCCCCCACAAGGTTGGTAGTTTAGCCATAATGATGCATATATGATCCCAAAGGTGTGTATCTGATGCATATTTCCTGTTTATTAATTACAAAATATAAAAAAAACTTCTGGGAAATGGGAAGCTGTCATTACTTAGTACTACCCTTTGGCAGTTAATGGACAATTTTCAGTAACAAAATAGCCCTGGAAACCAGCAGATAAACAGAAAGGGTTGGAGATTAAAAGCAGGAAAGCACTACTTCTTAAAGGACTGGGCTTAAGCAGAGATTTGTTAGGAACAACCCACAACATTTTATCATTTCCTTGTCAGGAAATTTACTTTGTTGTGTCATGTTTATATAATCCTTAGTCCATAAAATTTAAGGAGGTGGGTTGTTTAAATCCATGAAGAAGGGAGGTATAAGAGGATCTCATCATGGAATATTGCTCCATAAGTGATGCTTTTTAGATTCCATGTTTTAAGAATTCTATCTTGTAAATTAATTTTGTGAACAATTGGGCATTTGATAATCCATTTAAAACATTTATGAAAATCTGGAGAGGAGAAAATCCTATATAGTAATCCTATCTAATAAAAGAGTAATATGCAAATTGACCATCATTCTACACAAGATGGCTGCCCCCATGTGGACACAAGATGGCCAGCAGGGGAGGGAAGTTGGGGGTGTCCGGGCCTGCAAGGGAGGACAGTTGGGGGCGACCAGGCCTGCAGGGAAGGACAGTTGGGGGGCCCAGGCCTGCAGGGGAAGGCAGTTGAGGGGGACCAGGCCTGCAGGGGAGAGCAGTTAGGGGTGACCAGGCCTGCATGGGGGGGGGCAGTTAAGGGCAATCAGGCTGGCAGGGTAGCAGTTAGGCATCAATCAGGCTGGCAGGAGAGTGATTAGGGGGTGATCAGGTTGGCAGGCAGAAGTGGTTAGTAGCAATCAGGAAGGCAGGCAGGAGAGCAGTTGGGAGCCAGCAGTCCTGGATTGTGAGAGGGATGTCCCAGATTGGAGAGGGTGCAGGCTAGGCTAAGGGACACACACCCTGTGCACAAATTTTGTGCATTGGGCTTCTAGTATATTTGATAATTGGTTAGGTTTTTAATATGAATTGAAAAAGATTTTTTGTTTTTTGCTCCTGTACTTTTAGTTATTTAGTTTTGAATTCTTTAAAATCACCACTATTGAAATGCCTTTAATTCCTTAAGTGTATAATATTCCTTGAATAGTCATGGAAATTATTCTGATCACTTAAACAGTTGTTTTAAAAAAAGTAAGTTGTGATTTAATAGATGGCAACAATGTTTAGATATCAGTTTGCATGCTAGGAGCCCAGTCTTGTCCTGGATCTTCCCTGATTTGCTGATGACCCTATACCTAGCAGTTATCTTCTTGGCAATCTCATAATGTTTATTTACAAAATGAGAGATTTCACTAGATAGTCATTGAGGTCTCTTTTGGCTGGAAAATTCGGTATCAAATGTCACACTGAAGTTTAAATAGGAATACTTGCCATTGGTAAATCCAAAATAGGTAAACTCATTTGATACAGGTTCTCTGTTGCTATTTTAAGTTGGTTGTTCTTGCTTACAGATTTGAAACACTTGTCCAAGAAATTATTTTTATCTTAATGTAATGAATTTTCTGTTGTTATTCTTCTGAAAGGTTAGAACATGTCAGATAGAAAAATATATATACTGTAATCATCTTTAAAAGCAGTATCCCTTGTTCACTGATTGTGTTGAGTCCATGGAACAAGAGTTATCACAATGGACTGGAAATCTTATTGGTGTAAGATTCATAGCCTTCTGAAATCCTCTTTGAGTAATTGACCAAAATGCTTTGAATGTCAAATTTGAGCGGATGCCAAAGAATGACTATTGTTTTTTCTGTGCAAGTTGGGCAAAAGATGCTGACATTCTTTGTTGCTGCTTTCATATCTTCTTAAGAGCTAGATCATTCTTTTCCCTGTAACTTTACCAAAATGATTAAGTCTGCCCTTATTTTTCAGGCTATAGATTTATATGAATTAGTCTTTTGTTGTTGTTGTTGTTGTCTTATGGTATATTTTCTCTGTTAAGTGATTGTGTTATTTTCTTTTCCTTTTTTTAAATCTTGACAGGCATCGAATAGTGCTTCCTATATTCAGGATGCTTTTCAGCTACTCTTACCTGTGCTGGAGATCTCGCTCATTGAAAACAAGACCGAATTACCGGAGGCATGAATTGAAGGGCCAGAGCCCTTTGTCAGAACATTGAAGAACAGAGAAGATTGACCTGAGACTTGTGATGGCCAAGAAATGCCACTCTATTCTGGGTACTCTTGCAGATGTGAAGGAGAAGGGCTATTTTAGTATATAAAAATTCAAGCAGGATAGCAGTTTTATAGGAAGTTTTGCCTTCACTGCTTGGCTGAAGTATTCGGGTTCTCACACCACTCTTCCCAGTTGTTATAATTAATAAATTATTTGAAAAGAAACTTTTAAAAGAAAATTTCAAAAATAATAGCTCTAGATAAAGGTTAGTGGTATACTCAGGTAAAAATACTGGTATTTTCTTTGATGGTGCAGAACACTAACAATTTTGCCATGGATATAATTAGCTGTTAAGCAAAAGTATTTAATTTCGTATTCTAGAATTGATGTGCTTGATCTATTAATGCCATGCACTTTCTTCTTTCTGTAATAAAATCTATGGCTTTAAGAAGCTGCGTATATGTAAACGCTATAATGATTACCCTTTATTACATGAATTCTTGGAATTGGTGCGAAACTTTTATCTGCTCTTTAATTCTTAGCAGATAGTTGGCATTGAGGAGAAACTAGTGACCCGGTGCATGAATTTCGTGCACATCAAAAGGGGATTAATTAGAGGAAATAATTCAATATTGCTGTTTGCTCTTTCTCTATGATAGAAGTGTCAGAGATGAAAGGAAATTAGTAAAATGTATAAAACCTTCCTTCTGTCAGAATCTAAGGCACACCATGGACCCAGAGTCAAGTCTCTACCCACCCACATGTACCTCAAAATCACGTGAGACCCAGACCTGACCATCCCCCACTCCCCCCTTCCCACCATTGGGCTAGATCCAGACCCACCCTTGTCAAGCCCTGCCCGGCAGGGGGCATAGCCACAGGTCCCCTGGTCCAGTCCCAGGACGGGGGGCATGGCCTGAGGTCCCCCAGCCCTGACCGGGGTGGAGGGTATGTCTTGAGGTCCTCCATCAAGCCCCAGGTGGGGGACATGGCTTGAGGTCCCCTGTCAAACCCTGCTAGGTGGAGGGCATGGCCTGAGATTCCCTGTTAAGCCCAGGCAGGAGGGCGTAGCCTCAGGTCCCTGCTGATTGCTCGTTAAGGCTCCTTATGGGAATTTGGCCTCAGCTGTGGGTGCAGCCATCTTTGTGACAGAGTGATGGTCAATGAGCATATTCTCTATTAGATAGAATACTTGCAGTCACAGGAGTTAACTATAGCATTGTGTTGTTTGGCTTCAAATTGCTCTCCCACAATTGCTTTTTCACTCCAAGTTGACAAGTTTCAAGTTGTTGACCTCTACTCAACTGGATTCAAGACCATTAAGTGCCATTTAGAGAAACAGTTCCATGTTTGCAGATATTCTGAGTCTCTTCAGATGTTTTTCTTGCATATCCCATATGCAGGATAAATTTGGTAAGAGTCAGCTCCAAGGGAGTGTGAAGCGCTTATAGTAATGGGTTTTTTGTTGATTGACTATTGTTGAAGTGAATTGTGGAGTCCCATAGTAATGATGTTCATTATCACAGGTTTTAACCTGTTATTCATAGTATATTTTTCCTCATCCTTTTTGTTTTAATATATTCTTTAGCATGTTTATAAATACAACTTAATCCTTAGGTCTTCAGCCTTCTTTTTGTTCTCTTTGACAGTTTAAGAGACTGAAAAGCTATTGTTTTCCTAAAAGTTATTTTGGTATTCACTGTTTTAAAATGTTCTTCAACCTTACGATTTGTAATGCTTTAAGTAACTTTTGTGAGTTCTGCCATTCTTCTTCTAAAACCTTTAAATAGAATGTAATGTTTTTCAACTGATCCTTGTGTCTAAACAGCCCCAATAGCTTTCTCAGACCCAAAAAATAGCAAAGTCATAACATAGATCAATGTCAAGACTGTTTCTATGTAATCGCCTTATTTGGGATAAGAGGCTATTTGTAAGCAAGGAAGAAAATAAATAGACTTGGCTACATAGGTATATTAGTAACATTGAAATGTAACTCTGCTTATATTCTGTTCTAAAGTGATCAGAAAATTTTTTAAATATTACTTTATATAGACAAATTGCATCTTTCCCAAAGTGACAAATTTTGAATTTTCAGAAAAAGTTTTTCTGTGGTTAATAAAGTTGGTGTTCCAATTCTGATTTATTGCCTCACGTTCCGTTGCTGTGTCTGGACCTGGATCTCTTGAGCAAGGAGGGTTTAGAACTGGTCACAGTGCCTACTATCTTGTAAATTGAAAGTTTGTAGCTTTTACTCTTTGATCTAGAAACATGTCTAAAGTTTTTCTTTCAAAAATAGCGTTATAGATGTGGAGGCAGAATAGTAACTTTCTGTGTCTTATCCAGATTGGAGTCCTGAATTTGAGCAGTTTTAGATTGGACCTTTTAATAGCCAAATGTGACACACTGCCTCTTCTTTCTCCCTCATTTCTCTCATCAGCTTTCCCCCATCCATCAGAAATGACAAAAGGACCAGTTCTGAATAACACCTAAAATATAATGAAGAAAAAGTTATTTGATTCAGTAGAGATAGAGAAGAGCATAAAAATTCATTCATAGGTGAATAGGTAAATTTAGAGGGCATCTTGGAACCTCTTGGATTATGGTGATGATTTTGGATGGTACATGCTTCATTATTCTGTTTGAGGTTGGTACATGGTCTAGTTTCTTGTTGAAACCTACTCTTTTTGGTGCTATTTCCTTTAAATTTCCTGATGTTTAGGATTTACTATTATGTCCTAATATGTGCTACCCCCTTTCCAGTTAACAACTCCATAGGTAATATGTTCAGTTATTATTGGAGCAAATGATTCTCTTCCTACTATTGAGATCTTCAAAGACTATAATTAAAAGAGATTTCATTAATTTGATCTAAAAGAAATAGAAACTTCCATGAACTAATTCCTGGCTTTTTTTTCCTTACTTTTGATAATTTTTTTTTTTTAAGGCATAGATACCCAGATTGACAGGACTCTGAAATATACAATAATTCATATAGGTGTTTTCACAAATCCAAAATTAGTGCTAATGATGCACAAATGTGAAGTTTTTATTCCTACAATCAGGAAATAAGACCTTGTGGTTCCTCCACCTGAATGAGGACCTCCTGTTTGTACTTGTTTTTATCTAAAGACCTGTTTGAGAGAGAGATAGTTATAAGTAGAATCTGTTGATGTCACCATTTGAGAAAGACATTTTTCTATGTTTTTTAGATGAATTCTGAATTTTAAAGGTGAGAATATTCATCATCTTGGAAAAACCCAGAATAAAATTATACCCACCGTAGGCACTCAGTAAGCATGATATTTCACAAATGTCAAGCATTGGAATCCCTTATTATGCCTTAACAACATAATATACTTGATAAAAAAAACTTGAGGCATTTGAAAATTGAAGTTCTAAAAATAGACCTGTTAATTATCATATCACCAGATATCTGGCTAATAAATACATGAAGAGAATTTTGAAAACTTCCTCACTAGTGTCACTTTCCAACTGCACCCTGATATTCCGCAAGCACTGGTCTACTGATTCCCTCCCTGTTTTACTTGTGGCCCTCGTTATTACATTCTTTCTTGTTATTTCATCATTGGCCCAAGTCCCAAAGTGCCTTCATGTCTAATTATCGCTTCCTCAATAAATTCTTCAGGGAAAAAAATCAGAATTTTCTCTGAAACTCACTTGTCCTTTAAGCTAAAGATAGAGGAAGACTACAGTGATTGATCATTCACCCTTGCACATCAGTGTTGCCTTTTATAGACCTTTAAGTGTCTGATTGGCCAACTTTTGTAAAGGGCATATCCAGAGAATACATATTTCGTGAAATTATCATCTGTATCTGCTTGTCAGCCCCACATGTACCTCTGTCTGCCCACACTGGCCATTGCTGTGCTCTTACGCTGGTTCTAAAGAGGAAGTCATTTTCCCAACCTGATTGTGATTGCACCAGTATGCTTAGTTTTTTTAAAGCATATTTTTAAGTTGGAATGGGTGTAGTTTGTGGCAGAGTTTCAACTAGCCAGTCTCACCTGGGTAACTGGTGCACTGACCTTGGCGATTTCAGCCAAACCTGGTTAGGCCTGAATTCTCTACATAATAATTGTATTTATGTCAGAATTAAGAATTTTAACTATTTAGTTAACTGGATTTTCCTTGACCTTTCCCACATGTATCACTGAGAGTAATGTATGTTGTTAGCATCTATGTTGAAGTAAAAGTTTCCAAATTAGAACAATATTCTTACACATTTATAGCATCAGTAAATCGGTAAACACGTAAATCCTCATTTTTGGTCCTTTTTTTTTTTTTTTTTTTGCTTGCCCTGAGTTTCCAGCTTCTGGCATAGGGTCTGGCACATGGTAAGAAATAGGTGTTGGCTGATTGAAAGAAGGAAGAAAAAGAGGGAAGGGAAGGGTGGCTTAGTGCTTTCCTACTCAGGCATCTCAGGTTGAAACCCTCATTTCACAGCTGGGGACACACACCTTATGAGAGCAAGTGATTCTCCTGAAGTCACATAGCGGATAGGAAGCTCTGGGGAGGGGGTTGTGAACGCAAGTCTGGGTTCCTGGTCCGGTCTCTGTTACACCAGAGCCTGACAGGATTCTGCACACACACACTGAGAGGCTGCTCCCACACACACGGGCTGGGGAACAAAGTGCACAAAGTGAGGCAGCAGCTTTTCTGTTGTAACTAATTGTGGCTGAGTTGCATAGGCGTGTCCCCCAAATGGTTGTGATTGTTGGGGCAGGTCAGCATTGCAAATGTTTGCAGATGCTTCCAACAAAACCCACAATTGTTACTTTTGCTTTGGTGGCTTGTGTCTTAAGTGGCCGATTTCTGCTGTACATAGAACTACAGAATGATCTATCGCTCATCAACCACCAGTTGTTAAGAGGGCACTAACGTGTGGGAACAGCTTTAATACTAGGCACCATGGAATCCACTTTTTTTTTTTCTGTAAATCTTATCAACCGCTCTGTGATGCTGGACAGTGACACCCCAGTTTAGGGACCTGAAGGATGATGTAGATGTTACAAGCAAAGACAGACTCAAAATAGAATCTCAGCTCCCTCATTTTCCAGCCTAATGATCATGAGCGAGTTACTTAATCCCTTAAATTGCAGTTTTGTCATCTGTAAAATCGACCTCGTAATGCTATATTATGAAGTCATTGATGGGATTAAAAAGAATAACTTGTATAAACTGTTTAGAATAATAGTAAAATCAGGTAATGTTTAGTGAACATTGTGTCAGGCATGGTTCTGAATAATTCAGTCCTCATCATGAGATGGAAACTATGAGCATGCCCATTTACAGATGGAAAAACAGGGGCAGGGGAGGTTAAATAATGTGTCTGAGGTCACAGACCCAACAAAGGGTAGAGTCAGGATCCAAACCCAGGCATTTGGTACCAGAGTTTCTGTGTTTTACCATTACGTTGTACTGCTATAAGCTATCAGTAAAGAAATCTTAACTTATGATGATGATTATGAAACAGATTTAGAGAGTTAAGTGCCTTGCTGAGATTTCACAACTATAAATGGCAGAGCCCCTGCAATGTGAGCCCAGGTTGCCGACACCCAAGCTCATGTTTGTTATATTTTGTTTCTTTTAGCGGAAGCCTGGAGGTGTCTGTCTGGTGATAAATAACTAGGGGAACATGTGGGCAGACTATCCAAAGTCATTACGAGTTGGCATAAAAAGGACATGTGGTGACGGGTCACGTTTGCAACAACAGGAACAAAAATCTCAGTGAAGTAAGAGCATCTATATTACTCAGTGATCAAGAGGAGAGAGGAATACGTTAATGTTTATAACTTTAGTTGTAAAGGCCCCAAACTGAAAACTATGCAAGTGTCCTTCAAACGTGAATGATTAAACTGTGGTACATACATCCCATGCATTGCTACTCAGCAATTAGAAGAAGCAAACTATTGATACACAGAAGAACTTGGATGAATCTCAAGGGAATTATGCTGAGTGAAGTAAATCTAATTTCTAAAATATATATAGTTACATTTATATAACAGTGAAATGATAAAATTAGAAAAATGTAGGACTGATTAATAGTTGCCAGAGATTAGGAATGGGGCTGGGGGAGGAGGTAGGTAGGTATGGTTTTAAAAGGGCAATTGGAGAGATCTTTGTGGTGATGGAGTACCTTGGCTGTGGTAGTGGCTACATAGACGTACTTATGATAAAGTGTATAGACTGAATGTGTAGGTTCACGCGCGCGCACACACACACACACACACACACACACACATGACTGCAAGAAAAACAGGACTCTGGATGAGCTATGGATTGTATTGCTGTCAATATTCTGGTTGTGAAATTTTAGTTTTATAACATGTTACCATTGGGGGAAATTAGGTACAGGGTACATAAGATCTCTGTTTCTTATATTTGCATGTGAATTTACAAAGATCTCAATAATGATTTCTATTTTTTAAAAAGGTAGGAAGGGGACTTTGGGATAAAGAAGCTAAAGAGTCAAGAGACTGCCCACCTCCTGGATTTAACAAACACCTAGGGGTCCTGTGATTGTCCCTAGGCAGGCACTCAGAAGCAGGAGAGGTGGCAAGTGTAGCTCTAACTGGCTCCTCTTAATAAGGTATTTTGGTAGCAGGTTTCAAAGTAGGGTGGAGTTTGAGAAGGTTTCCTGGGTGATTTTGATCCATCATTCTTCATTGAAATCCACTAATTTAGTGGAAAAATTCTGTTTCCAGCACCACTAAAGCCACAGGGGAAGGAAGTGTTACGAATTGCATAAGTAGGTTTTGACGACAGCTATCCTAAATTCTAGTTCTGGCTCAGCCAATAACTACAGGATTGATACAGAGCTACTTTCAATCTATTAATCTTAGTAATGATAATAGATATTATTAACTGAGCAGTTATTTTGTGCTGAAGGTATTTAATACATTATTCCGTTTATCTTCACAACAGCCCCCCAAAGTTGGAACTGTTTTTATCTCTAGCTGCAGATGAGGACACTTGCTGCTGGTTAAGGCATGAGCCTGAGGTCATACAGTGTGAGGTAGTGGAACAGATTCTCTGCTTGTTTTCATAGCCACGGCACTGACTTCTTGATTCTCAGCCATGAAAAGAGGCGATTGGGCCAAGGGGTTTGGATTCTCCATGGCTCCAACGGATGCTGAGCCAATTAGCTAATTCTGACCTTAACTTAACAGGGGGTGGTAAAGAAATAATTCAAGAACTGCCAATCTTGCCCTACAGGGAAAAAGATAAGCCTGGGCAGATTAATGATTTTCCACCCTTCAAAGGGACATGACTGAACTTAGAACTTTCTTTTCTAAGCCTGAATGAATGTGAAAAATAAGCCCTTTCTCTCCAACAGAGTGGATCTCTAAAGAATCCTGTTGGTTGAATGCATATTAACCTGTCTCTTTTGATTACCTAAAATGCAGGCAGTGGGAAGATAACATGTCTGTGTGCTGGCTCACTCAGGTTCACATACAGCCCACTGGGAAAAACACTTGGTGCTGTTAAGAAGCTAGGAAGAAACCAGGATAGGATGCACTAAAGGCCAGGGTAGAAGGGAGATCCCAAGATCCAATGTGAGAGGAGAGAATACAAATAGCACTCCCACGGTGGGCTCTGCCTTCTCCAACCAAGTAAGAGGCTGATCCTGGTGTGAGTCACAACGGCCTTGCCTGTGGTTGAAGGGCACCAGGTCTACAACTCTGGGGGGGCTCCCCTCATGCAGTTACCTCCCTGTCTGCAGTGCAGTAAGACCACAGGCTCTGGGGTCACACTGACCAGCATTTAAATTCTGCCTAAGATATTTCCAGCTGTTACCGTGGGCAGTGTCCCTTCTAAGCCCAACTTCCTCGCCTGTGAAATGGAATAGTATGAGCACATTCCTTATAGGGATGCTTTGGACTTAGGGTTGGCTACTTAATTTTCAGGCTTCAGTGCAAAATGAGAATGTGGGGTCCTTGTTCAAAACGCAAGAAAAAGTTTTGCATCTTGCTCCATGGTCCCTTTCTTTGCTTGTCATGGTGGGTTATATTCCTATTGAAAACTGTGCTACCTCATCAGGCACAGGGACCCTCACAGGTGCCTGGGGCCCCATCTGAGACAAAGTGAACAGAGCCGTGGGTGAGAGGCTTTAAGCCCCAGCACGTGTTTGATTGTCACATCTGACTTTGCATATAGGAACTAAATTCAAAGATAAAATTATTAAGCATTACAAATTGGTCACTACAGAACATTAAGCCCCCAAGTTTAGGCCCTTCCAAGCATGCACCTTGGTGTGGTTGTAATGCTCACAGGCCCATGAAGCTGGCCTGGAATATGCTTTTGGCCATTAGCATAGACTCCGGCCCATGGCAAGGACTCAGTAATGGTCAATGGAGAGGCCCGCTTTATTCACTGATAACCTTAGGAACCCCATAGCTCAAACTTAATTTGAGCTTTGGATCTCCAGCCTGGCTCATAGGAGAGTCAAGGAAGGTGGTAACCTAAGTACAAATGGGGAACTGAGGCCCAGAGAAGGGATAGGACTTGGTTATGTTCACCATGTAGTCAGTGATAGAAGTAAACAGTGATCTCTAAACTCTCAGTGCCAAGTGTCTCAAGTTCATTGTCCCCTTTGAGCTTCATAATCTGAGGATTATAAGTGGCATTATCTCATGCAGCTTCCACGGGGGACCAGCCTGCCTCTACATAGGTTTCCAAACCCTGGCTCAATGCCAGAAAGCTTTTCCTACCAGGGACCGCTCCACAGTATTTTTTTTTCTTTCATATGCATATTCATCCAAAATTTAATCATATGAAATGTAGTTTTATCTGCGCTTTTTACATTGCCAAACATTTTAAGAATTTTTGTGGCTCATTAAATACTTTTAACTGTTTATAAGAATTTCATAATATCCTATTTTAGGGAAGTTCCATAATTTATTTGATGAATCCCATATTGTTAGACACTTAGGCTTTTTCCAATTATCTTTCAATTACTGAAAGGCACTGTACATGTTCTAAATGGGATAAATGTAGTACCTGGCTCATGGGTCATTGTGAGGATTTAATAAATTAATACAAGAATAGTATTTAGGAAATGAAACAAGTACTATGTATGTGTCAGCAATTATTCTGTTTGTTCTATTGTTTTGATAATGCTACAGTGGATGCCATTTTATACACATCTTTCAGTATATAAGTGGTTATTTCTGGAAGTTGCATCACTGCATTTGTGGGGAGAGCATTGTTAAGGCTGGCACAAAGTGTGTCCACAGTTTATGGAAGGTGTGCCCTGCAGCTGACAGGGAGACCGAGGGGGTTGAAGGGTGTGAGGTGAGGGCAGGATTGAACCCTAGGCTCTGGCTAAAAACATTTGTCATAATATGACTCAGATGTTTTGGAGAACAGTTTTTTTTTCCATTAGGGGTCAGAGTCATAAATCTGTGGAGAGAACTCCAGAAAGTATTGGCTGCATGTGGCTCGCGAGCCGCAGTTTGCCATCCACTGGGCTACCCCATACAGATGGCCGTTTGCCTTCAGCTCCAGATCGGTTTTCTTCCTTGGTTCCTGCTATGACTAAGGAATTGGGCCTTGGATGCAAGGGAGTTGAGATGAAACTGGATGGGACGACTGAGTCTTACATAGCCAGGGAATTGTGATAATAGGCTGTCACTTCAGTGAGCATGGGGTAGAGGAGCAGGGAGAACTAATAGGACTGATAGCTGCCTTTGTGGTCTGTCTGCCCCTAAATATCTCACCTCTGTCAACTGTCTTTCATCATGGAGTAATTAAAAGTAATTTGTCTTTAGGATACCCCTAATATACCCAAATACATTTTTTATAGCTTGATAGAATCAAAGAATTGTGGAGATGACAGGGAATAAAATTCCATATAGTATTCTTCTAGAGTCGAAATCTCAAACATTCATTTATGAGTCAGAATCCTACCTCAGAATCACCTGGGCTTGTTGAAAAGGTTAATTCCTGGGCCCACACTCAGAGTCTGATTTCAGTAGATCCTAAGTGGGCTCTAGGAATCTGTCTCTTTAAGAACACTCTCCCCCAAAACCTCCATGTCATTCATGCTGATGCAGGCTACATACACATTGAAGAAGTTTGTTCTGTTATATCCCTATCAGGTTGCCTGTAGTGTCACCTCAGATGTTGGGAAGCCCACCACTCCAGGAGACTGCCTCTTGCATTTTAGAAGAGCCCTGACTATAAGAAAGGTCTGCTTTATGTAGATCTGGGATCTGGCACTTTATAAATTTCACCTGTTCCTGAGTCTATCCGCTAGCCATGCAGATAAAGTCCCAATCGCTCTAGGCTTCAATGGGGAGGAGGGATCGTGAAAGGAAGGGGAGGCCCCAGTGGCCTTTGCTCTTGCTCAGAAACAAAGTGTCTAGGGCTCTGAGTCCCTGGAGCCTGTACTTCCTGGGCTGGAGGTACCCTCCCTTTAGGTTCCGGGCTCTTTGAGGCCAGGACCTTGCTGAGGAAGACAGAATAGGAAACAAGGAGGGTCTGTGGATTGTGAAAGGGACCTCATTCTGCACTGGGTCTCTCTCTCCCCTTTTGTTCAGAGATAAATGATGTTTTAGGCAAAGGAAACTCTGTGGGCATTGACTTCATAAGGATTCTTGGGAAAGTCACCTGTCTGGGCTTCTGTTTCATCATCTGTCCAATGAGTTAATAACAATATGGACCTCACATGCCTAATGAGAGGTCCACAAGCAGGTGTCGTAAACTGTAACATGCCTGGATGCCAGCTGCTGTTCTGTTTGTTCTCAGGTTGGTGTGCACAGAAGACAACCCAGTCAAGCTGGATTCTGTCCTAAAGTGTGAGTTCCTACTTACATGGAACTTTTTTCTTCCGGCCATGCCCTTCAGGGGGCTGTGACTTGGGGCATGATGGGAGAAGGAGCCAGCTCAGCAGGAAACTCTCCCCAGAGTCACCAGAGGTCTGTTTAGTATTTACAGGCAAGAAAATATTTATCAGCCCTAGCCAGTTTGGCTCAGTGGATAGAGTGTCAGTTTGCAGACTGAAAGGGTCCTAGGTTCGATTTTGGTCAAGAGCACATGCCTGGGTTGTAGGCTTGGTCCAATGTGCAGGAGGCAGCCAATCAATATTCCCTCATCATTGATGTTTCTATCTCTCTCTTCCTCTCCCTTCTTCTTTGAAATCAATAACAATATATTGAAAAAAAGAAAAGAAAAGAAAATGTTTATCAGGAAATTTGGGGCCACAGACTAACAATACTGGGGTCAGAGGCCATGCCAGCTGTGAGCAGAAATGGCCACTCATATCTGTGAGTTTTTCAAGTTCACATGGTCGAGCTTATGCATGTCATGTGCACATCACATTTGGTCACTCAATACATACACCAGGCACCCCACAGCCCTTCCTGCAGCCCACAGGAGCCCTAAAGCTGACCCTAGCATGTTCAGTGCTTAGCAGACTCCAGGTCTTTCCTGAGGGGAAGTGCTTAACTATAGGGCCACCACTCAATGTTGATGGGGGAGCAGAAAGGTTTACGCAACCATAGTCATGCCCTACTTGATTGAGGACAGACCATGGATGAGAGAAAGCAATCCAAGATTCCACTCCTACCATGGCATCAATTTTCCTTGTGTATTTTTGGAGATGTCACTTCTCTGGACCTCAGTTTCTCGTTCTGTAAAACATGTCCATAGTTCCTTCCAAAATTACGCCTAAAAATGCAATGCGGCTTAAATGGAACAATAGATGTGAAAGTGCATTGAGAAAATTGAAAAAAACTGCATATTCAAGAGGAGGAGGGGAAAGGAGAGAGGTGGACAGGAGAGGAAGCAGACTGATAACTTCAGGTCACAACATCAAACCAACTTCTTACCTGAGCCTATTTTTTCTCCATCACTGCCTCCAGGGTTTGGCAAAGATAATGACAAAGATAAGGAGCAGCAGAAAGATAAAGGAGGCTGAAGAGTAGGCCGCGTGAGCATGAGGAGCGGCAGAAGAAAAGTAGAGCAGATGGTGAGGCTCCTGTATCCCCACTGGGTCAGAATAGTCAGGGAATGAGGTGGCCACCAGCTCATGTGGAGACTTTCTGGGGTAACCGTGCTGTCCAGGTGTGAGCTGCTTCTGGCAGGTGAATATCCTGGGATGAAGAGGAGGTGGCTCTGCTCAGGGTTAAGAGGATAAAGCTGTTAGCTAACTATGAAGCAACCATAAAGCTGTTGGCTAACTGTAAAGGAGTTCATTACTTTATGAATGGATGCGTCAATGTTAAATGGCCACGTGAATGGATTCAAATCCCTCCTGCAGAAATTACTGAATAGGGCTCTGAGGCCTGGGAAAAGGGACTGTGGGACCCTCAGGGCAATGGTGAGTTAGAGAAGCAGAGCCCCTGCACAGCTGATGAAGGGGCAGCCAGCTCCATCTAAGGGTCCTTTGTCCAATGCAGCAGCACCCCAACATTCTCCTTTACCCCTGGAAACTCACTTTCCAAAGAGACTTAACTTTGAAGCTTGTGAAGCAGCAGCAGATGGATTGATACAGCTGCCTCCTGCCTTGGCCAGCTCTTGAAGTTGTCAAGTAAGAACACTTAGATGCCACCCCTCATTGTCCTTTGGTTGCTTCTTCCTCCCTGTGTAGCCTCTCGGTGGCCCGGAGGCTTTCTCCCTCCTCCTTCCTTCTGCAGGGTCTCTGGAAAGAATCTGATACCCACTATTTATAGTTCAAAGTTATGGCCTTGGAGAAACTAGTGTCAGAATTTGGACTAAAACCTGTGTCTCTGTTCACTAGTCTCTGCTGCCCCAGGTTGGGTTTCTTCCCCATCACTGCTGCTCAGCACACCTACCTGTAATGGCTCATCTTCTCGTTTGGCACCACAGGCATATTCCACACCTAGCTGAGGGTCTGAAAGAGAAGGGAGGCACTCTGAGGGCAGTGGGGGCACCAGACGCCGTGGAAGAACCTGGCCCAGCACCCGGACCCTCACATTTGCCGTTGTGTCTTCCTAACAGGAGGACAAAGGCAGCTCGAATGGCAGCAGCAACAGCAGCAGCCGTGATGAGGAGACTGCACAAGTACTAGTAAGAGGCTCCAGCCTGTGGGCTTGGACTCCCAGCACATTGAAATGCCAGGGAAACAGTCCTGAAGGGGAAGGGACTTGCCAGAGGTCACCCCAAGAGTCAAAGCTGAGTGGAGTTGATCCCAGGGCTACTAAATCCCAGTGAAGAAACGATCTCTTAGGGGAGTCTCTAGCTGAAGGGTGTCTGGGGGGAGTGCTCAGTGTCAGACACAGGTCAGAGCAGAGCCAGACCTCAGAGCAGAGTCTCCTCCACTGCCCCAGCAGACTGACTTCCTGGCCTTGAGCTGGAGGAGAAAGTGTCATCTCTGTCTGCAGAAGGAAGCTTTGGGTCTCTGGAGAAACGGGTACTTGCGAAGCAGACACCACAGAGCCTGTGCTGGAGAAGCCAGGGATTGGCGTGGCTGTGGAAGGCTGAGTCCTTGGCTGGGTCCTGAGAAATCTGCAGGAGAGAGAGGTAGGCAGGGATGAGGATGTTTCACCTGGAGTGGAGAGGGCATTGGAAACAGCAGGAAGGGGAACTGAATTTGGGAGGAATTCTGGGTGTGAGGGAGTCAAGTTTGAGGTCAGAAGTTGAGACCACCATGACCTCCCTGGGGTGTCCCAGGTGCTTTGGCCCTACAGCCCCTGCCACTTCCCTTGTCTCCTTGGCAAGGTTTGAGTTTTCTTCTTGTCACACAGAACCAGATGATCACCAAGAAAAAGAAGAAACGCTTCAATTAATTGCAGGAATCAACTGACTTGGGAGCCCAGGAGAAAGGGCAGTCAGGAGGAGGGGTGCAGGAGGAATGTCAGAGTGAAATTACTACTTACACTCATCAAGCTTACTGTGTTCATCTTTGCTTATCGTTTCATTTAGGTTATTTGGACATAGTGTCCTACCTACAGCAAAACCCTAATATTTATCGAGCCCCAATTTATACCACAGTCATAGTACTCAGAGCTTGTTTATCAATGGCTTATTGTAACCCCCCAAACAACCCAATAGGTCTATATTATCATCATGCTAAACTGCAGGTAAGAAACAGGTCTGGAGAGTATAAGAGGCATGGTCAGAGTTAACATGAATGTGGGGTGGTGGGTGGGTATATGTTTGATCAATATTGCCTGCCCACAGGGGAAACACATGGGAGCTATAACTAGGTCAGGGCATCTTGGAACTAACTCAGCTTGCCCAGAATCCCAAGGCATAGCAGAGCGGAGAGTGGGGTAGGATACTTGCCTGTCTTAGGGGCAGGAGATGGGGGCTGGGTCCAAGCCCTGCCACTGAGCGAAGAGAGACCTTGAGCCTATCTGTCAATGCCTTTGTGGTTCACGTTCTGTGCCTGTAACTCTGGAAATGAAAACCCACAACGTAAAATTGTTCCCTTCCCAGGGTGTTTGGTTCCATCTTCTGGTTAGTTCTGTTTACTGCACTGAGCACTTGAGACCCAAGTAGGGAATTATTTCAGTCTCTTCCTCAAGCTGCTTCTCTGGGCCTCACCCACTGAAACCAGAGGCCATGGATGTATGTTCAGAGAAGGGAAGGGGACATTATGGCAAACTACTGCTCTTCTGCCCCTCCCATTATGTCTTCGGGCTTTAATTGGCTGGATTCTAGGTCCACGGGAGTGATTCCAACATATTCCCTTGAACTTGTCCTCACTCACTTCCGTAAGTAAATAGGTTCTGGACCAGAGAAGTGAGTTTCACCCTAGAGTCTGCCAGGAGGCTCCAGAATCTGAAGCCAGAAGGCTAGGTGAATAGCCACTTTGGGTTCCCTCCTCATTGATGCTTTTCTAATTATTCCAGCTCTCCATGTCTGTACTGCTGAGGAGCAGGCAGAGAAAGATCAGATGTGGGAAGACAGAGAGAGAGAGAGAGAGAGAGAGAGAGAGAGAGAGAGAGAGAGAGAGGATGAAAGATAAAAAGAGATAGAGACAGAGCTGCTCTCCTGACATTCAGTATTTTTCTAATCTCTCCAAAGGTTCACCAGTCCTCCCTGTCCTTGTCTTCCCTGAAATACCCATGAATCTTCCCCCACCCACCTTTACACCTGAGCAAGCTTCGTGATGGATTTCTGCCTCTTGCAAAGATGTGATTTCCAACCAACCCTGCCTCGGAAAGGTGTGGGGAGGGGCTGGGGCACTCACAGATCTCTCCTGAAGCACATACTGCACGCTGGGAAAGCAAATGTTCCATTCTGCTCGACAGTCACTTCTCCGTCACTTCTCATTACCTCCGGGGCCTGGAGATGACTCTGTTCCTCGGAAAGCACCAACAGGGCCGCCAGATCCCAGTGGTTGGCTGGTCTCCTGTCAGTGGCAGTCTTCTTGGGAGCAGTCTTCCTGCCCATCCAGAGCAGAGGTAATGAGGCTCAGCCTCAGCTCACTGGCACCCCAGGCTGCTGGTCACTTGATGCTCTTCCTTTCCTGAAACTGACCCTGCTGTCCTCCCTGCTCAGGCCAAGCCCCCCTCCTCCAGGGAGTCTTCCCAATAACCCTGCAGCAAACTACTGCTGAGCCCTTCCCTTTCTAAACTTTCTTAGTGCCTAGAGTCTTCTTTGATCTTTAGTGCATCTTGCTCCATAATGATGTCAAAGAACTATTATATAAGTTATAAGCCCATCACACTTTGTGAGTGGAATAGGAAATCACTAACTTCCTATTGTTTCAAATAATAAGAGCTATTCATAATATAGAATGTTATTTGGATACTGTGAATTTTCCAGGCGCTGTTCTGAGCACTTACTACCTAGTAACTCATTAGATTCTCATGACCATTTACAGAACAGAAACCTGGGGCACAGAAAAGTTGTCACTTGCTCAAGGTCACATGTATAGTTGGTCACGGAGGGTGAAGGAGATTTCATGGCAAATTCCTCTCCTTTCCCACTTTGCTGCCCAGTAACCGAAGGTCCACTGTTGGAACTTTCTCCTTTTATCTTCAGGCTATAATTCCTATAATAGTTTTTTTTGGGAGGAGAGCTGAGGAAGAGCAAAAGAAAGGCCTCCCAGACCTTCATAAGTGGCCTTCTTGAGAGCCAGAACATCCCATTTTCTAAGTGCCGTTCGATGGAATGGTACTTCTTTGGGACTTTAAATAGGTTTTACAGTATTTTATTTTTTTAAAGTTAAATGTGGGAAGTACGAGGTAGAACTGTTGTCTTGTGGCATGACTCTCAGAGCCTTACCATGCTGGGAGAAATGTGTCCTAGTCACTAATTAATCAGGGGTCTGTTCTTACAGGTCCCCTCTCAGCTTACTTTTATGGAAACCTCCTTGAGAAAAGATGCCTGAACCCGTGGGATAACCAAGCCACTGCTGCCCACAATTACTGTGTTAGCAGTGCTTCCTCAGGACACATACCAGCTGCCCTTTGTTTGCATTTGGTGGCTGGCCTGCCAAGTGGTTTCTCAGGTCAACACGATGGATTGACCCAGATCACCTGCCCAGATCACCTGCATTTTCCTTTCTCCGGGACTTCCCGAATGTCCGGTCACTAACCAGCTGCCTCTACGGCCTCAGGACCACGGAGCAGGGGGCTCTTCTTGCCCTAGGCCCTTGCTCGAACTCGCTTGCTAACTCACTCACACACTGCTTTAGAAAATGTTTTCAGCATCTCCAAGGAGGGGTCCCTGAGGCAATCAGAACCTGCCCCTGGCCTGGGGTCTGTTTGGATGGATGGGATAGACACACAGGGAGAGGGGTGAGACCATGGGTTGTGGGACAGGAGAGCAGGGAGAGCTCACTTCCAGGTGGGGGTAGTGAGGTGGGATTCTGGGAGACCATCCAGGGAAGGTGCCCCCAGAGCTGGGCCTGGAAGGTGGCAAGAGGTGACGGGTAGAGCCTGTTGTCAGGAGGACGGAATTCTTGGGAGCAGCAGCAGCAGCAGGTTAGCCCTGATAGGTGTCCTGACTGCCTTCGCGCCTCCCCGTCTGTGCAAAGTGGTAGCGCCCAAAGCAGCTGCTGAGCTGGGACTCTTGGACCAGGGTGTGTCCACCCCTTTGATCCTAGGGTGGGAAGTGCTCACCCGCGGTCTGTCTTTCATGCCTAACCTTCAGCAAGCTTGGGAGGGAGGAAGCATTATATCAGTGACTCCAGGGAGCAGGACCCACATTAATCTTTCACTGTGGCCCCAACACCTGCAGAGGATCCCACAGACCTTCCCTGAATGAGGGGACAGACATCTACTCCCTCCTCAGCCCTTCCTCTCCTCTCTGCCCTGTTTACCAGGAGCCTGGTTTCAGCACCTTTCCGTGAATCTGCTGAAGTGAGCCACTCCAGAAGCAGCCTCATTTCCCCATGGAGCTCTGAAGAGCAAAAAGATTGGAAGGTTCACAAGCGGACTTTCACAGAAGCAAGAGTCCTGGGACATCAGAGTCCATTGAGCATCTAGAAGATGTGTTGATATTCAGAGTGGTGGCCCAGCCAGCTGTGACAGTGGGCGGGGCCAGGAGCCCAGGTAGCCTTCTGTATAAATACATAAATAAATATATTTCTAGGTAATATCATAAATAATATATCAACTGTGTACATATGAGGAAGCACACAGAAATCTAGCTTCAGGTCCCAGTCCCACCACAGACACTGATTCTTTTTGCACAGTCTAGTAAGCCTATCTAAGGAGAAAGATCATTGTATTAAGTATGACAAGTGTTGTCAAAATCCTGTACAAGATAACTAGCTGATGCCACACAAGGAAGATGACCACACCATGGCCATCTGGCCCCTGGGCCCCTGGGATTTTAGTTCCCTTCTTGCTTCCACATCCTTTTCTACGTTCCTTTGAAACCTGCTGCCCTATAACATGCCCCTCTCTTCACACTGCATTCCAGTGCTCCCCTGAGCCTTTCTCTTCAGCATGGCGCCTTTCAGATAACCTCAAGGGTATTGTGGCTGTGATCTGAGACTTGGTTTTCACATTTGCAAGATGGGAGTACTATTGGTTTTTGCCCCAAAGGGACAAATGGAGGATAAATGAGAGAATGTATATGCATGTCTATAATGTATATGCACACAATACATGTAACTGCCTGGCACTACACAGAACGGCTGGCATTTCTGATCCCAGGGCCCTGCTCCATACCCAGCTTATGTTATTTCTCACTGGGCGGAATAGTACAGGCTTCTGGGAGCTGGTGAGAATTGAGGTGGGCTTTGAAGAACTGGAGCATTTTCATCGACATGCAGGTGTGGGCATGAGAGTGGATGGGGTAGAGAGAAGTTTGGAACTGAACACACGTGGGAAGTCTGGAGGTTTGCTTTGGGACAGAGAGGAGGCTGTCTTAGCTTGAGCTGCTGGTTCATTGTGGGAGCCAGAGGGGGATCAACCTAAAAGAATGGGGTGGGGCTCTGGAATCATAAAAGGCTGAGTTGGAGTCAGAGGGAAGGGGTTGGGGGTCATTGGCCCAAACTCTTTATCTGTAGTGGGAATAAAAATGGGAGACTCGGCCCTAACCGGTTGGCTCAGTGGATAGAGCCGAGGACTGATATGTCCCAGGTTCGAGTCCAGTCAAGGGCAGGTACTTTGGTTGCAGGCACATCCCCAGTAGGGGGTGTGCAGGAGGCAGCTGATTGTGGTTTCTCTCTCATGGATGTTTCTAATGCTCTATCCCTCTCCCTTCCTCTCTGTAAAAAAATCAATGAAATATATATATTAAAAAAAAAAAAAAGGCGAGACTTGGTGGAATAAGAGAACCTGGTCTGTGGCTCAACCCTGCTGGGTGTTCTTGGGTGAGCTACATGTCTCTGGCCTGGGCTTCTTCCTCTGAGCGATGGAAACAATACCGTCGTTTCCCCTTCCCGGTGGTTTCGTGCTCTGTAGTTTAAGTCACCCACAGTCAACCTCCAACTTCAGCCCAAACACATTAAAGGGGAAATTCCCCAAATAAACAATTTGTGCGGTTTAAAAAGCCCGCGGTTCTGAGCAGCGAGGTGAAATCTCACGCCATCTCGCGAGATTCACCCCTTACCGCAGCGTCCGCACGGGGAGGCCATTTTGAGGCCGATGGGCGCGCTGGGCCCCGCTCACAGGGCTGGTGTGCAGGTCACCGTCCCCTACCTCAGGGTGGCCCCAAAGCGGGGCGGGGCTGCCGGAGAGGAGCCTGGCGAGCCTCCGTGAAGGGAGAAGGTGAGCGCGGCTCCATGGGAAGTTCTGGGAGAGACGCGTTCACATGCCGTTTCCCACAGCGCCTGGTCTGACAGTCCGGTTTACCCTCTTCCCGTGCCTGGCTTATACACCGAACTTTGTCGTGTGTGTGTGTGTGTGTGTGTGTGTGTGTGTGTGTGTGTGTGTGTAGAACAGTCTGTAAAGGGTTCGGTTCTGCTGGTGGTTTCAGACACGAGGGGCGTGTCTCCGTGGTCGGGGTGGTGCCGCCGCCATGTTTGCCCAACCTCCGCCATGCTCGCCCCCGCCGCCGCCATGCTCGCCCCGCCGCCGCCATGCTCGCCCCGCCGCCGCCATGCTCGCCCCGGCCGCCGCCATGTTTGCCCCGGCCGCCGCCATGCTCGCCCCGGGGGCCGCCATGTTTGCCCAACCTCCGCCATGCTCGCCCCGCCGCCGCCATGTTTGCCCTGCCGCCATGTGCCATGCTCGCCCCGCCGCCGCCAACAGGCCCCCGGGCAAATGGATGATCTTGAGTTAAGAGTCAGTTGAGAACACCCTGACCTCCTGGTGCCGCTGAAAGCGGGAAACAGGTCTCCCCTGCGCCGGCTGCCCTCCCGGTACCCGGAGGGAGGCCTCTATCCCCGGAGGCAGGGAATTAGGGCAGAGAAAGCTGTGCCCCCCAACCTCCTTCACCTCCTCCCTCCTTTCACCTCCTCCCTCGTTTACTACCCCCGCCCAGACACTTCCTCTTGTCAGCGCTCCCCGAGCTGGCTTCTTGGTCCAGAAGGTGTAAATGCTGCCTGCGTTGGTCACGGTTATTTACTTATTTATCTATTTTTTATTAAAAATAAAAAAAAATATTTTGATTTTTCACAGAGAGGAAGGGAGAGAGAGAGAAAGTCAGAAACATCGATGAGAGAGAGACATGGATCAGCCGCCTCCTGCACGCCCCACAGTGGAGATGTGCCCGCAACGAAGGTACATGCCCCCGACCGGAATCGAACCCGGGACCCTTCAGTCCGCAGGCCGATGCTCTATCCACTGAGCCACACCAGTCTCTGCTGGTCACGTTTTTGAGTCTCATAGTTTTACTGGGGCTCCCAGAAGAAATTATCTCTGTTTTTCTCCTATTTATCTCTCTTTCACCAACTAAGTTGTCAGACCAGCCAAAGCGCCTGGGAGGGAGGAGGGGAAAGTTCTCCTCCCAACACTACGCCGCCCTCGGCAGGAGGACCTAGGGAGCTGGGGCGGAGGAGTCGCTAAGACACGCTGGGCCAGGGGCCCCCTCTCCTCCCCGGCCTTGATTTTCCGGCCTGCAGCATGGAGAGCCGATGCTTTCCCAGGAAGCAGGGAGGCTGCGCGTCTGGCCAGGATGCAGCCGCCAGAGCTGGGAGAGAGGTAGGGGACTGGAGGGGGCCTCGGAGGAATGGAGGGGCTGCAGCTTGAGGCACAACCAGGCTTCCTACCCCAGCTCCCCGCTGGCTTCGCAGAAGGGACCGGCCTATTGTGGTCGCCGCTGTGGGTCCCCCTGGCCAGAATCCTCTCTCCTCCCGTTTCTCTTGCTGGGACAGGTTACATAGCTGACAGGTGGCGAGCTCCCTGCACAGTCAGCCCTGGGGCGTTCTGGCCATTGCTGTGGAGGGGCCGGAGGGAGCTGGGCCTGTTCCTCCTCTGCCCCATCACCGCTCTTCATCCCCACCCTGACTTCAGTGACTTCTTCTCTGCCCAAGCTTCTCATTCTCCAGGGAGGAGCGCAGGGAGGGCAGAGCCCCGCTGTCCGGACCCACGGCTGCTGCTCAGCATTGGCATCCTGGTCTCCAAAGCTCACGCCAGGCAGGACTCGCCTGGGGAGGTGGCCCTGGGAGGACAGGACTAGAACGCCTACCCGGGTGTTCTTTGCACTGCACAGGTAACTCTCAAAAGGGAGGGGCGTAAGAATCACATGGGAGCTTCCCCAAATGCAGGCTCCTAGGCTGTTATCCCCAGAGAGCGGGGCCTGAGCATCTGTATTTTTGACAAGTGCTTAGGAATGATGACACACAACAGAGCTTGAAGACCCCTCATTTTCTAAACCCCGGGGCGTGTGGTGTTTAGGAGAGGTCCAAAGGGGGAAAGTAACCTTTTATTGAGTCCTCAGCTATGTCAGACACTTAAAATGGATCATCCCTCGAGAAGGAGACATTATTATTCTGATTTTATAGATGAGAAAACTGAGGCCTGGGGAGATTACGCAGTTTATCCAAAGTTGAAAAGCGGAGATTTGAATTCAGTCTCATAGCTCCATAGTTCAAATTCTTTCCATTTAACTTTCCCAATGAAGTCATCCTCACATCTTCTCACCCCCATTTCTAAGGCTCACCCCATCTTTTCTTCCTGGAATTAAAAGTGTCTTAACAGATCCCCCAGCCAGAGGGAAAAGTGTCGTTTCTTGCAATGCTTCTGTCCTGCCAGCAGGTGGCAGTGCTGGACTACATTATGTGGGTCGGGAGCTGGAGCTGACAGTTGGAGGACTATAATCTTTTGTTTCCTCAACTGGTTTTACAGCATCTTTTCCTCTCACTTTCTAGGCATCCTAGGCTGTTAGATTTACATTTGCTGAGCTGGTGCTTTTTAGTTCCTTAGCATCTCCCAGGTTGGACACTCCAGGAATTCCAAATCCCTTAGAGCCATCACCTGGTGATTGTTTAGAAGCTAGCTGTAACTATAGGTTATCTTTGCCAAGTATATTCTTGGCACCCTTAAGTGCTTTCTATGCATTACCTTAGTTCATTTTCTCTACCCCACAAAACCTTTCTGGGTCAGGTGCTGTCATCCCACTCATATGCTCAGAAGGAAAAACTGCGCTCCAGGAGGCTGGCACTTGGTGGAGGTTAAGGAGCTGGTTAAGTGGCAGAGTGGGGCTTGGACCTAGAAGTTTCTGGCCTCAGAGCTGTACACATAGCCATTATGCTCTCACTTATGTAGTTGAGCAAACAGATGCCTGGAGAAGGAAGGGATGTATTCCTAGGATTTAGTGGTAGTGCTGGGATGAGAATCTAGGTCTTCTCAAAATTCTGGGTCTTCCCTAACTCCTGACCTCATGAAGCTATAGATGAGGGCCTGGGCAACAGGGAGTCTTCAGGGAAGGATCCCTACCCCCTGCCTTCTCTGGGCACAGTATAATTGGCAGGTGCTGTGCCAGAGCCAGGCTGAGGGGGCTGGGTGTATGGAATTGGGTATCAGGGAACTTATCAGTCCTGTCACCATATGTCCCCAGCTCCTAGCATGGCCAAGTACACAATCTGTGCTCACTTTTTATGGAGGGAATGGGTAGCCCTCCTCTGACTATCCCCTCAGGCCCTCTTCTCTTGTTTCCCTACCAAGTGGGTGTTCTGAATTCTGGGAGCACGCATTTGGTTTCTCAGCACAGACTGTCTCCTTGTTCCTCAGTTTTCCAGATCAATCGGTCCTTATCTGTCCTGCCTCCACTCCAGATGGAAGGACCCTGGGGGACACTCTCTTCTGTTCCTGTGTGTGCCTCATGGTGTCTAGCACAAGGATGAACATAAAATAAACTGCAGATGAAAATAACAGTCTACTGTTCTATCCAAGCAGTGCAGTCACTGTTACAAAATAGAAAATAAGCCAAAGGAAGAAATTTAAAATCATCCCCATGATAATAGCATCCCTTTCTTCAATGGTATTTTAATGGAACTGAGTTTTCCTCTTTCTCTTTTTATTATGCAAGAAATATATACATATTGTACAAATATAAAACGTACAGATAAGCAAAAACATTTTAGCTCACTAGAAATACCATTTCATAAGCCTGTCCACAATCCCATTAACAATGACCATATATGTGTTGAGGGCCTGCAATATACTAGCTGCCTTACATAATTTTAAAAGAACTTCATTGAGGTATAATTTACATATGCTAAAGTCTACCCATTTTAATTAATGAATCATTTTAATTCAAATATTTAAAAAAATTCTTACTAAGGATATGTTTTTTTTTTAAAACAAAATCTAAAAACTTTCACGGTATTGTTTAAAGTATTACATGTCTCCTTCCTTCCCAACCCTCGCGCCTCATTAACCTTCCCCCTGGCCACTACCACCCCCAAGGGCAGCCTCCACCACCCCAGTGTCTGTGTCCATTGGTCATACTAATATGCATGTATACAAATCCTTTGATTGATCTCTAACCCCTCCTCCCCTGCTTTCTTCCTGATGTTGGATAGTCTTCTCAGCGTCACCTTGTCTCTGGATCCATTTTTGTTAATGAGTTTATGCTGATCATTATATCCCACATATGAGCGAGATCCTGTGATATTTATCTTTCTCCGACTGGCTTATTTCACTTAGCATAATGCTCTCCAGGTCTATGCATGCTGTTGCAAATGGTAAAAGTTCCTTCATTTTTATAGCAGCGGAGTATTCTATTATGTAGATGTACAACAATTTTCTAATTCACTCATCTACTGATGAGCACATAGGCTGTTTCCAAATCTTAGCTATGGTGAATTGTGCTGCTGTGAACATAGGGCTGTATATATCCTTCCTGACTGGTTCTAGTTTCTTGGGATATAGTCCCAGAAGTGGGATTACTGGGTCAAATTGGACCAAAGATATGTTTTTATTGATTTTTTTTTTTAGACAACTATCAATCAGTTACCTTTTGTATATGCCCTGACTGGGGACCAAACCCACAACCTAGGTATGTGCCCTGATAAGGAATCAAACCCACAATCTTTTGGTGAATAGGACAATGCTACAACCAACTGAGCTGCCTGACCAGGGCTTAATGAAAGATTTTCAGTAAATTTACCCAGTTGTGCAACCAGCAGCATTGTCCAGTTTTAGAATGATTCCATCTCTCCAATAAAATCCCTCAGGACCAGTTATAGTTAAGCCCTATTCTCAACCCTCAGCTCCCAGCACCCACTTTCTTTTGCTGTCTGAGAAATTTTGCCTTTTCTGGACATTTCATGTAAACGAAACAATACTCTAGGGGGTCTTTGTGTTTAATCTAGACACTGATGGTGTCAGGCACAGCTTCTCCTTTACCAGTGAGGAAACTGAGATTGTGTGAGGGTAAGTGACTTGTGGGAGGAAGCCACATGGGTAAGGAGTGAAGTAGCCTGGGTTCCGCTGAGGTCACCATGTCCTCCACCACTGCATCCTTGTGACATGGCTTTTCATGTTCTAGTCTCTGCAACTACATCTTCCTAAATGTTTCTTCTCCCAAGGGAGTGTACTCTGTGTATTTTTTGACACATTTTCCACTTCATAATAGATAGTGAGCATGTTTCCGTGTGAATAAATACACATCTACAACAGCCACAGTAGATTCTTGACAAGGACAGTGCAGCAGTTAAGGCTTTGGAGTCTCACTGGCTGGGTTTCAATACCAGTTCTGCTACTTATTAGCCTTGCAACTTTGGGGAAGTCACGGAACCACTCTGTGCCTCAGTTTCCTGGCCTGTGAAAAGGATTTGTAGTACTAGCCTCACGAATGAGCTAATATATACTCAGCTGAAACCGGTTTGGCTCAGTGGATAGAGCGTCGGCCTGGGAACTGAAAGGTCCCAGGTTTAATTCGGGTCAAGGGCATGTACCTTGATTGCGGGCACATCCACAGTAGGAGTGCAGGAGGCGGCTGATCGATGTCTCTCTCTTATCGATGTTTCTAATTCTCTATCCCTCTCCTTTCCTCTCTGTAAAATAGCAATAAAATATATTTTGAAAAAAAAAATATACTCAGCTCCTAGTGCCGGGGCCCTGCTCAACCACGGCCAGTGGGTTGGTTATAGTGTTGAACCAGCCTGGAAGTCAGCATTGGGGATGGGGCATCTCCACACCTGACTGACCAGCTGGGGAGGGTCACACCATCTCCTGGCCTGCCGGCCCTGTCAGTACACCTGGACTAGGGCCACCTCACTATGGATTAGTGGAGGAGGGGCCTGGGGAGATTGGGAGGCTGTTCCTGGGAAGAAGGGAACTGAGCCCTGAGCTAGAAACATGTGGGATCAGTACCAGACTGTGAGGGTCAGGGCCAACACTCATGGAACTGGGCAGCAATCAGATCCCTGTCCCAGCCCACCTGGGTCTAGGCAGTGCCTGTCTTCCTGAGGCTTGGGTCTGGCTCCTGCTTGCTGGTACTAGGAGCCAGAAGGCTGTTTCAGCGCCATCAGTCAGCCAGCAATTAGTGAAATGGAGGCACACATGCTGGTTTGCAGATTGTGGGTGGGAGGACAGGATGTGGTGGAAAATAGCTCACCAACTCTAGGGGCGGGGGTGGCATTTGTCTGTGTTCCCTGGTGATTTGGCAACGGAGGATGCCGGGCACTCACATGAGGTTGGAAGCCTTTGAAAAACGCTGAGGGGCCTAGACGCTTTCCTTCTGCTGGGTTAGTGGTGGGGTCACAACTTTGCCTTCTGGGCAGTGAAGTCCATAATGTCAGAGCCTGGACTCTAGGCACATCCTGAGGGTGGGCGTGAGCTGAGGACAGGCATGAGAGGGGTAAGGTCTGAGTTCCGGTGTGGAGGTGGGGAACCAGGAAATGGGCAAGAGATGGTCAAGCTGCAGTGAGTGGACCTCTTCAGGGACTCCAAGGAGAGGCCTGGCAATGTATTGGTGCCTATGGCCGTGTTCGGAAGGTGATATGAACAATTTAAGTAGTTTGCATGGAAATCCAGGTTTCTGGCTTCTTTTGGAAAACTAGACATTCAGCAACACAGTCAACATGTTTACAAGGCAGCACCCTGACTGGGGCTGCACAGTGGCTCCCCTTTTGGACAGGGCACCCATTCTTCCCATCATTGCCCAGCCCAGAAGTCCAGCACCATAGCCATTCAGCCACCTACACTGGCCCAGTTTCTTTTGAGTCTGTGACCTTTGGCCTGGCAGTGCTGAGCTTGGGACTTAGTGAGGTCAGGATACTGCAGAGGCAGTGACTCCAAGTTGAGACCTGAAGGCCAGCTTGTCCTGGAAGGGGTGTTCAAAGGGTATAGCAAGTGCACATGTCTTGAGGCAAGCGAGGGCTTTCATGCTCCTGAAACTCCTGGAATGAAGTGCATAAGTCAGACAACACATCGAGGAGAGGAAAGAGAACCTTTTGGAACTAGTTAGAAAGGAGTTAGAGGGCAGCTCCTGAACGACCAGCCCTTCTGTAGCCTAACAGCCCCCAGGAGCCTGCCATCCAGTGAGTGAGGGGATCCTGAGAATGGGGGCTTCTGGGGAGTGGGAAACAAGCCCCACAGATGCCTTTTGCCATCCCTTTAGGAGTCTCTGAATGAGGGAGGAAGGCTACTCAGCTGACTCCTGTGTCTGTGTGGCTCCCTCCCCTGGGCTCCATAGTGGCAGCTGGTCTCAGTCCTGGGGGCTGTACTACAAGGAGGATTTGATCTCTCTCCCTTGGGGCTGTTCTGAACTTCCATAAGTTATCAATCCCCACTCCCGCCCCCGCCTCAGGGAACACAGAAAGAGGCCTTTCCATTACAAGTTAATTTTTTTTTCTAATTATAAAAGAAACGCAAGTTCATTACAGAATCTATGGACAAGAACACAGAAAAATTATTACTACCAAGATTATATTGTGAGCCTTTTAGTATATACTAGAGGCCCAATGCACAAAATCGTGCATGGGTAGGGTCCCGAACGGCTGCCAGCTGCCGGCCTTCATTCCGCACCACCCCCTGGTAGTCAGCTTACATCATAGAGAACAAGTGAACTCCTGGTTGGTCAAACTCCTGAGGGGACACTGCATATGAGGCTTTTATAAATATAGATGCTCTGGGGGTCTTCTCTGTTGTGGTGCAGTTACATGGGTGTGACATGGACAGTGGGGCAGTGGGAGGTGGGGGACCCTCTAGAGTTCAGTGACCTGAGTTATATGGATGCTTGGTAGCTACTTGGAGCTACTTGGTATCCTTGTGCCTCAGTTTCCTGATCTGTGAAATGAGAATAATGACATTATCTTCCTCATTGAATAGTGTATACCACATCATTTGGTGATAATGTGTTTTTCTTTTCTTACTTTGCTCCTATAGTTGGTATAGATTTTTTTCCTATAAATCTGGGCATTAGCTTTTTAAATGAAATGTACATACACACTGCCTCACTGGAGGACTCTCTCTATGTCCACCCCTTGATCTCAGAACTGGCCTAGAAATAGTGACAGCTTTGTCTCAGGTCCTTTGCATGACTTGGATTCATTTTCATATGTGTGAGGTGCCTTGATGGGGGCGGGGGCTGCTACAGGTTTTCTGCCAGGTTTGGCAAGGGGATATCTGTTAAGATGGGGCAGGACAGTGCTGGAACTTGGGTAGAGCCACCTGGGGCATGCTGCCACCATTCCCCTGAGGACCACCATCTGCTCGTGGCACGGTCTGGAGAAGGGGTGGATGGAGAAGGGAGACAGCAGCAAAAGGATAGGAATGGGAAAGGAGCAGGTTCCTGCAAACCCTGAGGGGAGAGGTTTCTCCCTCTCCCTTCTCTCTCCATCAACATCTTCTCCCTCCCCCCTGCAAATTTCCCCAATGAATTTAGAATAACTAGAACCCAGAAGGGAGGTTGCTTTGCAACACAAATCTCCTGTGAGGCCAGTGAGCACAGTCTTGGCTTAAGTGGGAGATTTAAAAACTCAATAGTTGTCGTTCTCCTCGATTCTTCAATATTCTTCAACAAACACCGATGCATATCTCAACTTACTATTATACAGTGACTATTTTTAAAATGCTATTAAGAATTCTTTTACAGGTAATCCTTATTAGCTGCAAGAGAACCAGATATGTGAATATACCCAATTTTACCAGTGTTTTACTGTTATATACAACTTCAAAAAACATTCTTTATACTTAAAATGTGGGTCGATCTTTGATGTTTTCTTAGAATTCCTAGCAATGGGATTATAGGATCAAAGGATCTGTACTTTTAAAAAGTGTATTTAATTTATTTATTTTTATTATGGTAAGAGCAGATAACATGAGATCTACCCTTATAACAGAAAAATTAAGTGTACATACAATATTGTTACCTATAGGCACAATTTTGCATAACTGAAATTTTACACCCATTGAACAGCACATTTCATATCCCCCTCCCTCCAGTCCTGGTCTGGCTTGTTTTTAAAATACTTGTTGTTGATTTGTCCTCCAGACCACTGTGCACATTTCAGGTCCTTCAAGTCCATTAGTAGTACAGGAGAGTCCTAAGTGGACTGGGGCGTCACCTGCTTGGAGATAGGGATTCAATGGCTTCTTTCTGTGAGATGTCCTGAAAGCTTCATGGAGTCCCGCAGTGAAATCCTCTGGTACTGTAGCACCTGGCAGAATGTGCCTCCTTCCTGGAGCGCACCTCACCTGGGCCTGGTGCTGGGGAACAGACATGTGTTAGGTCTTTAGGACACAGATGCTGCTGGAAAAGCCCTAGGATGACTCCTTGATGAGGGAAGATGCTCTGAAGGGTACACACGTATGCATGGGAGCCCGTGCATACCACAGGCCTAGCTGATGAGGCTGGAGAGGATGAGTGACAGGCTCTGAATTGGGAAAGGCCTTTGGGACATTGTAACAGTATGAAAGGGGAACACATGTGTGAGAGGCAGAAATTGGCAGAGATTGAATTGGTCATGAGAGGAAAGAAATCTGAGGGCACACGCTGGAGGGAGCGGCCCAGGTGGTTTGATCTCAGCCGGTCTAAAGACACAGGTAGCATCCCTCAGGAGCTCCTTGTGTTCACTCTCGGTGTGTCCTGGAAGGAGGCTGCAGCGACTGCTTCATGGCAGGGAGAGTCGGTTAGGCTGATGCCATAGACTCTGATGGCCAGTTTGGGGTGTTTGGGGAGAGAGAGGCTCTCTGCACAACAGCTGCTCATTCCCTCATTCTAGGATTAAGTGGCTTTTTTCTTCTAGTCCCTTAATCCTAGGAATGAGGATTGTTTTCAAGAGTCCATTTGCAAACTAGTGTAGGTCTGTGATGGAATTTTCATTTGTCTGTGGCAAACTGAGGAGAAAAGAAAGGAATGTGAAGTGAATTTTTAATGAAGCTAGGCTTATTTAATTTTAAGGACTATTCTTTATTCTGAGGCAATGACCTTCCTTTGGGTGTTAAAATGTTCTTTCTCTTATGAAATGATTATGCCAGTACATGGCATTTTCCTTCACTCTCCTCACTCAGCAATTTAAAAATCTGGAAGTGGGTATCTTTCAGTGTATCTCCCTCCGATTTGTGTTTGGTTGTTAAGTTTACCTAGTCAACAAAAATAAAAAAATTTAGGATCTACTGGTTAAGTCCCGATTTTAGTTCTTACCATATTGACTTTTAACCTCTCATATTGGCTTTAAAACTTTCTGCTCGACAAATCTCAAGAGCTCATGGTTCTAGGCCCTGTACCAGGAGCTGTGGTGAGGGCCTGGCTGGTAGTGGGATGGGTCGTACTTGGTCAAGCTGCCAGAGTTCTAGACCCTCCTGTGAAAGGTTGAAATGCCTCCCAAAAGATATCAATTTTCTAATCTCTGAAACCTGTAAATGAGCCCTGTTTTACAAATATTGTGATTAAGTTAAGGATCATTTTGTTTTTTAATCCTCACCCAAGAATATGTATTTTTAAATTGATTTTTAGAGAGAGAGGAAGGGAGAGATAGAGAAATATCAGTGTGAGAGAAAAATATCTGTCAGTTTCCTCCTCTACACACCCTGATTGGGATTGAACCTACAACCTAGGTAAGTTCCCTGACCAGGAATTGAACCTGCAACCTTACAGTGTATGGGATGATGCTCCAGCCAACTGAGCCACCCAGCCAGGGCTAAGTTAAGGATCTTGAGAGGAGGGTCTTCATCATGGGTTGTGTGGTGGACACTAAAGGCAATCACATGTATTCTTATAAGAGAGGCAGAGGGAGTTCTGAGACAGATGCACAGAAGAGAATAAGACAATATGAAGAAGGAGGTCATGATTGGAGTGATGTGGCCTCCAGCCACAAATGTCTGCAGCCACCAGAAGCTGGAAGAGGTAAAGATCAGATAAATTCTCTCTTAGGTCCTCTAGAGCAGTGGTTCTCAACCTTTTTTAATGCTGTGACCTTTTA